>JAVJGI010000002.1:19409940-19430807 GCA_035590275.1 Ibycter americanus
CGGGCAGCGCGAGCTGTGAGTGGGTGAGGCGCACGTCGCTCAGGCGCTGTGAGGCGGTGGGCGCGGCAGCCCGCCGCCGCCTGAGGAGACGGGGTCGGCGACAAGCCAGTGAGGGCGGCAGCCTGCCCTCGGTACTGCGGTGTGTTTAATTATGGTATGGTGTGGAGGTGTGTAAATCATTTTTGGTGTGTGTTTTCAGTTTTGCGATGTCGGAACTTTCTAAAGCTGCTGATTGGGAAGAACGCATTCAGCGGTGTGGGAAACTACAGGGTGAGGGCACGGTGAAAACTGCAATTATTTAGGGAGTTTCAGAGGCAGGGTTTGTTTCAGCGGGAAAAAATGTTTTAAACTGCAAAATCGGAGTGACCGAGACTATAGTTGTATGTTCATTCTTGTATCTGTACCTCAAATGAGGCACAGGTGATACACAAACATTGGTCATAATTCATATGCACCCAATTGTAAGCTGGATTTCTTTGGAGGCCTGGATTTCTTTGGAGGCTTGAATTTGTAAGCTTAAAAAACCCCCACTTCTGAATTAATAAGAAAACTCCCTGGGTTATACTTACAAATGATGAGGTAAATGCAGTTTTCCTGTCAGGCAACTGTAGTACTGCAGGTGATAAAAGTGGTTAATAGGGTTTTTTCCTATTTCTGAGGCAAAACCTTCCAACAACACGAATAATCTGTCTTAAACTATTAGGTTGTGTGACATTGGGCACTTGAAAGATAGATGAAGACCTTTATCTACCAGTTATTCTGTGGACTTGCACTTCACGGCACAATCTTCTGTATGGGGATTCCTGGACCCAGACAGGTGGATAAGACTTCTTACACATGCTAGAAAACTAAGATATATATACCTTTCCCCTTATTAGCTCTTCCTGAATGGCAATGACAGGGGGTAATCACAGCAGATAGGAGACCTGTCCAAACAAACAATTACCCAAATGTGGTTTGCAGGAGTACTGGTTTATAAAAGCAACTGAAACAGCAAGTCTTGTGTTTGTCGTGTATCCCCCACCCACCCCCACCCCCCCCAATCATTCCTGGTAAAAATCCCAGTATGGTTCTTTACAGAATACATATTACAACAATGAAGCAGAGCAGCTCTGTTTACCCATAGCCTGTCAGACAGAAATGAAACGGAGAAAATCCCTATCTGCAAGATTATGTCCACATTTTTTTCTCTTAACAGATACAAAGAACGGTCTAGCTCATTATTTCAATCAGACAACTGTTTTATCTAGTATGTGTTGTTATGTATTAGATGGCTAAGACTCCCAAATTCAGGTCCGTACTACATAGGGAATATCACTAATGGTATTCCTTTTCCTCAGTGGTAAGAACAGTAAACTGCCTTTTTTGTGCTTCAGCCTTATTTGGGACATTTCTTTCATGTCTCCAAGTCTCAATCTTTTCTTCTTCAACATGATAACCAATGTCATAAAGAAGAGCAAGAAAGATCATCCCCTATGTTTGTAATATGGTAAAAATACATCATCAGAGTATACCTACTACTGCATCTTCTGTGCAACCACTGATCACTGCCACGTACCAGACTTCCACTGCACTCGGAATATTCTTGGTAAAGCTAAACAGGAGTAAATCCCCAAAGGTCTAAACAGTCCTTGTACAGAGCAGGAAACCCTCTATAGTATCAGCCAAAGAAAAAAGTATCCAAGTTTCACAACAAGGTCTCAACCCACAGAAAACTTTGTTTTCAACTTGCTAGCTCCCATTCTGCAAACTAAGTTTGTAGGCCTCACCATCAGCCATTCCTGAGAATATTTAATGGTCTTTTCAGGTATTCGTTCAGACTTATGTGTTGTTCTTCCATACAGCTTTTTCTTTTTTAAGATGACTGTTTTATAAAAATACAGTCTTTTCATAAGAAAAGACTGATTGACAAGTCCTATAGACTTAATATTAGGAGTGCATACACACCTTTTTTTAAATCAAGTAATTGATATGTCAGTTTGCTTAACCAGCAAAATGGGGGAAATGTGGATATTTTCATGAAGACTCACTGTTTGCTTTTCCTTTAAAGTTTAGCACTTTATGTCAACAAATGTGTGTAGATAAACTTGCTTGTTGCAAATCTGCTTCAAAGTAAGAGTAACTTGCAAAAACTCCTTCTCTTTCGTTTCCCCTAAACTCTTCTTATTATAACTGTAATGCTGGAGGAAAGGATATATGTGTGTGTATGTACATGTATGTGTGTGTAAAAAAACAAGAGATTAAATATTGGCAAAGAAAATATGCAAAAAAATAAAATCCAAGGGAGAGCAGGTGGCATGTTTTTTCAGAAATGTTTGCTCTTTAGCTTTACTAAAACCAAGCAACTGCATTTGTTAAGAAAGGTTATATACAAAGCTCAGTGTGAAAAAAATATGAATTTTTTCTCTCATCTCACATTAATCTTCTATCTTTTCAGTGAAGAAAGCATTGGGTAGTGGTTTAAATGCCTCAGGTACCTTGATGTGGGTATCTGTATTTATTTCCTTTTTTTCCCCCATCTATTTTGATATTTGATTCCTGCGGCATCTTATTTGCCTGCATAAGCCTCCTGTTATATATGCATTGAGTAAACAAACTTCAAACAATTCCAAATTAATCATCTTTATTTAGCTGGGGAGACTGGTTCTGTGTTGCTGCGTGTCTTTCTGAGGCATAATCCAAACCACACTTCACCCTTAATTTAGATTTTGTGAGATTAAAAGTCATAATACTTAGCATTTGTATTTTGTTTTCTGTATTTAAAGTGAGTTTAAACACAAACTACAAGGTCAATTTCACTCTGACTCATGCACACACACGGAATCATGCTGTATATAAAGTTTACACGTAGTTCAGTGATTTACACCCAAGCAAATGATCTAGAATTATTTGAGTACAAGGTCAGCAGTGTCTGTTGCTTTGCTAATTACGTTACATAGTCATCTAAAGCTTTCATGATACATATATCAGCCATGTCAGCTGGCCGACTTGGTACCTACCGCCTGCTTATGATTACATCGGATTCATAAATGTTTCCATGTTCTCTACAACATCTGTTGAGTAGGTATATTCAGAGTACCTCTACTACATAGCCAAAGCATTTAACTTCAGCACAGAACATGGGGGCCACAATGACTTTTATTCTAAAAGATCAGGAAAGAGAAACACAAGACAGAGAGTGCTTATTTTTTATTAAACTGACTATTGGTGAGAATACTTATCACAGGATTGGGAGACTTAATTTTTTTGCCCTTCTGCAAAAAATATTCAAACTAATATCTCCCAGAGTATCCAAATTATATATCTAGAGATGAGGCTTCGGTACATTTTCTACCTGTGCCACAAGGAATAAGGTCAGAAAGACCTGTTCTAGGCTCATGTAATAAAAATATAATTGATATTACTGAATATATTTTCAGTCATGAAACAAGTTGCTCTACTGCATGTACTCCAACTGAAGTAACATAATGAAACTATTCTTGAGACTTGAAATAACAATTGTCCTTGTTATAAGTATCCAACCTTGGGACACTTAGAGTACCTCAGGAACCTCTACAAATGACTGGTCCACTGATCCTTTTGCTGTCATGTCTGATGTAAGCATCAGGGCACAGGAAAAGCACTGAAAGAGGAAAATATACTACTACTTAACTGTTCATTTACATGACAGAGAATTGAGAGGTAGATACGGCAAGTACAGTCAGAAGGAAAAGGTTGCTATTTTATTTTAGAAAAACAGAGAAATACTAATAGAAACATCAGATTAATGTCCACTGTAATATAATAGATGAAACATATTGTCTGTCTTGATTCCCAAGCGGCAATACACACCCAAAACAATTTTATACATCAAACTTGCAATTAGATAGACATGGAGTCTATGCCATTAAAGGTCAGCCAACATCTGGGTGACAGGCGCTAAGATGGTAGACATAGTACATGGTGAGAAGAGATGGAATATGAGATAAGTAATAGTAAACTGGAGATCTTTTTATATACTCTGTAAGTTATGCCTGAAAACATTTTACTGCTTAAGCTGTCATCATAAGTTTATAATTCAGTAGCTTGAATTATATGTAGCCTTTTTAATTTTGTATTTTCAGTCATCAGATCTAATGAAAAACACAGAAAACACTGAAATATAACATCTTCAGAAGAGGTGGACTTCTAAGGATTGAGAGAACAATAGTAGTGGAAAAGGTAAGCAGGCAGGAAGTAAAAAGCTGGCTTTTATGTGAAATAGCACATATATATTGGGCTGACAGTTGACAGAGTGAGATACTGAGATGCATAGCAGAGAGAAAACGTGAACTTCTGAGAAGACACTCTGTAGAAGAAAATCAGAAAAAGGCAGCTAGGAAACCTCTGTTTGTATTTGTAATTTTCCATCATCCTCTGCTGTAGTTACTAGCGCAAGGTCTTAATTTAAACCACTAGAGACAATGTCTAACCTCAGTTATAGAAAAGTGTGTTAGAATAATAGTAGTTTATATGTTTCAAACAACATGTTTTTCTTTTCATCTGCTTCTTTCATTCTCCACAGATATTAAAGGCTTTGGTGATTCCTCAAACTTTAATAGTGTATGTGGTTAGTAAATGTCAATGGATACACCAGTCCTAAAGTAAAATAAAATTTGCAGTATTTTTACTGAAAAGATTATTTCATTTATCTATATTAATGTTTTGCAATAATGTATTAATTATCAGTAACAGTACTCCAGATGATCATAATAAGAATTTGTGTTTCATATTTAGTGCTGGAAAGACAGCTGCAATATACTTGAGATAACTGAGAGAAGAACAATGATAGAATAAGAAATGCAGTGCTTCTCAGGTGGTAAGGTATTCAAACACGTATTTAGCATTCTGATATCTCAGTTCTTTATTTTTATTCCTAGAAACAACATTATTAAAATTATTTCACATCATAAAATACAATTTTCTTTCATTAATGCATTTGCATTATTTGATTTTCTTTCAAGTTAGAGCACCAATAAGTAAGCTGATAAATGTTTTTCTGCATTTGTTCTCTGCATTGTCTGAAGCATTTAGCTAATAGCAGTTCATAAAACCTCTATTTTGAAACATGATTTTGCCCATTAATGCTTCATTCTGCATAAGAAAAGATTTAAAACTAGACACAGCAATATTTTTTCTGTTGTTAAAATCAGAAGCTCTTAAACTTTTAAATGGGTCAACCATCCAGTATGACTTCGTCATGTGTGCTTTAAATAAGTCAAGTGCTTAATTGGCTTGCTGGATGTTTGCATGTATAAATATAGATGCTTGATCCAAGAGATACCTTGTTACAGTAGGTGTCATTTTATATGTTCTAATTCTGTAGAAAGAAGAGAATCCTAAATGAACCGGTTTTTCAAACCAGTGAAATTTTCAGAAACTTAAGGGCAATTAGAAATGTTGGCTGCCCAGCAGGACTGGAAAATCAGGCTATTATTTTATTGCCAGTAAAATTTAGATATGTGCTTTTGAAAATTTTGGATATATGTCTGTAGCTGAATGCATCAATGTGGCTCTCGACTGATATACAGAGATTATTCATGCAATTCATTAATATGCCATTAAAAGGAACTAAACTGAAGCTGCTACTTGGTGTATGAACAGAATTTGTTTGCCCGTTATATTTGTTCTATGACCCATAAGCAAAAGAAAGAATAGTTTGATGCTGTGCTGGAAAGATCAGTGTAATATTTCAGATTTAAACATCTAATTCCACGCTGCAGGTGGGAAGGTATACCTGATATATGCTTTGTTAGAGGTCTACAGAATACGAAGAGAACAAAAGAGATTGTCTATGTGCCTTAACATTATCAACACTGCTTTATCATCTGGGCATTCCATTTTGAAGGAAAAACCCTAATTAGTGGCATTTTGAGTGCATGACTGATATTTAGGTTGCGAGGTGAATAACACCAGTAACGGTGAATTTAGACATGGTTCATACCTCAACTGTCACATACTTTTAGTACTAAAACAATGTTAAAATTTGTCATCTGATCAGACATTGTTCTTGGTACAGTGGTGATTTTGAAATTTTCCTGTGAATATAAAATCACGATTATGACTGGAAGAGGCAATAATGTGATCACAGGAAGTTTATGGGGAAAAAAACCAAACAAACCAGCCAGTGGACTGGCAACAAACAAGATGGATTTGCTGTAACCATGGCACATGTGGATGCTGGGAAACAAGGAAGGACAGGGAAGAAGGTATATTGCATTTGTAAAGTACAAAAAGAGAAAATGTCACTATCTTTGAAACCAATAGGCAAGTAGCCAGAAATTCTCCATACATGATCTAGTCACTAAGTCAAAACTGTTAAACCCGAGAGATTTAAGTTAGGTATGTAAATAATGTTTAGGTATCTAAAGAAAGGCCAGATTGATCTTTTTCTGTGTAAGTTGTGAAAGGTGTGGCGCTCTGCAGGCAGAGATACATCAGAGACTATTACAATGCATGTGACAATTGTGGTAGGTACACGTGATACGTATATGCTAGAGTATCAGTAAGCATTTTACATTTATAATAATCTAGTGTGCTGACTTGATGGGTCAGTTTCCCATGGAAGCACCTGGAGGTAATTGTTGCAAATTCCCAGTGCAGAAATTGCCTGCCAGGATCCCATTAAGATAATAATATATTCTAAGTTTAACATCTTTATAATCAACCTGTACTTTAATATGTTTTCTCTTTCACTTTTTTGTCCTGAAAATCCTTTAAAATATTTAATGGAAGCTAGCTCATCACTGATTTATTTTCCATGTCTCTAAACTAGCTGATAAATAGATGCTGAACATAACTCAGATATTTTGAAGATAATGTCAATGAATTGTGAAATAAATGCAGTTTTAAAATTCTGCTGTATTATAGAAGGAGGATCATGGCTGTCTCTTAAGTTGCCCTTTTAAGAGGAGCAACAGCAGTAGATATGAGGTTTGTCCCTTGAGATGGTCCAGTTTGACTCGATAATTTTAAAGGTCTTTCCAACCTAAACGATTCTATGATTTTTTGGTTGCAAATAGAACCAAGGGAATAATTAATCCTAGGGTAAGAGCACACTGATTAGTGTTGTTTGAATTGATAGGGCTTGTAGGTTCTCGGTACCTTTGAAAATCTGTTTTTATTTTGGTGTGAATATTTTAGCCTTTTTTGTCACTCTAAGGAGCTGTCATTCCCAGTATATTTTACATCATAATAGGAGGCATCTAAGGATGGAATACTGGCAAAAAGTCTGTATACCATCTGCTTACATATCTTAATTTTGACAATAAGAAGGACTACAAAAAATTCCATGGTCTTATAAGATTCAAAGAAGCGAGGGGCACAGTCAGAGTGAAATACAGCACTGTTAGTAGCATATTAGATAAATATAGAATAGCTCTTCTAGCCTGGAATAATTGGTCCACCACAGTGCCTGCCATATGGCCAGCAGCTTGCTGATGCCCTTTGCCCCAGCTGTCTTGTCTAATGGCAGCATTTGAGTTGTTGTTCCAGTCGTTCGGATAAAAGCAGTTTTTCACACTGACTAGTTATATGTCATTATAGGTTGCAAAGATGGCCATTATTTTGTTTAAGACTTACACAATTGCCAGGGACTACTTCAGATTTCTGCTGAAGTAGAATAAAAGACCTGGACAAGCCCTTGACTGTTTTGACCACAGGTAGATGCATGGAAAATAAATAGCAGAATTTTTTCTGTATGTTTAGGTATGGCTATTCTTAAAGCCAGAGTTCTCTTATATACATTCAACCTCATTTTTCTAAGGTTTCTGTTCATAGAAAATTTGTTGCTTCAAATAGGTAAATTGAAATTATGGAAGCATCTAATATACTAAAAAAACCCAAAATAGTTCCATAACTACAGTAGACTTTACAGCATTTAGTTAGACATTGGGATTCATTTTACATATCCTAAATATTCTCTGTTTTTTACGTGTGTGGAGAGCTCTGTTTCTAAAACGTGCTCCTGCTTTATAGAAATTGCTAGAGGAGGTAATAGTTACTTTTGACATAGGAGCACAGAACTTGGCAGTTTCATGACAACCAATAAGTGGTGAAACTTACCTGGAAACTGTAACAAATTATTAGTTTGCTGGGTTTTTTTCTGGAGGTTGACATTAAGTTACCAGGTTAATTATATTGATATGCTTCTTTTTCACTACTAATTGTCCCCTGCACCCTAGCTGGCCATTTACAAGATATTTACAAGAGGTTTACAAGCCATTTACATTGCCAAGAAACTTACAATGTAGGGACAAAAATGAAATAAAGGTCATAACTTACAAGCCATCAAACTTATGAACATGCTAAAAGCTTCTAAACAGATCTACAGTGATCTATCAGCATTCCTATCCAGCTTTGTTTATGTGCATTTCTTGTTTTTGTTGGGTTATGAGCAGTGTTTGTTCTGTGTTTGAACAGCACAGCTGGGTCTTGGTCCATTGTGTGGACTTCTAAACAATTCTATGAGGAATACATATTTTTCACTGAATATGCTGCCTTCATTTTTTTCTATACTTCTAGTCTAAAGATGTTTGATAAATTTTTACAGCTACAAGAAATTACTACATGATACCAACCATGTAAATTAGGCCAACTTTTGACCACCAACTACTTTCGATTCACCAACAGTGAAAACAGTTCTTTTTCTATAGTCCTCTGGTTATCATATTATTTGGCTGAGGAGGGTTTTTTTTCCTTATCTTTTGTTGTTGCTATTGTAGGGGGTTTCTTTATTCATTTTTATAGTGTGCTAATACCTCTTCTGTTTGATATTGTTATTCATACATTTTCCTGAAATCTCAAAATATGTTTCAAGATACGGAGATATCTTAATTTTCTGCCTGCATGACAGATTCCAGAGGCTTTTCACTATCTTCCATATTGATGTTTTTCCTGCTTACCAGTCATAGGAGTAGTCATATCCTATTCACAAAAGGCTCCATTGTATTAACTGCCAAGTATTCGTCTATGGATTGGAGATAAACCTTGGTTTATCCCCCTGTATTTAAATGCATTTGATCAAGGAGGGTTTTGTTGTGATCCAGTTCTAATGACTTATCCTATGACATCCACCCACCATTCTTCATTTAATTTAATTTTATTGTCAACCTCTGATACACCCCTGAATCATCATTTTATTGAGTACTGATGGATCCCATATTTCATGATCCTGGCGCCAGCCCCCCTTCTACTGAATCATACAGACTATTCTTATATGTTTTTTAGGACCAGTTACTGAGATGTGCTATGCATAGAACATTGTATAGCACTGTGATATTGCCATTACAGATGATGTGTCACAGGTATGCCTTCCCAATGACGTAGGTGGGAAAAAAAGGGAGTTGGTAATTATCTATCCATTGCTTACAGCATATGCTTCATCCTGAGTGGCAATAACAGATTGGCCTGTGTCAGCAATCTCCTTGTTTGAAAAATATTCCTAGATTATATGATAGCAAGGAACCCTGTGTCATAACTGGAATTAGGTATATAAGAAGGTGGATGGTGTTATGTTTATTAAGGCTGTATGTTGATGAGGTGGTCTTGAGCCAACAGTGCTAATAAACAACTCAGCTACATGTGCATGTAGTAAACTGACAGTGAGTTTTGGAACCTTGTTATGTGATTGTTTCCCTGCTGTTTTTCACATGATTTTACTTTTTGGGTTGGAAGTATGCATGCTCTTCTGCGGTAGCAAAACTAGTATGGTGGTATACACATTCAGCATCTTCACAAGAATAGTGAGATGGTAAAATATTGTTCATTCGCATAAGAACCAGGAACAAGCACACTGAAAAAGTATGAACAGTGCATTGTGTGAGGTACTTATTGGCCATCATATAAACTCGGAAGATTTTCATTAATTAGTACACTCACTTGGATAATAAATGTCAAACTACAAATTCCTGCTCCAACATGCTGAGATTAAATCTTCTCATTGAAGAAGATTTCTTAAAATTTTTAATATGGGCAATATAATTTTGTGATGAGTACTAGAATACTCGTTACTGTGCTGTTATGATGTTATGTAGAGTAAAAAGATTTCTTTGAAACTGTTACAGAATCTTTGAGAGAAACCAAAGATTTTACCTCTATCTCAAACTTTCATGTTTCAGTGGCCTACTAGTGTTGCAAAGCTTTGTTTTCCATTTTGTTTCTCATAAAAATATCAATATTAATGGTCATGCTAGATGAGTCATATAGCACTTTTCACATATGCCTTACAGATTTTAGATACAATTTTATTAAAATTTCACCCTAATTTTTGTCAATCACTCATTTATTTACTAAGGTAGCGTTATATAATATTGGCTCTGAGGTATCTAAACAATATGAAGTATACCTCCAAATGAAAAATTTATGAGATTCTATTCTAGGTTTATTTGTGTGCAGGTAGGCAAGGTTTTCTAGTATATACTGGAAATGGTTGAAATGCCTTACCAGAGAAATCAGAGAAAAGAAAATTAGGGGTCACAAGGTAAAAAGATAGGAAGTTCTTAGTGAAGAGAGAACTGTGCAAGTGAGGACCTTGTTTTATTGTGGGGTTTTTCCCCCTTATTCTAACGTTTGGCGTTCTTTTAGTAATTATTTTGTTGCTGGATGTACTGATTCATTGTAGTTTTTCCCACAATCACGTCTGAAGTTTTCTCTGTCCTACCTTCCAGATGAGTACTATGGGGATAGTAGTGCAGCAGTCTGTCTGTCTCTCTTACATGCCCTTGTGCTGCTCTGGTGGCTCAATACGTTATTATTGATTCACTACTGAACCAGAACAGCAAATAGTTGGTGGTTAATAGAGTTTAATGAAATATGGGAAGAATCAAGATGAAATGCTAGATTTAGACAAGACTTAAAATGAGCCATGCATGCCAGATGACTACTGTAGCTACTAGGTCCTTTGTGGTGCTGAGGATTTCCTGGATACATCTGCACTATCCCTTTGCATGGTTCTCGCACTCCTTGGCCTGGGCCTCCACGGTCTAACCTGAATAGTTAGTTCACTCCTGAGGTCTCTCTGGATTGAATGTACTACGTCCCTTGCTGATGAAGTGTCGGTGTGTCTGAAAGAATAGTTAGAAGACAATTGTAAAGACAGTGTGGAGGGCACTGCACAAAGTCTGGCTACCTCTGCCTGACTGTCCTCCCGTGCCATCCCAGAAGGCATCATACTCTCGTATGCTTCATACTCTGCCTTACTCCCTGCTAGAGTGTACCACACCTAGCCTAAGCAGTATAGCTTTTGGGAGGGTTGCCAACACCTTGATACTGCTCAGGATAACCTGAAAAACAACCCAGTAAATCTGAACACAAAACCGTCAAGGGTTTATAGCATTTTGGCTTGGGTTCGTGAGAAGACTTTGGCATAGTTCTGTCATGCCTGGAGATAGCCTAGATTGAAGGTGTCACTTCCAGCACAATCAGCCTGACATGCTGCTAGCAGGTATTAGGGCAGCTTAACATCCCTGAATTCTGTCAATAGTGGTGAGCAGGGCCATTTTAAATTTCAGAAAATGAAAGCAGAATATATGTGAAGGAGAGCATATGACTGCATTAAATACAGTAGGATGCATGCGTGTCCTGGCAAGAAATGGCTCTGACAAGCATCCATACATTCCCATGTGTGTATATGCCTCCTTCGGAATCTTTTTTGTGCAGATCAGAAAAAGTTAGTGCTCCCTGGGTACAAAGCCCAGTCAATCCTTACTTCCTATGGAAACAACATCAACAACAGGCTGGAATGCCATTTATATAAATTATGTGACATCATCTTGGTGAAGGGATAGTCATCACACCTCTTGTCTTTTCCTATTGATGTGCGTTTCCTATCCAACTGCTTTCAGAGGTTCCTAATTGCAGAAGACATCTTCCCATGGGCCTGTCACCCTAGGCCACACGTGGCACCTTAGCAAGGATGGGAGGGAGAATACTCCAGGCATTACAGAGTATACAGTGTAAGACAGGGTGGGCATTACTGACCTTTTGGTGTAGGGCAGTGTCAAAACATGAACAGGACAATGTAACACAAGCATGCTTTCTTTTGTTAACCTTCAGCCTAGGACTTCTGTTTCTGGCTGGAACACTGTGTACATGGTGACAGATGTGCTCACACAGCATAGGGGGTGTCGCTTTACTCCTTTTACGGTAGGTAGCCAGGGTAGCTGCACACCCAAGAGTTAGCCAACAGTGAGCACAGGAGGCCTGGTAGAACCCTGTGGAAGAAACAATTCATTGAGAGTGGATGGCATAGTGTGTGCCAGCTCCACAGCAGACAGGAGCGTACACTGCTAATCCTCTTAAAGGCATATTCCAATTCAAAGCAAGACACCTGAAGCATCACAAAGTTTTTGATTCACTCCTCACTGAGGGCAGGTTAGAAAAATACAGCAGTGAAGTTCCACTGCCACACTGTGCTTCTTGTAATATACGTCAGCTTGATGCTTATCCTCACTCTGTTTCCCCATCCCTGTCTCACTTGCTTTTTCCTTTCTTTTTTTTCTAGTTACATTTTTTTGCTCAAGAAACTGTTTACTGCACAGAGAGATGCGTAGGTCGGTAGGCATGACACCTTGTCATGATGAGCTGCTCTGTCATGATGGGCCACCTCATCAGGTGCTGCTCTGGGAACGTGATCTACAAATGAGTAAGTTTAACCTCCTTCTCACGCAAAATTGCAAGTTTTGTCTTTCTGAAGCAGGTGTCTGCAACAGTGCGCTGTGCTGTGTCAGTCTTGTGTGTATATTGTGAACAGAAAGGAGTGCTCCTTCTGCCAGAGGCTTTGTGCTAGGGATAGGGAAAGCAAGCAGATCTCTATTTCTTGTTTTATAAATAGAAAGTCAGTGGCTTCACTACCATGCAGTTTAGACATTATGCTGGGCAATAGTGCAACTGTTGTAAGCAGTTATGTATGCCTGGCATTATGCACTTGTTGATCACTCTGTGAGAGAAGACACCTTGTGGTGATAGTGTCATATCGTAGGATGTGATCTGCTTGAAACTGTCACATATGCAGTGCCTCGTCAGTGTTCACATACACCCCCATTACATGAGGTGTGTCAAACAGCAGTTGTTCACGCAGCAGTGGGAAAGGTGGCGTTCACGTCTGCCCTGAGCATTCTTCATTTTGCAGTGAATTGAATTACTACATATTTGACAGACATGCTGGCGCAGTTTAAGTACAGTGTTGTTGCAGTATTTCCATACAGCCAGCCTCAAGAGGGAGTCAGTAGGTTAACTGTGATACAGCAAAGCTGCCTAATCCTACAGAGTCTGGTATTCCTTAGGGAAATAAAGCTCTGGCTAAGCACGACCACGGGGAAGCAGAATTTGTGCATGGCCTGTATAGACTGTGGTGGCGTAGTAGCCCTTGTGAGGGCTGATAAGAACCTTGTGGAATGCGATCCTGCATCAGCTAGGAAGCTATTGCTACTCTGATGTATGTCAGTACCACAATAAACATTGAGCTGTTGTTCTAAGGTTCTGAATTATTCCAGACAAGGTAGAAGACGTTTTTAAGGGTTTGCCCTTGCATTTTCTCCTATCATTTCTCTTCAATCGTTTTCAGCATTGTTTTCCATTTTATATAACCACTATTCTCAGCATGGACTGATGTGTCCTGGGGCATCCACTTCATAGCTGTGTTAGAGGATAATACTTTGGTTTCCTGCTAGCTTCCTGAGTGCTAAGGATTATGAAAAATACAATATTTAATTATAAATTCTTTCCATTGACTCTGTGATCATAGTGGCTGACTCTTGATAATGTTATTGTCAGTACTGTATTACTGGCTAGTAAGAGAGAGTTGAGGACATGAACTTTATTTCAGTGGACACATACCAGGAAGCATGACACACATCCGTTGCAATCTATACATGTAATTTGCTCTATCAAGTGTCTCATGAGATAGGTTAATATTGCAGTCAGTGAATGGCTATAGTAACAAGTGCAATTTTGACAAAAAAATCATCCAAATAAGTGAGTATTCTGACACATGGGGCTGTAGCAGGTCTCCACACATAGATCTGGAGATCATCTAGTCCAATCCTCAAAGCAGAGTCAGCTAAAGCAGGTAGTCCAGGACTGTGTCTGGTCAGGTTTGGAATATCTCCAAGGATGGAGACTCCACAACCTCCTTGGGCAACCTGTTCCAGTGTTTTACCATCCTCACAGGAAAAAGGTGAGTTTTTTTAAATGGAATTTTTTGTATTGCGTTTTGGGCCTATTTCTTCTTGTTCTTTCACTGGACACACTGAGAAGAGCCTAGCTGTCTTTTTTGCTCTGCTCTCATCAGGTATTTATACACAAGGATACTCTCTCACCTTCTCCAGGTTGAACAGTCCCGGGTTTCTCAGCCTCTCATTAAATGAGAGAAACTCCAGTCCCTTAGTTATCTTTGTGGCCCTTTGATGGGCTAGCTCCCATATGTCCATGTCCTGGTACTGGAGAGCCCAGAGCTGGACTCGGCATTCCAGATGTGTCTCATCAGTGCTGAGCAGTGGGAAGGATCACCTCACTCCACCTGCTGGCAATGCTTTTCCTAATGCAGCCCAGGATGTTGTTGGCCTTCTTTGCCACAAGGATGTACTGCTAGCTCATTTTCAACTCATTTCCCACCAGGATCCCCAAATCTTTTTATGCAAAGTTGTTTTCCAGCTGGTCAGCCCCCAGCATGTAGTGATGCATGGGGTTATTCCTCCCTAGATGCAGGACTTGGTGCTTACCTTTGTTGAACTTCATGAGATTCCTGTTTGACCATTTCTTCAGCCTGTCAAGGACCCTCTGAATAGCAGCACCTGCTGTAGCAATCACTCCTCCCACCTTTTTGTCACCTGCAAATTTGCCGACTGGCCTTCAGCTCAACTTTGTGATGTTGATCACAAGTCTTTAAACCCAGCAGCTCAACCAGCTTTAAGTCTACCTTCCTGACCACTTATCTAGGCTATAATTCATCAATTTGCCAATGAGGATGTTACAGGAATGAGTGTCAAAAGCCTTGCTGAAGTGAAGATAAACAATACCAACCGCTCTTCTCTCATCCATCATGCTAGCCATTTCATCATAGCAGGCTGTCAGGTTAGTCAGGCATCATTTCCCTTTCATAAATCAATGCTGACTACTCTAAATCACTTTTTTTCCCTCAATGTGTTTGCAAGTGGTTTCCAGGATTATTTGTTCCATCCCCTTCCCAAGGATGAAGGTGAGGCTGACAAATTTGTAGCTAGCTGCTTTGAATGATTTCTGGAGGAGCACAGTACAGCTAAAGTTGGCCAGTTAAGCTATCTATACAGTAGCAGCAGCTGCAAACCACTTTTTAGTTCATCTCAGGAATCTGATGTACATGTGCTCAGAGATTTCACTCCAAGTTCCTTATCTCTCTAATTACATCTACTGCAAAAGGCAGTTTTTGAAAGTAGAAAGGATTTTTTTAATGGATTCTCAATGTTTCTTGTTCCTTTCATGTTTGAAAATGTGTAAGAAGCAGGCTGTTGTATAAAATCATTAGCAATTAAAAGTTTTTTAAATGGTCTTGCCTAACAGTCACTGTTAGTTATGGTAGACATGACCCCTTATTTCTCGACAGTTAGTAATAATATTGAGTAGTAACTTATGTGTCATTACCAATAACAGTAAAGCTAATCTGTGCTGATTTCCTACGCTAAGCAAACTCAGCTGACTAAATAAAAATGAATAGTGATCTCTTTTTAAATAGAAATTCTGGTTTAATTGACAGGCTAAGGATATCAGTGAGGCAAGTTATGTAAGGACAGGTAATGTCTTTTATTAGACTAGTAGTGTATAAAATAAGTAGGCAGGATTTGTTAGACAGGAGTGTTTCTGTGGAATTGTTAATGGCAAAATGTAGTTTTAGTCGATACTAAATCGCAGATAAAACAAAGACAGGGAGAAGGTAAGATCACCACCTATTACCAACAAGCCTGAAGACTTCTTCAGTGTACTCTTTGTAGATTTCAGTCAGTTCTAAGTATGTCAAAAGTTTACACAAGGGATAGTATTACTTCTGAGGATTTTGAATAACAAAGGCTTGGTCTGAAATTCTACTGTCCAGGAGATTCTGTGTTCTCTTTTTAAATTTTAATTAGTGCTGTCAAGTAAATTTACCTCTGAATTACCAATTAACACATTCTGAAATCTAAGTATTGTAACCTTTGAAAAAGCCATTCTGCACAAAATGAATGGGGGAAGAAGCTGATATTACATATTGGAAAAAGTCTCTCTTCAGCTTGTACCTCCATTACTACTTGGCAGTTGGTGAGGTTAGCAGCGACTATTTGGTAACTTGCTGAACTGGACTATCAACTCCAGTTAGACAATATATTGAGGGCCTTTGGATGGGAATTTTGCTGTACTGTAGAACACACCAGATGTATGTTACCTCTCCATCAGTGTTGCTTTGAAAATATGCAAAATGTATTCTCTTAAATGGAGTAAACTTTTTTTTTTTCATCTGTTTTAGACCTGATATGTGATTCACCTGCTCTAGTCGTGCTTCATCTCTACTTCCCTGCCCCCCCTCCCCCCACTCCCCCATCTTCTAGTGTGTGGGCTCAGACTGATTTCCAGGTATTGGGCAGCAACAGTTAACAGAACTGAAGTTTATTTAAAAAAGATAGTTTTGAATGTTGCAGATAAAATGCAGTTAAGTAGCTATATAAGAAAAATGCCATCTTTTTACAGTGGATATCCAGAATTAGCACTTGCTCAAAACAGAGACAGCAACTTGAGAAGGAGATTTCTAGCAATAACCATCAAAGCAGTTCATGTCCCATGGAGAAGCCCGGCTAGCTGTTGAACCTTTGGGCTTATTAACACTCCCACCCACAGCTGCAGTAAATAGAGCTTGGAAATGGCTCCTCAGCCAGGTGTTCTGTAGGTATTACTTCAGGGTTTTGCTTACACAATTCAAACAGCTTGAGTGCTCTGTGGAGGGTAGTTGCATTATTTATTTTTTCTTCTCTGCCTCCTGCTCTCCCCCGCTTCTTTTTCCTGGTGGAAAAGCTTGAGTCTTCTTAACTTCAAGTGAGAGAAATAAAGCCCATATTGAACCTAGTGGTAAGGGATGTTTATGCTGCTCAATAGTGTATATGTGAATGTTATTTTTGAGGAATACACTGAATTTTGTGGTTTTAACAAGTAATTTGTTACTATTTTCAATAGTTTAAATTTGTTACTTTAAAAAGTACTGATTTGGAGTCTTTGGTACAGATTAAGGTTATGGGGGCTTTACATTTGCTTTGACTGTTATGTTTCCTTAAAAATATAAAACAAATGATTGATTATTTTTTAAAATGGATTTGCTATTTGTGTATCAGAGAATGCTGATCCTTTTAAATTTTAATTAATTCTGAGGTACTTTAAAATTAGACTCTTACACTCCAGACTTTGATAGAATTTTATCAGAGCTAGACTAACACTTCTATCTGAACTCTTTACATGAAGAAAAATGGGGCTTCTAGAGTGCCATATTTTTGTTTATTATGGGATTTCCACCATTACATCCTTTATCTTTTCTGTGTATGTTCCTGAAAGTCTTCTGATATCTTCTACCTTCTTAACACTTCAATTCTAGAGAGAAATGATGATGAGAGAATCTGTCTATAGAAAATTGACTTTTATTGTATGAAAATAAATTGCAATCCCTAATGGCTCCAGTTGAAACATATACATAAATAGCCCAATACTTATTGTGGCTTATAAATCAAGGAATGTTAAGTTGTTCATATCAGTATATTGATGTATGACTTGTAATCTTGATTGTTTGGGTTGGCAATTTTGTGTTAGTCCAGGATAGTAATTGCTTTCTGGAAATATACCTTAGTTTTCATAACATAGGCTATTGTTCTGTTGCAAATACATGCATCTGGTCTGAAAGTGAACTGTTTTTTTCTGCTTCATATAAAAAAAATAATTTAATTACTTCCTTCCACTCTTCCTTCTTATTTTAGCTGTTCTTGGAGATACAACAAAATAGGCTCTTTCTTGTTCCCTGATACAGATAGTGAATTAACATTGAAGAGCAAAGAGCACGTGATAAACTTGTTCTGTCATGGATAAGTGATGCACATGAAATGGAGAAGTGCTAGTAGAGAACCTTTATTTGTCCGGTCCTCTTCCTCCCACCCCAGTTTTGTTTTTGTTGTGACAGATATCTTAGAGCTTGAGGTTTAAATCTTCTGTAAGGAATATTCTTTCCATGCTGGGGGGTGCTTCTGTTCCCCAGTTTGTTTCCCTTTGGAAAAGGCTGGTGATACCTTTGCAGTGGAGGGACAGAAGGATTTATCAGGCAAAGTGTTATTGTGTAAGGGACTATGACCTGTGAAATTCTGAAAATGGAATGCAGTGTAACTCCTAACAATGAGAAAACACTGTGTGAGGGAAGTAAAAAAGCAGACACTGCTTGTTAAGCCAGATGATTTTTGTATTGTTACATTACTTGGAATGGTAGGAATAACAAACTGTGTGGGCGTATGGGAGAAGTGCGATAAAGGGAAAGAACAGAAATGATTTGTAGAAATGTGTCAAGTACTTGCACAGCTGCATTTTTCCCAAATACTGTCAAGTTCCTATTGGCCAACTATGTAGCCATTCTCAGTGCCAATTTATGCTTGCTTTTATGATTGAAATGAATCCTAAGAGGTGGACAGAACAGAATGAATTTTAGAGAAAGCTTTTGCAAAGAGGCATCACAAAACAAGGCACAAAGGCATTTTGGTGAGAAAGAGGTGATAGAGATTGCTCTTACTGCCTGCTTCCCCTTCGCATAGAGTTCAGTGTGAAGACACAAGTCTTCTGTGTATGATCTGAAGAGATATGGACAAGGAACTAACATAGAGTACCCTTGTTTGGAGGAGGCAGTGGAGAGATGTAGGGACATGAGGGCTGGCCGCCACATGGTAAACTACCAAAATTCACAGTTATTTAGTCTGCAGTAGTCCATGGTACCTCATATATAGGATTAAATACAGATGCAAGAGTGGAAAGACAATCTTTTTAAAAGTTTATTGACTGAATGCATGAGACTTAAAATTGTGTACTTTGAATCAGTAATGCCTTGTCTTACATTCAGGTACCTCTTTACCATGTGTACTGTCAGCTGTGTTGTCTTTGCTGGGCTTGAAATGCTTAAAAATAGTGCTCAAGCCTGAAAAATATGACAAAATAGCAGGGTTAGCTTTGATCTGTAAAATAGCAACTGAGGTATTAGAATTGTTTAGTGGAAATAGGTATTTTTGAACTGACAGTGGAGCACAAACGAAGCGGTGAGGTGTTACGATTTTCAAATAAATTTGAATGACTTTGAGAGAATTATGTCTGATTTTATCAGACAACTTACACTCCATGCTTTCATGGGGAGAAGCTATGAAAAAGCAGAGCGCTGTATTGTAGCTGGGCTTAGATCTAAGAAAGATAAAAGAAGATGTAATGTTAAAAAAAGCTTTTGAGGGTCAACTAGTGGGAAGTTAGTACGCCCTGTTAAGTACTTTGTCTTTTAGTATAAACAGGAGCGGTTTGATCCTGTGAGCAGAAGTGCACAAGTAAAATGAATTAAAGACTTGAAAAATCATGTCTGTCTAATAGTTGTTCTGATATATTTTTTTCATTGACACTAAGCAACGTGTATACCACAGTACAAAATTACAAAACGAGATCCTGTAAGGCATTAATGCGTTTGAAGTAGGAAAGCTCTTGTATCCCAGAGAAGAGGAAAAATCTGGGGAACAGCGAATTGCCAGCCATGCAAATAGGTGGTCAATAGCAACATCTGCTCAAAGTATTCGTTAGCACCAGCCTTCATATGAAAGCACTGCACTCTAGGTCAGATTGTATGCAAATGCAACCCTTTTACTTCCTCTGTTGCAAGCAGTCATTAAGGGAAAGTATTGCAGGCTGAGAATATATTGCTGCTTCGTGAGTGTGACTCTAAAATGTTTACCTTTAGAATTTTTAAATGCAGATTTCCAGGCTCCTTTTTAACAACAACAAAAAAGAAAAGTCAGAGCATTTGATGTGTTCATTGTTGCCTTGTAAAATGTGTGTCATTGCAGTCAGCCTGCTGTTACAAATTTAGACTACTTTGAGTGGAATCTTTTGGCCTCATACAACTAAAAGACAACAGGACATAACGCTTGGTATTTTTTATTGGGATTTATTATATGAAAAAAATATGTATACTCTGCAAGAGCACAAGAAATACTGACCAGGCTGCTCTAAGCAGAGGATGCCATTTACAGAAGGCAGAGAGAACTGCTTGGTGCAAGCCATCACAGTAGTGGTTTACGTTAGTGAATGCCAAAATTCATGGCTGAGGTGTCCTTTGACAGGTTTTTAACATCAGCCATAATTTTAGAGAGAAAACAAGCACAGAGCTTCTGGGTATCTTACAGAGCAGAAGTAAAACGCTGTGTTTGTAAATAAGCTGCCGAAAAATCAATGCTTGAGGCGTGCTAAATGACAGATATTTGCAGTCACTGCAGTTTCCAGGGTGGAGGAGCGAAATGAGGCTGAGCACTAACAAAATGGACTCTTGGCTGCCTTCGCTCTGCGTGTCGGATCCCTGTCACCTACTGCCGACGTAATTCAGGGCTCCGCGGCCGCGGAAGGACAGGGCGCCCGCCTGCGCGCTTTTCTGGTCGGGGGCCCCTACATAGCATACATAGGCCTTGTGATCTTTGGCGCCGGGGGCGGGGAGGGGAATGTTAACTCTTGTAAAAAGACGTGAAAACTGCATTTAAAAGTTAAATGCTGAGAACTGGCGAACCTGGTGCGGAGGTTTACGGTTTCTCCTGCCGCCCCGCAGCCGCCTCGGGGCCCCAGAGCAGCCGTGGGGGGGC
>JAVJGI010000002.1:19431510-19462437 GCA_035590275.1 Ibycter americanus
CGGCTGCCGCCAGCCGTTCCTCCCTCCCGAGGCAGAAGATGGCTGAGCACAGCCTCCCTGCGGGATGGAGGTAGCTGGCCCTCGGCGGAGCCGGCGTGCGGGGAGGGCTGTTTCCCGCTGTGCTGCAAATCCTCCCGCGCCGCTGGCTGGGCAGGCGGCTCTGGCTCGGTAGGCGCAGGAGGGATCTGCCCCAGCCTCACCTTTCGTGCTCTTTGCGGTTGGCTTCACCCGTCTTTCCTATGGCTGGGATATACAGCTCTACTCTGAAGACCCTGGAGGATTTAACTTTGGACTCTGGTTATGGGGCAGGGGATTCCTGCAGGTCCCTTAGTCTCTCTTCTTCCAAGTCCAACTCCCAAGCCTTCACCTCTTCTCAGCACAGAGGCAACTGGTGGTACTACTCGGGCTCCATGAACAGTAGGAATAACAGCTGGGATACTGTGAACACCGTTCTGCCGGAAGACCCCGAGGTTGCAGATATCTTTTCCAAGTGTCCTAAGCTGCCGGATCTAGAGGAATACCCTTGGACTGATGAAGACATTGGAAAAATACTCAGAAAAGGGAAGGGAGATGGCAGTAGCAGAACCTTTTCTCAGGAAGCTGTCAGGCGGCTCTCGCAGTTACTGAGGCGCGCCTTGATCAGGGTCTCCAGGGAAGCTCAGCGGCTCAGCGTGATGCACTCCAAGTGCACCAGGTTTGAGGTGCAGAGCGCTATCAAGCTCATCCAGAGCTGGTCGTTGTCGGAAAGCTGCGTCTTGGCGACTGTCAAGGCTCTCTCTCTGTACAGCATGAGTGCTGGGGACGGACTGAGGAAAGGTAAATCGGCTAGATGTGGCCTCACCTTTTCAGTGGGGAGGTTTTTCAGGTGGATGGTGGACACTAGGATCTCAGTTAGGATCCACGAATACGCGGCCATCTCTTTAACCGCTTGCATGGAAAACCTGGTAGAAGAGATTAAGGCTAGGGTTTTGGCAAGTCACAGCCCAGACGGTGGAGGAGGGGAGATCTCAGCTGAAATCCTGGAGATGGTTATCAACAACGATGCTGAACTTTGGGGAGTGTTGCAACCTTATGAGCATCTCATCTGTGGGAAAAATGCTAATGGTAAGATACTGCTTTTACGATATCTAATCTTCATACCGGCAAGCTTTACAGTAAAATCGTTGATTTTGATGGACTTTGGGGTTTATTTGTTTTTCTTTTCATCTGAATTGCATCTTGGTCATGGTTTGTGTGTGCATAAAGCAGGCACAATGGTTTTACCAGGCAAGAATGTTCCTGCTTTATTCTTAAGAAAGGGGCAGAGGCTGTGGGAAACCAAGCCCTGTTGTCCTAACAAATGTCTCCTGACTTTTTACCAGCTGCTGTTTTGAGCAATTTTACTATAACTGGCGTGTAAACCTGCTTCTCTGTAATCATAAGGTGAAATGTAATACCACTATTGTTTTAAACAAAACTTAACATTATAGTGAGTATCTTGCAGTTTCATCTTAAAGATGCTATTCCCACATACTGCCTGGAGAGGGGAAACAACATTAATATTTTTTTCTTTGCGATAGTAAAATTCAGTTTCTGAACAAAATCTTGTAACTGCATGTTTACTTAGACTTCCTTCTAGTTCGGCAGAAACCTATGCTGAAATTACACTCGTGCAATAAACAAGAGCTTGTGCTTCGCTTGCCAAAGTGGGTGTTTGGGATGGTGCCTCAGTAATGAGAATAACATAGCATTAAGGTACTTACCTGTGTAATTTGTTTAGAAAGCAGACTTTTTGAACAGTTAAGCAAATAAGCAGAGAGAGGAATGTTGGCGTCTTCCTATGGGACTGAGGAGTAGATTAAAAGGCTTAAGTCATGATAGTTCTGCTAAGAAGCTGCAGTGTTTATTTTGCATTGTCACACTGAAGAGTACCATATTTTTTCCATGGAAAATTGAGAGAAACATTCAATTTAGAAAACTATTCTGCACACCGCACGCAGTTTCATGACTTCTGCTGGCCTCATTGTTATGGTCAGATATCCCATGCATAATACCTTTCTGATTTAACTCTATAAAACCAAGTGGCTTGGTCCTCTTCAAAAGATAATCTTATATTGAGAGACAAGTAAAAGAGCAGATTTTTTTTTGAGGGGAAAAAACATACCTCAGGTGAACGTTAGTAATGAAGTGCTTTGTCAGGGAAGGGCTGGCTCAACTTCTGCTCCTTGGGTGCATTGATTTCCTGCAGTTATCCTATACCAAAGCAATAATGTTGCCGTTCAGATCACTAGTAGGTGAGTGCAGTGACTGTCCCCATTGGGTCAGCCTGCTTTAGATTACAGTGTAAGAGGATGGCTGCTGTTACAGCGCTCACAAAACCTCTTTTGTGCTCTCTGTCTGCCCTCTGTCCACCGACTGTTACTAAACGTATGTGAAAAAAATGTGAAGAGCCCTTTGGGATGTGCTCTGGGCACTGGTACAAGACATAACTGTAACGTTAAAAGTCAAACAGACATCTACTTTTTTTAATTGCAAGCTCTTTGATGGAAGACTATAAAGGTATGAGGATGTCTTGTCCTCTGCCAAAACACTTGTCATAATTCTTTGTGTATCATGGGAGTACTTGTCACCAGGTCCAAAAAGAGAACTTGGTTCCCTCTCTTGCTCCTTATTTAGGGAAGCTGGAGTAAAATGTGATTCTGTGAAGTAAAACATGCACTTGAGCTGTTCCCTGCTCAGTGCTTCTGCCACACAGATTCTGTGTGTAAAATGGAGAGGAAGAGTAAGTCCCTCTCAGAGCTTTTTTTTCCCTCTTCTTTTTAGTTTTTTTTTTTTTCTTAAGAGAGATCTCATCTTTGGAAAAACTGCAATGAATGAATGGAAGCTGGTGTTCAATGGAAACGAGAGTGACTGTGCAGGGAAAGCTTATAAATATTCAAACCACCAAATGGTCAGTTATGATAACGCATGTGTAGTGTAATACCAGGCAGTCACTGGCCACAGAAGGATTGGCTTCTGTTGCCTCTTTTGTTGTTCCTGTCTTTCAGATCAATTCTATCAATAATTGAATGCATTTTTTAAGTCTGAAAATGGAATAAAACCGCACATGAAGGTATCCTGTGATTTCCTGTGACAGTCTGTCACTAGTATTTTACCTGACACAAGTCAGTGAATCTTCTAAATGGCTTTTCTTGCAGTTGTAAGACCACAAATGGTTTTATCTGAATGCAAAAAAGCTTGAAATAACTTCTTTATTCTTCTCCCTGTAGGAATTGTAAATTAGTAGTATTCACGTAATTCTTCACAGTGCTTTTAAATGATCTTGTCTTTTAAATTAATTTAAATCTGAGGTAGATCTAGCAGTAAAATAACTGGATTTATTCCAGTGTAAGAAACAGGAAAACTTGCTTTACTGTCACTTTTGTTTCTTTTATAGTAAGAGCATGTTAATGGAGTACTTGTAAACTGTGCACTTGGCATATATTTGTTGGGTTTTGTTTTATAGCACTGAGTTTGATGTTAGAGATAAAAAGCACTTAGAGGTTAAGTTCTAACTCCAGTCAAGCATTGCAATCTCTGGATAAAATCCGTGGCAGCTTACTATGCAGAAGATTGCACTGGATTATCATAATGGACCTTTCTGGCATTATGATCTATTGAATACCATTTTCATTATTAGATCAGGATAGCATGCTTCTTTGGAGTCTAAGAAACAGTAAGTAAATACATAAATCTTCGTAAATTCTGAAGAGACTGAGGTTTAGACCTGTGTTTCTTCAGTGACTAATACCCCATCAAAGACCATAGTCCAGTCACTGTGCTTAAGGATTTGGAGGCTGAAGGCTTAATATTCTGTATTGTAACAAGTGTGTTTTAATCAACAGCGCATGTGTGAAGGGTGAAGTTAGAAACTCAGTAAATGCTTAAGGGGGATTTTAATATTATTTTAAAATAAAGAATATTCTGTGGTTTTCTTATGTATTTGCCCTTTCCATGAAGTTGTTCTTTAATCAACTATTTGAGACTTCTGTGAGACGTTTTCTGCTGTCAGTGTGAGTTCTGAGTTCATGACTGGGACTTGGTCTCTGCCTTGGAAGGAGGAAATGTCATCTGAGCTTATGGTCGTAAGGAGTTCTGTAAAGCTCTCTGGGAGTTTAGGTGGGATGTTGCAAAAATAACGCCATGCAAGCTGGGAAGAAAATGAAACAAAAGCAGCAAAAATGATAAGCAGCTACTGAACAGTGTAGCTACTGGAAAGTAAAAAAAAAGTAATGTAAATTGGAATACGTGTTTTATTTGATAGTTTTAATTACATGGGGATATATGATATGCATTGGTTTGATACAGCTAAAGTAGAGAATGCATCTGATGGTTTCACAGGGATTTGGAGACATGCTAATTTGTAATATTAGAGTCTATCAATTTGAAACGTTTGTTGGGAGACAAGGAGAAATACAAACTTAGGCTGGAAATGTGATTGTTTTACTTCGTGTTCCTAGGTTTGACTGGTGTGTGGTTCATTAGAATCTGAACTGTCAGCGTTGCAAATACGTTTTGGTATTACTGCCCTATTAACTACAGAACTTATGTTGTACTTAACTATTTAGTTATTGCCAAACACTCCTGCGACAGCCAATACACCTGCTGTGCTATTTAATGCATCAGCACATCCTGGTGTTCTGTAGATGTAAGTGTTGACAGATGTCTTTGCAGGAAAAAAACCAAAAAACCAACCAAACCAAAAAGGGGGGGAATATAACTGGGTAACATTGTTTCTTCACATACCTCTTAGCCAAAACACTTGCCATTCTCTGTGGATGAACCAATCCACAAATTAGCCTGTTGGTTTGCTCACCTGATGAGTAGTAGAAACAGAGTCTGAAGTAAGCTGTCCTTGTGTCTTGAGACATTTTTCTTAGAAAGGAGTTGAGAGGGGAAATGTGTAACCTTTTCTCACGGTAGGAGGGAATGATTTGGACTCAATAAAATTAGACCAGGGATGAACTTTCTTCTCTTTTGATACTAAACACTGTGGCACACCCTACCAAGCATCAAGCATGGACTTTGGATTTAGTATAACTAACCAACCCCATTTTCTTTTGTATTTGTCACTGTGCTAATATAGATTAGTAATATAGATTAAAAATTATTGCTGATTTTAACATTGAGGATTTTTAGAGCTATGCTATTATAAAAATTCCTTTTTTGTAGTTATCAAAATGGCCTGAAATAACTTTATTTCAGTGTAGCCATGGTACTGTACTAAAATCCAGCAGGGAAAAAAAATAATTTATGACATTTCAATAAACAGAATGTCCTTTTGTTATCTGAACTGAGCAAACTGGTGTGCTCATAAAGAGCCTCATCAATTTTAATAAGCTATCAGCTCCACAACTCTTCAGGAAAAACCTGCATTTTGGAAGGGGTGCATTTTGGGGAAGAGAGCTGCTAATGCAATCAGTAAACTAAGCTGAGTGGAAGTACAAGGCTAGTACAGCGGTACCACAGGTGATTTGCAAATCATTAAAAAAAAAAAAACAACCACCAAACAAGTGTCTCTGTCTCCTGCATCATCATCTGAAGCCGTATTTGAAAGCAGTGTTGCTTACGGGGGGATTCCTGAGCAGGGATATGATAGACCTACGTGCACGTTTCCATGTTAGATCAGCTGGTCATAGCTATGATCCTATTTGAACTATGGCTTTGTTCACCTCTGTACAAATGTACCCCCAGCATACCTTGTGTGCTTCTACTCCTACACGCTCAAGAGGTTGAATTTATATCCACAAACCCACAGGGACAAATTCTTTAAACCTAAATGTTAGTGCTTGTATATACATGCTCACCTCTCCTACAAATGTAAACCACTAGATGCGCAATTAGAAACACAAGTATCTGCAGATATGCATCTTGCTTATGTTAAAGAGTAGATCAAGTAAGACTAAAATGCCTATTTTTTTCCCCTTGTAGTGGGTTTTATGTGTCTATATATGTAATTTGGTGATAGTAAAGGAGAACTTCATTGATGAAGTAATAATGCTGTCTTAATCCTTCAAATTGCTGGTATTACACCACAGCAATAAAATCTGTGTCCTTTCAGTTCACTTGGTTAAAGAGCAAGTGTTGAAATGCCTTTAGTGTGTAACTACTAGTAGCAAACGCTGATACATGGATTTCAAGTGGAATGAGTGTCAGTGATAGCTTACCCCTGTGAAACTGAGGAGCTAGGCCTGTGAAGAAGGAACCTCTTGGAGACAAAAGTCTGTGACCTGTTGTGTTGAGACTGAAGATTCTTGTTACTGCGAAAGCCAGGGGTTTGAACTGAGCAAATACTGTTGAGGCCAGGACAGAATTTTATCCTTGGTATGTAAAATCGTCAGTTATAACAGGGTTTTTGTGGCTTTTTAAAATCTATTTTTCAGGTGAAAAATCAAGCTGCTTTAGCTCACAGTTTAGCAGTGAACACCTGTGCGATATTTGGGGTACTCTTGCATTTTTATTTTGTGTGTGTGTCTGCAGAAAATGAGGCGTGAGCTTTGAGTGTTCATATTCTTAATAATAAAATATTATATGGTTGATGTACATGTCTTCTGATATTGGAATAATGGAAATTAAACTTGTCTCTTTTCCAGTTTGAAAATCTTGCAGCATTCAGTTGGCTAGTCTTTCTGAACTGAGCCACAACTGAGGTTGTTTGGTTTTTTTTCATATACCCCATCTAATTTCTTATGTGATTTGGAACCTGAACTCATCTGATCTGGGGAGAATTGATGGCTGTCAGTGAACTTCCCTGACTGATCTCTAGCATTACAAATTGCTTCCTCTTTCTTGAGATCTGCATTCATCCAGGGCATGGATACTGTATATATTATAGCTGTTTTGAAATCATAATCCTACCTAATTTGGGGCTATTCCAAAACTAAATGCAGTAGTAATATAGGGTGGCAGTGAATTTTGAATAATTGTATTTTGATGATGGGGTTGAGTTGAAAGGCCTTTTTACAATGAAAAGTCTTGTTTGGATATTAATGTTGTTGTAACTTTTTCATGTTGTAATAGTTTATTTCTGCTGACATACCTGGTATGATTCAATTAGTCTAGTTAATGGTCCACTTGGAGCTTGCTTCCTTCTCTGTTTCATTTTTCTGTCCCTTTCCCTAACTTGGTGTGTAATGCATGGGTATGCAAGGGAAATGTTTAAGCTTATGAAGCCCTCTGTTGTATGAAATGTAAAATACTGGAAATACTTATTTACAATAGACTGTATAAAATTCACTTACTACAGTTAGCAAGTTGCAGAGGGGCATGGGCTTAGGACTCAAGCACTTAATTTCTGAAAGAACTGAAGCTCAAAAGTGCCTATTTGCACTTGTGAGCTTAAACCCAAGATCTTAATGTTCAGCTAGAAGTTAGTTCATTTTCAAAAAGAACTCATCTTACAGCAGTGCAAGAAAATGTAAAATAAGGCCAAAGGTAATACGAATTCTGTGATCTTCACTAAGTTGCTATTGTCCTTTCTTAAAGTAAAATGTAAAATGAACAAGTGTTTTATCTTGAGCAATTTGCCCATTGCGTCAGCAGAACTCAAAAGAAGAGAAACAGAGGCTTCTAAACTCAGTAAAACCACTAGATACTCAGCAGCACCCAGCAAATCCCTCAGCAATCTTTATTCTTCTGAATGTTTGGAAACAAGATCAAAATAATTTTTCATTTACATTTTAGCTCTCATTTTGCATTTAGTCAATGCTAAGTTTTTCAAGTCAATATATGTGGTCCTTATTTATAAATATTTCCACATTGTTACAGGCTTTGCAGTCTTAAACTCTGGACATTAAGAAAAACCTCTCTCGTTGACTAAGTTCTACTACACCAGTAGTCAACAGGAGAAAATGTCCATTTGTTCACACCGAACCATGAGAATTCAGACTGATGAACAAAAGAATAAAACCAATCATTGCTGATGCTGTTCTTGCCTTAATAGGATTAATTTACACGTTGTTTTGAACATAAGTGCCTAACATGACATTTGGTTAAATCTAAGCAAGCCTGAGGCAATGGCAAAGCCAGTACAGTGGTGGCTTTGTGCTTTCTTAATTTACAAATTGGGATGAAAATATTTCAACAGAACTCTGATTCCTTCCCTTACAGAACAAGAGCTACATTTTAACAAAAATTAAATACAAGCTGCACCTTGTTGAGAGCATCTAAGTCAATTTAAGGATTCCAAGTTGTGCATTTATGAGTGGGGAGAGCCTTTTAAATGGAGCCTTCTCATTGGCAATGCAGGCCTTATCACAAGAAAGCAATAATGGGAAGGGGAAACGATGCAGAAATGCTGAAAGGTTTGTTTCTTTCACCCAAACACATCCAGACTTGCCATCTGACTTAGGTCACTAGCCAAGCTGGAACTGTGAGTTTGTTCTGGTCCTTAGAAAACGTTTGGCTACAGCGGGTGTGACTTGGTGTGGTTGGCAACTGGAGTGAGGAGAGACCAGTGCTGGGACAGGCCAGCTCTGGGCAGGGCACAGCTGAGGGTTGTTTGTCGATCTGTAATTAAAGTGTCTGCCTGCAGCCTGCAGGGGTGGTGGCTGCAGCTTTTGTGAGCATGGTGTATGTGGGATAGAATTAATAACGTGAAAGGAACTTCTGAGGGAGGGGTCTGCTGTAACTGCTGTTGTCTTCAGGAGTGGAAACTGAGGATCAGTCCTTTCAATTCAAGTTAAATGGAATTCTGAGCTATAAAAGCCTACTTGCTTATGTGTTACTTGCAGATGAAAGTCCCTTAAAATTGTAAACTTCCTCCTCATCTGCTCAGAACCTGTTACTTAATGATGTGATTTCATTAACTGTAGGCTAGCTGATGTTTTCTGTGGTGGTCCTCTAGGAAGCAGTTGTTTGGATTGGTCTTTACTATGATCTTAACATGAAATGTTCCTTTGAAATAGACATTCAACAGAGCTGAGATCGTGGACCTGTGAGAATCATTAAATCAGGTCACAGGGATTGCTGTGAATGTACTTACTTTCTTCCTGTTGACAAAGCAAAAACTGTCTGGTGTTCTTTGTATGGGTTTGACCCAGACAACTCATAGGTTAGCTGTAAGCCTGAGCACTTGTCCATCTTGTTCTGGTTGTTTAATTATTACACCTGGACCATTTCTTTCTTAAAGCTTGTTTGATGTTCACAAGGCTACTTAACCTGCTTCACATCTGAATTGAGCAAAATACTGGCTTCTGGAGGATGCTGCGAGGTTTGGTTCAGTCATTCACTGAAAGTGCTTTCAGGCTGCGGCATGGTAGGGACAGTAGAAGGCAAACCATCTTCTCAGTCACCTTGGGTCAGTGTACATCGTTCATGTGTGGCTTTCTCTCTATGCTAACTATGTTGTCTTACACTGAGAATATGCATCTCTGCTTATCTTATGCACAAGTAGCAAGTTAGCTATTTGATAGATTTGTGAAATTGATGTCTAAGCCCTGATTATTATTTTATTTAAAAAAAAAATTTGTGAGAAGAAAGCTAGGGAAGTTTCCATGTGACCAAAGTGATGCTTTTTTGTAGTGTTACAGTGCTACAGCAGTCTATCAAGAGGCTGCATTTGGCTCTCCCTGTCCAGAAAATGAAAAAATCTTGACATCAGCAAAAAAGAGAAAAACTGTGGAAAATGTGCTTAAGTAATTGCTGTAGGTTTTGTGTAGCAACACCAAAATGCTTGAGATGATTAAGGGTATTTGTGGTATAATCATAGACTAGAGACTAAGAACTGAAGCTAAATAAACATTTCAGACCAGCTTTTCAGTTTATGCATATAGATTTATAACAACTGATAAATTTGCTATGGGGCTATGCAAGATCAAAGTAAATGTTGTTTATGATATTTCAGGGATGAGAGGAAAGGAACACTACAGAAGACATAATCTGTTTGTCCCATTCTTTACTGTTTATAACATTACAGTCCATGTTGGATACTTCTGTTGCTTTCATTTCTATCCCAATCTGCAGTCTGTTGCCTGGGTCCTGGAGAATAAAGAAGAAAATATGGCTGCATGTTTATGCTGGGAATTATACATTAAAAAGATAAACATGCAGAGGCTTAATTATCTGTTATTTTCTTGATCTTATGTGGCTTTGGTTTTTTTTCCTGATTAAGTCCAAGATGACAGTGAATAGATTTCTTCTAATATTTACATTTTAGTGCTTCTGAATAAAGCACACTACTATTTCAGCTGAAGGACAAGAGTTGAATATTGGCAAACAGCTAAAGTAGGGAATTAGGCCACTTTTGCCTCGTATTCTTTCTTCAAACTGTTTTGGATTTTTTATGTTCTAATAGAATTCAGTAGAAGTCAATTTCTTGTTTGCCTGTTTTATTTAAATGACTACCCAATACTCCGTGCAGCACAGACTCATGTCAAAACTAGTAGATGAAAGCAAAAGCCTGGGTTTCTAGTTACTTTTAGACAGTTCACTCATCTTTAACTTTGATTCCACTTGGATGATCCACTGATGGTCCTGCAGCTTCTTTCAACCTGGAATTGTGTGTCTCAGCCTTGCCTGATGGGTGAGGAAGCTGTGTCAGGATGCTGCTGTGGCTTGTGAGGAACAGGGACTGAACAGGTGCCATGTTTCTGTGGTAGGTATGCAGGCAGAGTGCACCCTTCTGTGTACCATTAGCTGGAGTGTTAACTTCAGAGATGTCTTTTTGGAGTGTTTTATTGTGTGCCGAATTTGGGAAGAAATGGTATTGTGAGTCATGAGAAACATAGATGGGCTGGTGCATGCTGTAAATTTGTCATGCTTATCTGTTTCTGCATCACGAATGGTTGAGAGGTTTCCTTTTTATTTGTTTTTCAGGTTTTGTGCTGTTTCCTGAGATAATACCACAGGTCTAACCAAAATGTTAGGGATGGATGTATGCTGTAATAATATGACAGATAATATATAATGAAATGTATTTCCTCTGTGGGGGTGGATAGATAGAATTTCTGGTTAATTGCACATTGAATTTCTGCTCTTTGGTTGGAATGTTACCTTCCTTCCATCCCCCACCCTGTTTTCTGCTCAGCTTGCAATGGCAGTTTTGTTTAGTCTAGAGATGGTAAAAATCGCTCCAGAGTTGAATTGATACAGTTTTATTACGGTCTTAAGTATGGTTTCTGATACTTTTACATCATGATGTCAAATTTATAAGGTGTCTTTGGATATTTTCACAAAGTGATAGTTTAACTTAGAGTAGAGAGAAGAAGATGGAAAACTATGTAATAATAGCAACCAAGACACATAATTTTTATTAGTTGTTTTTAATAAACCATTTCATTCTATTGTCAGTATGTAAAACTTCTAAAGCTTGTCTATGGGCTTTTTCTTTTTTTTTATTTCAAGAAGTGTTATGAAAAGTTCTCATGCTTTGGCAGTATACATGAACATTTTGGCTTGAGTGAGTATCAGTTTTGTTTGAACTTGTAAGATACTTGAGGGTGATGACAGTAAGATCTTCAAGTAGGAAATGTGTCAGAATTGTTGTCAATGAACTACTGCTGAAAGCAAGCTCAGAATCCATGCAAGAAGTGCTGCTTGCTGTAAAGTTTAATCTTGCTGGAGCCAAAGAAATAATTTCCATTGAGTTTAATGGGGGGTTTGATAGGTATTTTGATAGGTATCCAGAATAGGTTTGTGGATCTTCTAGTTGTCAGTAATGCTTCTACCTGGCATGGTGCACGTAGAGGAAGAGAAAGGCACAAAGTCAAGAAAATGGATCAGAGTTCTGAACTAGGCTCAAGGGGGAAAAAATACAGTGTGTTTATTTACCAGTGCTGAGAGACCAGAGTTTCATTATGGAACAAAGCAGTGGCTTATGGATTTTAGTCTGTGATTCTTTACGATATCAAGGGAATGATTTTGCTTACCAGAAAAGGCTGGATTCTTTCTGAAGCGGTTGCCTGGGCTCTTCTGCTGAAATCACTTGGATTGAGGCCACGTGTTTGTCTGAGGTAGTTTTGTTTTAGTACTTTGTAATAAACTTAAGGGCTTTACACCTCGAGGTGGGAGAAGCTTTGATGGTGACGATTCATCCCGTGCAAAACCTGGATGTCCTGTTGTGTGTGCTGGGGGCAGGGGGGATTTAAAGCATCTGTACACTGAGGTAGTTCTCTAGCTGTGCTGGTGAGTGCGATGTGGGTGACTGGTGTTTTGTTTTTTAATATTATTCCTTGAAAAAAGTGTGTCCTTTCCCCCATCACCCCCCCCAGTCCCATTCTCTCAGGGCAATGCCAGATGCAGGGTTTCTTATTAAAGGCACTGAAGGAAGATTCATGTTTAACACTACATTTCCCAATGGAAAGCAACCCTGGAATTGCTTCTGGCACGTTTTCCCTGTGTGTGTAATCTTGGGTCTCATTTTTGTTGCAGACATGTGGAAATGCAGCTTTCGTCACAGGTTATTTTGTGGGATGATGTATGTGCTGCACATCAATAAATTTGGGGAGGGGACTGTTTTGCTTTGCTTTTGAACAGTCGCAGTGACCTGTGACCTGCTGGAATTGAGCGATAAAACTGTGTGAATTTTCTTCTACCTTGACAGCAGTTCAGAATATAATTTTCCTTTTGGAGTATGATGATGTGTATGTAAGGCTGTGTGACTGTGGTTTTTACGTTCACTGCAGAAGGCCAGAGCTCCCCTAAGGCAAACACAATTTATAAACTAAAATGAATATAATTTATTAGCATGAAGGTAACTCTTGCCATGTAGCCAAGACTTAGATAATGCATATGTTATGGAAGAAGATACTAAATTGGCACAGGGCATTTGGCCTACCACCATCTGCAAAGCCTGAACTCCAATTTTCTGCTGTTGCCATGGGCTGCAGACTCAGACAGGAAATCATGGTAGGATGGGAAAGGGTCCAAAATATACACAGCTAGTATAAGGTTTGCAGTTAAAAGAGAGTCAGAGAACAGGCTATCTGTTCTACTGAACAGGCAGTGCAAAGTAAAACTGGCTTGTATGTGTGCATGCGCATGCGCACTTTAAATGTCTTTTTATATTTTATATGCTCATTTTTTAAAAGCTTGAATTTTTTCCATGTAAAGTAACGTGTATAACTTCAAATGATCCATTTATATACGAGGGGCCTGATTCAACCCTTGCTTAATTGGCCATGCTGGTCTGAAAGAAGAGTAAAGCAGAGGAGAATCAAGCCCTGACACACATGAAGTAACCACGCAGAGTTTTGTCTCAGCATGTCAAACAAAAGAGCAGCCCCCTGCCTCCACTTTTTCCCTCGGATTCACCACCGCTTTGGGATGTGGTTTTGTTTTCAGGGAACAGTATAGCTGTGTATGGTCTGTCAAGAGACAGGGACGCAGAAGGTGTTTGGTTAATGGAGCTGGATCACTTTCTAGTGCTGGTTAGATCATAGGGTCAGAGTTAGCAATGTATTTTCTTTGAACTATAGGTTGAAACGGAATACTGGGGTGACTCGCCTTGGAGAGCAAACAGTTTTCTTACCTCTCGGTGAGAGAGTAAGTGTAATAATCTATGGGTAATGAATTGCACTGTTTGCAAAGCTTCCCGTCTGTTTAAGAGAGCACTGTGCAACTGGTCAACTTATGCACCCTTGACAGATGATGAGAGAGAGTAATTTCTGCATCAGTTTCTAATTTAATTTTTGTAGAGAAGATGCTCCTTAACTAAAAAATAATAACAAAACAACACCAAGCGTCATGCTAGAGACGCATTCTGGACTGACAGAATAGGAGCTCAGTGAACTTCTTGTGGCAGAAATCTGAACCAAAACTTTTTCTCACAGGCCCATCTGTGGTTTGTAACTCTGACTGAAGGGAACTATACAAGAGGGTGGTTTGTTCTCAGGGCATTTTCCAACCAGAGCTTTTATTGGGCCGTAAGAACTGCTTCCTGCTTGCCTTAGTTGTGTATGTAGTCCCTTTTCAGCTTCATGGAAGAATGGAACTGTGAACAGGAGTAAGGTGAGGTCTGCATGTTACAGTGCCAAATATTGCTGGATGCAATGGTGATGTATCTGTCAAGAACGAGACTGAAGCTACCAATTAATCCCATTTAGACATCAAATAACTTAGGTAGCATTTAACCCTGGGGCTGGAATCAGTGAATGAGGCAGTCTGTTTCATGACCCTGTATCTTCCAGTAACTGCCGCTTTTTTTTGTGTGTAATGTAATCTTAAAAAGACTTGCTGATTTTTGATTTTTTATTTTAAATAAAATCTGACTGGAGATAGTTTTCAAATTGCGAACTGTCTCAGCCAAGCCATCTGCCTGAGTCTTCAGCAGTGCATTGTATTTCTGAAAAGCATTCTAGTGAAACATCATAATTCTGAAAAGTTTGAGCTGATTCTACATTAAAAGAGGTGATCCAAAAAGCTGCTGCTGATTTACATGTGAACACTGCCAAGTATTTCTCTGATGAGAGTACATAACAAAGAAGTGCTCCAGTGATTGAGTAAGGCTGATTTGAACAATGTGTTGTGGGTTATAGCTCCTTCTGATATTCCACAATTGTGCGAAGCTACTGTCACTTGTATTTTCAATCTGTTTTGCTTGGAGGTACGAGATCTTTTGTTGTCAAGTCCCTTGAGCCAGTTGTGGGGGGAGATACAACATTTCTTGCTTAAAAAGGTTCGTGAAGCTTGCATGGGCTAACTGTATCTGACTTTGTCACCCGTAGTGATTTCTAGAAGGCTGCGGAAAAGTTGTATTTGATTGGTCTTAATTACAGATTGATAGACAAATTCTCGTTTGACTTTTGGGTCTGAATATGGATGTGAATTAAGAATCAATTGCTTTCCTAACAATTTCCTTCCTATATTCTTAACTGAGGAGCTTGCTCAGTGAATATCTGTAAAAATGTATAGTATTCATTGTATAGGACCGGTTCATGTGAGGACACTTTTCTGTTGTTCAGGGACAACAGGTTACTTTCTGTGCTTGTTATGTGATGAACAGCATGAGTTTTAAAAGATTCGCGTGGGAGTGATTTCTTCTACTTTTGTGATTTGCTGTTGAAGAGAAATGAAGCTGTTCATAAAAAGCAGCTGCTTATTTTGGAACAAAATCAGCATAACACATTGAAGAACCCATTAATCACTTAGCTTGACCTTAACTTACTATTTTTTAAAAAACTTCTTAAATATATTGTTCATTTCAGAATGCCAGGGGTGCTAAGAAATAAGTTATGTATTCAGATCTACAGGTTAAGAGCATCAAATTAAGTTATAATAGGGAGTAAAACCAAAATGGATTCCTATTGAAGTATTGGCTTTCCTTTTCTCATTTTCAAGAGTAGAAGGTGGCTGTATAAATACCTGTACAAATAAAGAACTGTTGTGAACTCTTGTCTTGTTCCATGGTTGCCATGTGTAAATTTTTGTCCTGGGATAGCGGCTTCTTCTCTTTGTTCAAACTTTGCCCACACAAAAACCCTCACTTTTTGGCAAGTCTTCCAGGAGGGGGAAAAAAAAAAAAGAGAAATAACCAACTTCTTTATCTCCCCTCCCCTCAAAAATCCCAAGGTTCATTTTGCAAGAGAACTTACTCTGTATGCAGACTCTTGGTGAAGTTAGTTCCTTGGCAAAGTGTCTTTCTTCTATATCCCCTGTGTAGTCCTAATGGTATCAGAAGAACTTACCACGTTACAATCATGTTAACTCATTGCAGAGATTTTTGAGTGCCATGAGTAAATGGATCAGCCATTAAAAACTAGATTAGTTTTGGGATGGAGGAAGGGGTCAGTAGATGACTTTTTGAAAGGAGTGAATGATTTGGTCAGAAACCTGCTCTATGATTGCATAGGATCATAATAAAATTGTCTATTCCTGCAAAGTGAAATGTAATCATAGCTACAGGATCAAGCTTTCATTCAGCTTTTAAAGGAAGGTACTCAACCAGCATCTTCATTTTATTGGGAGGGTACAGTCAGTTCTGTGGTGTTCTTTAGTACATAGTAGTTCATAAAACTGGCAGACTTAATTGGAGGTAGCAGTTAGTAGAAGCATATGAGGTGAACCCGAATGAGATCCCCTGGGGTCTGAATTGCATCTTCCCTTAAAATACGTATGGCTTGGCACAGTGAGTAGCTGAAGCTGAGAGCAACGTAGTAATAATTTTGTTTGAATGATGGCATTCATGTAGCTATGCTAATGAGCTGTATTCTGCTGTCTATCCTACAGACTGGACTCTGAGCTTATTTTACATCTATTATAGCTTCTGTCTGTAATAGAGCTTGTCTTGATATACAGTGATGTAATGGATCAGAATTTGACCTTATTACACTGCTTTCCCACAACTGTTGTGCAGCAATCACACAGCTGTTCACAGATTTTTTTTCCAGTTGGCTGCTTTGGGAGACATTATTCTTTGGCCTCAACTTCCTAATGCAAGTAATCAGCCAGTCTTCGGTAACAACATTCAGACAGAGCAGGCAGTGGTGTTGACGGCATTAAGCATTGCTTAAGTATTTGATTCTGCTCAGAATGTTCAGGCCTTTAATGAATATTAGGTTTATTTTTATGGGCAATGAATTATGTACTTCCTTCCTCCCTTTGCCCGTATCTTTTCCTCAGCTTACGACAAGCTAAGACAAAAGCAGTACTTAATAAAGAAATTCACTGTTTCATACAGATATATCTTGTAGGCTTTTTTCATTAATGTCATGGATACATGCTGTGTTACATTCAGCATCCCCACTGACATCAGGGAAGTTGCATGGGCTAGCAGTTCACTGCTTAGTGTTTTGGGTTTTTTTGGTTATGTTGGTTTTTTTTTTTAAGTATCTTTTGATTCATTCATTGTGAAAGTACTGTGAGTTTAGGAATTAGACCCAGGAAAGGAGGAGGAATATAAATGAATACTTTGGGAGCTGGAAATCTTGACTGCACTGCATAACCACTTGATCACATTAGAATCACTGAAATACTGGTTAGGAGGAGCTCCTGAAGGTCATGCAGTCCAATCTCCCACCTGCAGGTGGATTCCTGCCAGAACTAGATCTGGCAGGCGATGTTTTTTTGTGTCTCAATCTTGAAAAGGTCCATGTGGTAGATCTCACAGCCTCTCTGAGCAACTTGCTCACTTCTTAGTGAAGAAGTTTCTCCTAATGTCAAGTCTGAGACGAAGCCACAGTTTGTGGCTTGTGCCCTTGGAGCACCATGTGGCACTTCTGAGAAGAATTTGACTCCATAATTTTTGTAGCTACCTTTCAAATAGTTGTAGGCTTCTTTTAAATTGGCCTCTAACATCCTCATAGCCAGCCTATACAAGTCCAGCTCCCCCACCCTCTCCTCGAAGGCTGTGCTTTCTAGGTCTCTGCCCATTTTCAGGCAGACACCCACTGCTGGTTGCTCTGCAGTTTATCTGCATCCCTCTTGAAGTGAGCAGCCTAAAACTGTAACTCACAAACTTGCTGAGGCTGTTTATGAAGATATTAAACAATATGGACTCCAGTATCAGCTCGTGTGTTCTCTGCTCATTATCATTCTACCAAATGAATGCTGTATACATAATACAGTACAGTATTATTATGTGGTCTGCTGTCATCTCTGCCTCGCCTTGAGTGTGGAAAAGCCTTCCTGGTTAGAAACTGCTGTTGAATTCTGCCCAAGCAGAGCACAGAGAAGTACAGTGACAGAGCTCCGGACAGGAAGAGGCAGAGGTGTGGCAAGGAGGTGGCAGCAATCAGGAGGCTCTCTCCAGAGTCCCAGGTCTTCTGACTCTTGTCTAATTTCTGAAGACTTGGCTTCTCTGGGATGCTGAGCTGTTGTATAACTTTTTGGTCATGTGATTTTTCGCACTCTGGGTCTTTGTTTTTAATTCATGTAGAAATGAAGCCAATGGTGGCTTTGACCTTTTGTAGAGTATCTAAAGTTCAGTGAATGAAAGAACTTCACAAACAAATGCGTTACATTGCCTTGTGACCATGCATTCATACTTAGCAGTTAGTGGCTGTCATGTCCCCTGTCACTTACAGAATGCCTTACATTGTATGTTAGTGTCACCTGATCTGTGATCATCTGTTTTTTCTACTGGAGAAACACCGGGAAAGCCTGTCTGTGGAGCCTGCTTGCCCTGGATTGGATGCCAGCCCTTTATTAGGCATCATCTTTGGGCCAGAGAACTTGCAGTGCAGTTGGACAGAAACAAGTGTGGGAGGATGAAGCATCGTATGGCAACCCTGTGGCAAAAGCAAGGATGAGCCCAGACGGATTGGGTCCAGGCTTACCACTTCCGACCGCTGTTGCAGTCTCTGCTGGAGAGGGATGTGTCCTGGTGTTGCTGAAATCCTAGACCTGACAGACTATAGTGAGCGAGGTTGTGGCTTTGCGTGTGGTAAACAAGTATGGGAAAAGAGAAGTTTCAAATGCAGAGTTTTCTTTCTGCCAGAGCATGAAACTGAGGCATCGCTTGCTCTAGGGAGTCTCCAAAAAGAAATTACTTCATCACTAGAGAGTGAGCTTCTTGCTACCCCAAACAGTGGTTCTTGAGTTCCCTTGTAACCATTTGTACAGTCAGAACTATTTCTGATGTTTTAAAATAAAAAAAAAGAAAAACCAAACAAAACATCCCCCTCCCCCACCCAAACAAAAACAGACCAACAAAAAAATCCCTAAGGTGTTCTGTGTGGCAGTCAAATGTTACTGCACACTTCTTGCAAACTCCTTTAGAGCTGTCAACTGAGTTAGAGCTATGGTGTCAATGTTATTGCAGTGTATAAGAATATCAATATTTTCACTGTCCAGCCATCTTCAGAATAAAGAGTCTGAAGTCTGGCAGTGAGATCTGCTTCTGCCTGAGATCCAGGCTCAGGTTTCAGTGGTGGTTTTTTTTCCCATTCCCTTCGAGCTCTTTTCCTGTCACCTACAACCAGTGTTGAGGACACAACCTGCCTGATCATTTTGAGCTTAGGAGATGGGAAAGTGGGATCTGTTGGTTATAGCAGACTGCAGACAGATTTGTTGTCATTCTTTATCACTGACTGCCCTTTTTAAAGTTGCAGTCAGTTATGTAAATGCTGCCTGTATGTACTTGGAAAATCGAGTCGCTCTGCTCTATGCAAGCGGAGAACTGAGAAGCAAGTATTTTAATTTCTCTACCTACTGCATTATGATGTGGAGCATTTATGAACCAAAGACTCATACAGCATTTCTTTGGAAATTGTGGCTCTAAACACTAGCTGTCACTTCTGCCTTACACCAGCTGCCCAGGAAAACAGGTACAGGATTATGTCTTAGCCTTACCTAATCCTTTTAAAAACAGAACGTCACCTACAGAAATCAATGAACTAATAATATATAGGTAAGCAGTTGAAGAGAATTTTATACCTATTAAAATAACAAAGCTGGTGACTGTGCAGGTTCTAGTACACCCACACAGCTTTTCTTTCCTTCCATCTTTCAGTTATTTTTCTTCTAGGTTATAAACTTTTGCAGAGAGAGTGGGGTGGAGATCAGGACACTGTAAGTTACTCTGTATTAACTTTGTTCAGCTCTTGAACAAAGCTCCTAACAAAACTGGAGCTCTTAATTAGTAAAAATAACTGATAAGACTTGTCACTTTCTCCTCTGTGAAAACGTTGAGACTGTGCTGAAATGTTACTCAAAGAGGCTGGATCCCATTAGCCAGCAGTATCAGTTCTAGACACAGGGTCCCCTCTGAGGCTGGCGGTACTCAGCCTTTCCAAATGGTGGAAGAAGAGAGTAGAGACACCGTTTTGACATACTTACAAACTTTGGAAATGTCAGCAGAGATAATCCTGACTAACACATTTTCTTTACCAATGAGACATAGACTGCAAATATTGGTATAGCCCAGAAAATGGTATTCTCCTGCCTTGAGTAGTGTAACTAAATTGAGTTTGCTAGTAGCAAGAGGAAACTTGCTCCCTACATACAAATTCGTCTGTCTCTAATTGAAGTAAACCCTCTGTGAAATTGCTACCCAGAAATGACCTCACTAAGGTTGTTTGCTCAAGCTCTTGGCAATCAGTTTTGAATACTCAATGCAGTAGCCAGAAAGCAGCAAAACTCCCTATAAGCTAGAGAATAAATGGGGTGGTGGTGTCCATTATACCAGAATGCTCTCTAGTTCTCTGCTTTTAGTTCAAAAAATGATTAAAGTAGTATTCTAATGTTGCATTTATTAGTTACACCCTTCCATGTGAAATCCAAAGAAATGGCTCTATATGGAATGCTAACATGCCAGAGGTTAACTCTGTTTCAGTATTTCATCTTAACCCAAGTAACTGTAGTGAGCTACTTAAATACAAAAACAAGGAAAAAAATCCTGCACTACTATAAGTCTGTTGCCTGTGAGTCTTTGAATTTAGGTAATTTCATGCATGCGGAGGTAGACTTTATTTTTCCTTCATCAGCTAAAATAACAATAAAGCTGAACTTGGTGTATTTGTTTAATGAAACACAGGATCCCTGCCCTGATGGTTTTAATCAGTACCCTCGCCATGTGGTAATTAGGGGTTCTCTCCCATGGTTCTGTTTTTACTTAACTTTCAGAATGTGTAGCCAGTTTAAGTTTCCAGAGATACTTGCAATTGATGTTGCTTCATTTACATGCAGATTATCCAGAGGGGACTCTTAAACACACACTCACGTTACAGAAATGCAGACGTTTTCAGCACTTTCTCATTCAGTGAACAGTGTTCTTTAGTAAAATGTTATCTTTTGTGAGCAACTAATTCATTCCACTCTGCGGATGTGACCAGCTCTTTCATTTCTTGCACACAAGGATTCAGAAGCTGAAGAGGGCTGAGAGCCAGGATTGCCTGCTCTCTGATGCACTGCTGAATACAGCTCAGCTAATTTAGAAGTACGTACCTGAAATCAGGTTCAGGCTGTACATTTGCCACAGAGAAGCCCTATATGCAATACAGGTCAAGAAATGGGCCACAGCTTTCTCTGGCTAGACCAAGCATATCAGTGGAAAAGAGGTTACAGCAGGCTTCTCGTCTTTGTGCTTAATAGTTAACTGCCTAAAAGTGACCTGAGAAATGTATGTTCATATTTGTGCCTCTGACCGCAATGCTGGGTACCATTTGCTTCTGGCAGTTACAGAATCACTGGAGACGTGAGGAAGTAGAACAAATATATAGCATTTAAAGCTCTCTGAACCAGCTTCCTTGCATAATGTGTGATGTTAAAATACTAGGTGGCAGTTTGGTCCGATATAAAACTTTTATAGGTATGAATTTGAGCCAGCCACGTTATTCAGGAAGCCACTACTGAGTTTTCAAGCTGTCCGAAATGTATGCTAGTAAAACCCTTTTATAAAGCAATACAACCTCATGCAAACTCCCTGTATGACTAGTCAACTGTGTCCTGGGGTTTAACTAGTGGGATGTTTGTGATGTGAGTCGCAGTTGCTGGTTTGCACAGGTATCCTGCTTGTAAAGCCAGAGAATGAGCTTCTCCCAGTCTTTCCTGGTTCCAGACTTTAGCAAAGGGATTACAGAGAAACCACCTTCGCATTATGCTGAAACCTATTAATTAAATCTTTCTCATTGCAGAACTGAGTCTTGCTGCTAATTCCTTTCCCTTCCCAAGCATTAAGATTAAGAGGGAATTTATCAGGTTTTATCCAGCACACTGTGTATTTACAACTACTCTAGGATCATAAATGTGTCTGGTTGTGGGTATCTGGTGCCTCTTTTCTGCGAGCAGAAAAATCAAAAAGCCTTCCCCAAAACATGACCATTGAAGCAATGAAGTCTGAGTTTTGGATTGTGATGGAAAAAAAGTTCTGTTTTATTGTGTGCTGTGCACATCTTGGAATAAATTAATCTGAAAGATTAAAACATTTTGGTTGCAAATGTAAGTCAGTAGCTGGAGTGATTTGGGGTCAGAACAGGAGGTGGCTAGCCTGGACAACTAGCATATGAGCATTGCTTTCTAAATGTGGATATACACCCAAATGGCTTTAAAGGTGTCTGAGACTACAGCTGTGTCTAGAATATCCCCCCCCGACTCTTTAGGAATACTGGTAATTGTGAGAATGCCCTCATCGTAGAAATGCAGTATTAACATGAACGTATGTTGCATTCTGATTGCAGTGGGATCTCTTATTATTTGTCTGAGAAGCTGTGCAGATTCCCAGCTAAATAGGTCTTTCCAGGCTTGTTCACTCATTTCTTTGATCTGGCTTGGCACTTTTCTATTTCATTCTGTTGTAATTTTTTCTTTGCAGCTCAGCTGTGCTTAATCATAGCAGCTTATGAATTTGGGTACGTACTTTAGCTCTGACTTTGAACATGAGGGGTTTCATCTTTACAGTTTTATCATAAATAACAAAATCAAGAAATTCGTAATAAAATGTGCTTTAAACAGTTTCAATAGGGAAGCATGTTACAGTGCACTGTGAGAAACCTGTTTAACTGGTACCAGTAACAGTCCACTAACAGCAGCTTAACTTTAAACCTATGCTTACTAAACACAAAACACCCGTATACTTTATAACAAATGTAATTTTCTTTTGTGAATAAAATATGGATACATATGTTCTTTCAAAAATAATGTTTGCTCTTGCATGTTGTGGAAGAGCTGGTGTGTGGATACAGACTGCAGTTTGGAAACCCATGAGGAGGTAGAGATTGCAAAAAAAATTGCTCAAAATTACTTCCCCTCTTTGATACTCCTTGTGCAAAAAAAAGGGAGGATGACTGAGAAGGAGAATTATTATGAGCAAACAGTAGGGTACACAGGTTTTACTGTTCCAGTGTAGCACTATACCAGTAGTATACTGTACTCTGTACTCATTGTAGTGAGTTCTGTAGTAGCGTCCCATGAAGAGCACAGAACTGAGAGAGAGAACACTAGAGGTGTCTCCTGATTTCCAAATGAAGGATCAGATACTATTCCTGCTGTTATGTTGTCTGAATGGCCAGTTGGTAATACTTAATTGTTGGATGCAATCAAAACGTTTGCAGATCTCTCTGGGCTTGGCCACATTTGTTCCTATGTGAATGTAGTAGTACTATGTGGAAGGTTGTGGGTAAATAAATGTGACAAGCTGTAGCCAGGGCTTGAAAACATGGTACCTGTGTTCACTGCTAGGGCTGTGTTGTTGGAAAACAGATCCATTTGAAAAAAAAAAGGAAAAGGAAAGCAGATCCCTTTATGAAAATAAAAGCATGTTATGGGATAGCTTTGCTTGTGTTGGAGACACTTTTTTTTTTTCCTAGTGAGACTTCACTTCATTTAATTTGAATATTGCTGCTAATACTATAGCACCATACCCATTGTATTGCCTTGGCACAGAAAATTCAATTGAACTGTCCAAGACCATCTTTCAAGTCAATATTAGAGCTGGGATTGAATTCTAGGTGTTCTGGCTGTTTTAAGTTTTGAGCTTTTGTGCTCCCCATGTGTTGTCCATGGTCCAGCTGTAATTTTAGAGCTTGTGATTATGGAGGGCAAGTTGCACTCAGCACAGCACCAGTCAACAATGAGATTCTTTAACAGTGGTTTTATACCATGAGCATCAAGCCTTCAATGGAAATAACAAAACCTGCAAGATCTTACCGCAGTAAAAATCATTGGTGTTTGGAATACTTTCCACAACTTCTTTTAACAGCTTGCTTGGCTGATATTCTCTCTCTAGCCTTGTAGGTTGGGACAGTCATGAAGCAGAGCAGTAAAAATACAAGTAGCCAGTTGACTCGAAGGATTTAAGTCTGCTCAGCTGTGGCATTTTGTCAGAAATAAATTTAGTGTACATGGGGAAATATTTTACAGAATACTTCTCGCTGTGTAGTCATCCACATTTGAGTAACATTTCCATGTTGTAGAAGAGCAAACCACTGTGCATACTCATTACAGAAACATGTTTGTGCAGCTCACCATAGATCACATCCAGAAACAACCTACACATACCCGTCTGGTGACAAATGATTGCTCAGCCCAAAAGCAATCTGACTTCTCTTTTATGATAAGCTAAGGTGATTTCCTTATTGTAAATTATGGGAAGGCCTCTTTCTCTTTCTTTCTGAAGCACATAGTCATCTATTTTTGGATTTGGTTTGTATCACATTCATGATGACTCTTGCTGGGTACGTCAGAAAGCCTGTCATCGTTCTTTTTTTAAATATTATACAGCTGAGTAGAATTAAGACATACCATACACATGAGGAAACCTCTCTTCCCTTTCAGCTATGCTGAAGGGCTGTATTAGTTCACTATGTGCTTGTACTTAGGATCACTTAGGCAGTGTAATAAGAGGTGGAGAAGCTCTTGTGAAGAAGATGACACACAAGAGTTTCAGTATGCTGCTCCTACTTTACACCCTGCTTACAAACTATTGCAGGGATGCAAGCTAGAAGCTATAAAGCTTATTGTTGTAATAACTTGCAATTTTTATTAAGTAACTTTTGTTAGTGTTTTACAAATACTAAATAAGCTTTGTAGCGCCTTATTAAGGCAGAAGAATATTGCAAATTTAAAATAAATTAAAAAAAAAGAAAATTTGAAATGTATGCAGCAGAAGTGATTTGTTTAACGTCACACAAAAAACTAGCGGCAAGACTGGAAGGAAAATCCTCAAATGTGCCTCAGCTGATACTGTGGTGCTAGCTAATGGACAGGCATGCTGTTTGTTTAGGGCTTCTGCCAGCTCATCAGGAAATGAATTAGATGTGTCCTGACTGTGCTGTACTCTGTGCTCTCTGGCCAGTGGGGCAACCAGTATGAGCTTGTAGCAAAATGGAGGAGTTTTTAGAGCAACCCCAGGACTGCATGAATTTACAGGCCGCAGACAGCGGAGGGGGGACACGACACAGCAAAGCATCTTCGGCATCTCGTTATATCTCCAAATAAGAGATGGGATGCGTCTTCCTGAAATTCCTTCTGATACTGAGTAGTTATTAGAGGGTGGTCTGCTTGAAGCTTATGGACAAAAAGTTGTGTTATGCTTAGGCCATAGAGTGTTAACCATTTGTTAGAAAAAATTATTATGATTACAGGTCTTGCTGTGAATGTTGCTGGAGAAGCATGCTTCTGCAACTGAGTGGGTCAAGAATGGTGGCCGCCTTCTCAGATTGAGCAAATTCTCAGTGCATCACACATGAATTGGTTACAAAACTCCTTCCCATGTTGAAAGTGAATTCTCAGTCTGTTTCCATTTGGTTCTTCCCAGAAGGAGAATTCATTTTTATTTTTTTTTTTTTTTCCCCACTGCCCTGTGGTAGATGCTGAAGGTGAAGGGGGATGCATTTGCTACTGCATTTTTTTCTCTTTTTATGCCTACTGCATGTGTGGGGCTGCATAAAGACCTCATTACTGTCTATTTTATAAAAACTTTATCAAAATAAGAAAAGAATCAATGCATGAAACTGATCCTTTGTTGTGACTGTTTTAGCTTAAGTAAAAACAGGTTCTGTCATTAATCAGTTATGTCATTTATTCATATAATAATATTTCTTTTTAAAATTGTACTATAAAAATACAAAGGCCTGAGGAAGTTCACTAGCAAAACTTAAATATAAAAGTAAAAGTTGCAATTTGTTACTTTCAGATCAGGCTCTGACTTCACGAAATGGATCTAATATTCATCTTGGTTACAGCAGTGTATCTGAAATGAGTGTCTGGGCTCCTATCGTCTACAAAGAAACTTGTTTTAAGCAATGGCCCTTCAGACCAATAAAAATTAGTTACTTAGTAAACTTGGTTATTTAAGGAAAAAATAAAGCTTTGCATGGAAATTTAGGCTCATTCCATAAATGTGTGTGACCATAAATATACCTAGTTTAGTAAACTTGTTACAACAGTCTTAAATGAGACACTGTGAAAAACAGATTTTACATAAGTTGTGCTAAACCTCTGGCAATGTTACTGATTTACCAGTGACTGAATTTCCTTGTTGCTAAATTTGTTCTAAGATCTCTCTTCCTCTGGAGAAAAATTATTTTGTATCATTTTAAATTGTTGGTCTTGCTGGTTATGCGTAAGCCGTGGGGTGGATTTACTCTCTGGTGTGCCTTGCAGATCTGGTCCAACACCTTTCTGATGTTCCTACCACAAGGCAGGACGGGACTTGAGTATGCATCTCCACCTCCTCCCCAGTCTGCCTGGTTGCCTGGGCACCTAAGTTTTCTTCTAAGAAAAGTGGGAGTTCCCAGGAGACTTGTGGCTGCATAGTTGGGGAAATAAAATTGCAGGGAGTCCCTGGAGTGGTCCTGTTAGGCATGACTGATGATGAGGACCAAATGGGCTCATGCCACAATTGAGTAGTGGTTACACCAGAGATGTGCAAAACTTTCCGTATCTATGTATAGGTACCGTATTTTGACATTCACATTCATGGTTTCTTCTTCCTTCTGCAAGGAAATGAGACAGTTGTTCATAAAAGAGGTATTTTTCAAGCAGATACCAATAAATAATACAAAGAGCTTAATGAAAGGTAATTGTCTTTTATGGGGGGAAAAAAGTTTCATTTTCATCACTGCAAATTGAAACCATGTTGTAGGTGGCTGCTTGCAACAGAATCCAAACTTGGCTCTGTATATTGGCTCTGAGAACCGAGCTGAGTTCATCCTTTCTCAAGAAGGGTTCTGGAGTGCAAATTATGCCCTTCCGGCGTGGGTGGCAACTGCATCGGGTTGTGTTTATGCAGTTGTTGATGAGTTGGTATCCCAAAGTAAGCAACACCTGTGTTTAGGTGTAATAAGATAGAACTTAGTAAATACAATTTCATCCTTCTCATGTGCCTGTGATCCAGGCTGTTATGGTCTTTTCTTTGTGACTCGTAGCCTGTATCTGGTGGAGTATTGTTTCCTAGTGAAAATTTCTGGTGTGATTTTTTTCACTGGATATAAGTTGAGTGAGTTAAAAAAACTTGGTCAAGTTGAAGTAACAAGATGGAGTGACTTGCACGGGTACTACCATTCCTTTTCTGTGTTGGAGGAGTTATTCTAAGGTAACATACTGTGATGTTGATACGCAAAGGTTTGTATCATCTGTCAGCATAATTAAAATATAAGGATTGACATAAACACATTCTCCTTTGCATTGATTCTTGAACTGCTAATGGAACAGAAAAGCAAGAAAGGCTTAATCTGTGCCCTAGGACCCGATGATCTGGCTCTGTACACAGCATGAGAAGGAACAGAGCTGTTGAGTAAGAGGTTATCACTGCTTCATAATAATTTTTCGAAGTGGAAGCACTCTTGTAACTGAAAGTTGAAGAGTCAGGTACTAGTGGAACCAAAACCGGATAGAACACTTGCAATAAAACAAGTTCACTGCACCATCCCGTTGAACCTTGCTTTGAAATTAATGACCACTGAGTTTTATTCTTGTAACTTGAACTGGGTTTTATTTTTGGAGGAGTATTTATTAAAGTATGCATTGTTGAGAGTTTTTGCATGTGGGGATTTCAATGCTAAGTAAGCAATTCAGTAAGGGTGTCTTCTGTATAAGTGGAGCTGCTCTGCATTTGTTAGGGTTGTCCCCAGAAAGAAAATAGTATACAGAAAGTTGTCTACATTTATGCCATGGCTTGCTGATGAATGCTAATGCTTACACAGTGTAAGCCCTGAAATATAACTGAACTTTGCAGTTGAGAAAAAAGGAGAAAAAGGATATTCTTAATACCACTGAACAAAGAGAAAAGATCAAAGCCAACCAATCAACCCCAATTTTTGTTTTACTCAATTGATTTCGAAAGGCTCCTGTTACTATAGTAACTCCAGTAGGTCTTTTAATTACAAAATTTGTAGAAACGCACCAATTATTCAGAACTGCTGGGGGGAAAAACATTGGCATAAATGCTTATAAAAAAAAAAAGGAAATTTGCAAACAAACTCGTGCAAACAAAGCTTGACAGACTTCCCATTAAGCATGATAGGGAAGAACACTATCAGCATAAACACATTGGGTTCAAGTTCTCAGAAAGCAGTCCCCTGTTAGAAGGTTTCCCCTTTGGCTAAAGAGAAAAAAATCCCCATCACTGTCCAAATAAAGCACTTCCCTCTCCACAGATACAGATGGTTGAGTTTATTCTTCATAGACCCTAAATTTAATTACAGTGTATCTGGGCAGAGCAGTTGTGTTATCACATTAATTAGCAGTTTAGAGAACTGTTCAGTACTGGAAGTATTGAATACCAGTGTGTGTTGCAGGTACTAGTTCTATCAGAGAGGAATCATTTAGCAATAATGAGCACCTTTCAAATAATAATTGCATTTAAAATAGATGCTGTCATCTTTTATCATCAGATATGTTTCCAAAATGGATTTATACTCCAAACAGACTTATATTGACAGTACCAGAGTAGAAGAATTCAAGGCATATCATGTGAGCAATTTCTAAATGCCATCTCTTGACTTGAATACATGCTGAGTTGATGTATTTGGCAGACCTGCTGTAGCTGTGGGAGGCACTGCATTCTCTGACACCACAGGGGAACACAGTAGTGAAATTTTGGTTGTGAATCTTTTGCTTTTCAAAAATGGGACACTTTTAGTGACTGATACTTGGAATCTCTCTCTCTGTATCTTTATTTTTCCCCTCTGTAAGAAACTACATATCACTTTTGTCTGTTGTATTCCTTACTCCAGTATGTCACGCATCCCAGAGTTTATTTCATCTTCTGACAAAGATTTTAATTGTATGTCCAAGTAGTAAGCTTACTTCTGGATCTAATTTGAGTTTTAGTGCAAACCTAAATGGCTATGCCTGTACTAAACTACTATACTCTGTGCACGGACCCTGTATGCTTGCTTGGCTGTGTTGGGAACAGAGACTGCTTCTTTTGGAAGCTGTTGCTTTCCAGAGTTCCGTTTTTTAATTTTTATGTTTACATGCTCCCTACTTGCCCCCCTGTATGTCAAAACCTGCTTGCTTATATGGCGTGGCCAGGCCTTAATCCTGCTCTTCACACTGTCTATTCCATTTTGGCAGAACTTGGATCCTCTCAAGTGGTAGGAAAGGTATGTGGGCAGAGGGGTCTAGATTCCGTTTAACCTACTGAGCAAGTACAGGAAAAAGTGATTTTAAATAAGCATCAAAAAGCTTGATTTTTCTTGAAGAAACTAGTTTAGTATCCAGTGTTTGAAGTGACAGTAATAAGGAATTGCCAATCCTGTATAAAATAATAATGGGTGTGGATACCATTCTGACCATGGTAATTAGCACTTATCTCTCAGGCTCTTTGTTAACCCTTGACAGTTTTACTACCAAGGCTTTATCAGGGTAGCACTGTGACTTAAAGTGCACGTGTGGTTGTAAAGCATGATTGGATTGCAAGCAGGTTTGGTAAGGTTTGGTTTTGTCTTTGGAAGCCCAGCCCTAATATCTGCTGCATGCAAAGATGCAGGCTTTGGATAGAAGCCTCACAGGAACTGCAGCATATCAATGGGAGATGAAGTTGAATTCTTCCTTGGTCGTACAGCAAGCACTCTGAAGGTCTCTGAACAATCCCCCTCACACTGTCTTCCTTCAGCCAATTATATCAATGAATTTAAAATACTTTGTGCGTCTTCCAGAATCTTAGTTACATAAAATCTGTTGGATCGATCCTTGCTTCGTAAAACAAGCAAAACTAAGTTACTGCTATTGGGTTTACTATTGTTGGTTTTATTCTTTTCCTGCTAGTGTAGATTCTATTGCTAGAAGGAACATTCTATTCCTACTATTAACTGAACCTGTTTATATATAACATAGAACAATAAGGGGTGTTTCTGTTAACCCCCCTGAATATTTTGGTGTGTGCTATATTACTTAGCCAGAGTGAAAATCCACCCAAAGTTTTTGAAATAGCCCCCTAAGACTGGTGTGTTTACACAGTGTCCACAGGTCATGAAATTATTCCTTTGAGATACTTTCACAAACATCACCCTGGTACTGTATGCTTTTTCACATTTTTCAAACTCTGGGATTATGTAAATCCAAGGAGTTGTGGTTAACAAAGCTTCAGTGTTGGTAAATTTCTGGGAAAGAACTTGTCCCTCCCTAACATCTTCTTTTAATGTAAGCTGTGAATGGATTGTGTAAGTGCTGAGCAAATGATAACTTTTTTCACCTGATGCATAATCCATGTCAATGTAAAAGGAATCATAAATAGTCCTGCTGATCTATTACTGTACATGGTAATGTGTTTCATGAATACATCTTCGTTTCCAGGATGGTGGTCTCTGGTGTAAATGTGTTGAGAATATTAATGAATGTGTCTTTGTAAATGGCTTTGCAGTCCTCAGCTGCACGTGTAAATTCTGTCTGTGCAGACCTGTACCACAAGGAGACCAGCACAAAATATCACCTTGCAGTAATGCTGCTCGCCTTTGGTGATTACAGATGATCAAAACCTGGGTTAGAAGCTTCATTTGAGGGCCTTTTGCTGTCATAAGGTGTGTCTGTTGGGGTCTCCTAAGTGATGAGGTTTACAGCTGCAGAAGTCCTGTTCTGAGGGCGGAAACCTTACAGTGGCAGAGCTGCTGTAACCTGTAGGCTAACAAGCTGTAGGCAGCATGGAAAGGTTTGTTTGCAAAGCAGTACCTTGATGTCCAGGAGGCTGGCCACAGCTGCCTGCAGAGATTTCACATCCTCACATCACAAGGAGAGATTTAATGATTGATCCTTCCAGTTGAAGGATAGAATTGTAACCTGATAGACTGAAATTAGGGGAAAATTTATATTGCTGTTGAGTATATATTTTTAAAGAAGTATTTATATTTTGTGTTTAGTATTTATGGATTACTTCTTACTACTTTTTTTTATTAATAGAACTAGCTATTCTATAGAATATAGATTCTGTAGAATCATAGAATGGTTTGGGTTGAAAAGGACCTTAAGGATTATATAGTTCCAGTTCCAGCCCCCCTGCCAGGGGCAGGGACACCTTCCACCAGACCAGGTTGCTCCAAGCCCCGTCCAGCCTGGCCTTGAGCACTGCCAGGGATGGGGCACCCACAGCTGCTC
>JAVJGI010000002.1:19462537-19484374 GCA_035590275.1 Ibycter americanus
TTGCTCCAAGCCCCGTCCAGCCTGGCCTTGAGCACTGCCAGGGATGGGGCAGCCACAGCTGCTCTGGGCAACCTGTGTCAGTGCCACACCATTCTCACAGGAAAGAATTTCTTCCTAATATCTAATTTAAATCTACCCTCTTTCATCTTAAAACCATTGCCCCTTGTCCTATCACCACATGCCCTTGTAAAAAGCCCCTCTCCAGCTTTCCTGTAGCCTCCCTTCAGGTACTGGAAGGTGTGGTAAGGTCTCCCTGGAGCCTTCTCTGCTCCAGGCTGACCAACCCCAGCTCTCTCAGCCTGTCTTCATAGGAGAGGTGTTCCAGCCCTCTGACCATCGTTGTAGCCCTTCTCTGGACTCGCTCCAACAGGTCCATGAGCTTTTTATGTTGGGAGCCCCGGAGCTGAACGCAGTACTGCAAGTAGGGTCTCAGGAGAGAGGAGTAGAGGGGGAGAATCACCTCCATTGACCTGCTGGCCATGCTTCTTTTGATGCAGCCCAGGATCCGGTTGGCTCTCTGGGCTGCAAGCACAGGTTGTTGGGACATGTTGAGCTTCTCAACCACCAGCACCCCCAAGTCCTTCTAAGCTCTTACTCAAAGGCAGAGATCTGGTAGTAGTGAGGCTGAGGAGAGAGTGCTGTTTCGGTCACTATTTGCCGTATACACAACACACAGAGAAAACATACATGCACACACAGAGAAAAGAGTCACTGTCTAAGCTGTTTTCCGTCATAGCTGTCCAAGATCCTATGGCACTGAATTTGTGTTGACAAACTAGTGTCCACTTTCCAAACTGTGAACGCAGCGAGGCTCACCTAGTTAATCACGGAGGGATAGGAAGTAAGGCACATTTCAGAAGCTAATTCAAAGTGAAAAGTAATTTATTTTTTTTAATTAGGCAATATTTCTTAATGGATAGACAACACTGACCTGAGGCTTAAAAGCAATAATCACAAAGGTTAATTTTAACTTGGAGAGGTATTTTTCCATCAGCTCCATGCTTTGAACCATCCCCTAGAGTAGCTGCCATTTTAGACTTAGTTCTTTATTGACTTGCAGGTCATTATTTTTCAGTGTGTGAAGCAGAGCTAATGATGCTAAGTTTCAGGACCTGTAGCTGTGAAAAGCCCTTTGCTTTCCCTTATCTTTAAAAATTGGAGGTTTTTTTCACTAAAAGTTTTTGAATGTGGACTCTTAACTTGGTGGTTCTTGTGGTGAAAGTTGCATGCAAAAAAGAGAAAATGTCTTATATAACATAGTAATATATCAACTCAAAACAGTTGTTTCCACTGTTCTTGTAACTTTTTACAGTTAAAAGTGGCATGTCTGTTGTGTCTAATAGCACAGCCTCCTTAGGGTTCAAAACTGCCACAGATTATAAAGTTTCCATTAAAGGATAATAAACTGTATGTCAATGTGACAAAAGAACTCTCTTATCGCTTTGGAGTAAGAATGCTCTTTGAAGAGCTTCATAAAAGACTGCAGTATGAAATAAGTCTAGTTATTTTGAATTTCTATAAAGTATGTCAACCCAAAGGCTAAAGGGATTATCTGTGAAGTAACAAAATGTGAAAGATGAATGCTTTTCTTCTGTGTCATGAATGACATCTCTTTAGAAAGCACAGGTATAAATTGTTCTTTCCCAGCAGTGGTTCAAATCAGGAACGATTCCTTGAAATTAGTGGAGCTTTTCAGATCCAAGGGATCTAGCTGCAGTTGAAGGCTAATTCAGTTTTAGGTTGTATGTAGATCTTGAGTGTACGTAAGTTATAATAATCCTGATCCAGCGTATGGTTGTCTACCTCTGGAAATGGGACACCTTCTTTCTTTTAGCTTTGCTTATACTTTTACGTGAATTAAAGTGGCCAGGAACAAAGATTAACTGAAATAGGTGTATCCATGCATGGATTTACTTAAGAATTGGTCTCCCTGAACTAACTGAATGTTTGCAAGCCTGAAATCAGAGGTAGGTTGGATCTGAATACTTAAATTAGTCATATTTATTGTTTAGAGATTACTTTTTATTATTTGTTTATTCATGAACTGCCTAAATACTAAGCTCTTACACAAAGGCAGAGTATCCAGTGGTAGTGAGGCTGAGGAGGGAGTGCTGTTTTGCTCGCTATTGGCCATAGACACAAACTGAGCACATACCTAATCAAAAAAGAGAAATCATTTTATTGCTTTCAAGATCTCGTGCATTAACCATTTGATGACTAAGTACATGTTGTTGTTTTCCCTTTTTTCCCCAGAATTAATTCTGGGGTAATACTTTTCGAATTGAGAAACCGGTAATTAAAGAGTAGAGTTTTATTTTGAACTAGCAAGAGAGAAAGTGTTTCCATTTCATAATATTCCTTGTGTGCCAAAAGTGTAAAAGTCCCTTTAAGAATGAACAAATTTGGCCACTGAACTGTATTAAATATATCTGGCGAATGGCTAAGTTGTGTGCTGGTTAGTAATTGGCCAACAGTAAATGGCTCTTTATCTAAGAACTGGCATATTGTACATAATGAAGATGCTGAGAGGAAAATTCTTACTCTGCTTATAGAAAGGCAACAGAAACAAAACCCCCAAGCTTTACAGCACTATGCTTTTATGAAGTGTATATCCACTGAAATCAAAAGGAATGTAAAACTTTCCTTGGGCTAAACAGTTTCTGTCGTCTCTGCTGAGAGCCTCTACATCTTCGCTGACAACTCCAGAGCTCCCTTATCTTCTAATCACCTTAGCCAAAAGCAGCCTTGGCTCTGTGGATGAGGAGCTTAAACACAGAATAATGTGGCCTCTGGAGACGAGCAGAAAAGGAACAGAGATGGGTGGCACTGGTGGATAGCCAAAACTCAAGTTATTAAAACATTTGGATGCTCTTGGTGCTATTTCATTCATTAAATGCCAGAACTCTGGGGAAAAAATGAAAGAGGATGTGGGCGAAAGCTACTGGAGCTCAGGTTTACAAGCCCCTGTGATTCCCAATTATGTTTGGCAAACAGCAGAATAAAATTAATGATGCCAAATTATCCTTCTATGCAACGTGTGATAGCTTAACTATTTTAGCTATTTCAGAGTTGTAAATGATGAAACTGATAGCACACTAATGTGCTCCTTTCAGGCTTCTCGTTTATATTAATGAGTTTTAGTCATCTAAGGCAAACTGATAACTACTGATTAATAGCTCAGCAACTTTCAGAGTGGCATCAAAGGCTGATCTCTCCCTTTTTTTCTTTCTTTTTTTTTTAACTCCTTGATGGGTTATGAGTTAAGACAGTTAACAATTAACTCTAAGCTTAATTGAAATCCAGATGTTAAATTCTTGATGGAAGTTAATTTAATTCTGATCATGGCTAGAGCCAATTTCAGTCTGATTTTTTTTAAAGTAGCTTTGAACTTGCAAAACAAGAGTGTGATTAGTTTCACAATTTTTATTTTTTTTTTTAGCTTTTACAGTCTGTTGAAGAGGGCTTGTTAAACTAATATTGAACAAAGATAAATTATCATAGAAGCATCAAATAGCTACTAGCAAAAGCAATTAAACCCCTCAGAAAAACGCAAAATTATCAAGAGAAGGCAAACTGCTTTCCTTAAATCTTCAATCTGTTTTTAATTTCTATATACTTGTATGAAGAACAGATACCACATTTTCTGGGCAGTATGTAATGGTAAAGACCAGAATAAGAGTTATGGGTGTGTGCATGTGAGAAGTCAAATAACCATTACTTGTCTTAGAAAATGGATGGGAAGGTTTGGAAGAAAAATTATTGAGGTGAAATAACAAAACCAAAGTCGGTCTCTGAACAAGGCTGGGGTTTTTGTATGCAGGCAGCTGCTTACAGGTGAAGTCTTTGAGGGCTTGATTGTACAGTATTGTCTCTCTAGGTTTTCTGTTGCTGCAGTGAATACAGGATTGACCAAAACTGTTAGAACAGTCAGTGCAAGTAAGACGTCATATTAATATGGGCTATACTACACTAATACCTATATCAGGCTTCAAAATGTTCCAGTTTTTCAAGCAGAGGTTTTCAGAAGCCAAGCAGACCATAACTTAGTAGAGTGTTTGTGCAATTATTATTACAAATACTCTGCATTTTTCCTGGACTGTTTACTGAAAATTATATCAAACAACTGAAGTTCTTGTCCTGACACTGACATAGTCCAGGTCAGCTTCTGCTTTTCAAACAACTGCCTTCATTGTTTTCCAGGAGGAATATTGCTACAGTTTTCTAAATAAGCCATTCCTCCAAATAAGGAAACCTGATATGCTGAGAAATCTTGGCCTAGAAATCAGAAATACTGTTCTCTAATCAGTATTGCTTTAGAATATACAGTGATGTTGACACTTCCTCTTGGTGCCTGGTGTTGAGCTTTAAGGCTGTTCCACAGATGGCTTCAGGCATTTGATGTGTACAATGATGGGAACTAGATTTGCAAAAAAAAATTTCACTGGAGAAAGGGTGTGTGTACATGGGGGTATTGGTACACATTTAGTCTTCACTTTAGATTGAGACATTTTACAGTGATATTCCAAACAGCATCTGCTAGAAAGATAAATCCATTGTAGTGGAAATTAAATGCATATTTTAAATTCGGATGGTTTTCTATTGTCAGTGATGTATAGGGAAAATAAATGTGAAAGTCATTTAAAAAGCTTGTGTAAAACTTGCATGTGTGCTGAAGAACGTTGTCCTTTAGAATTACACCCCAAATCAGACTTTCTTGTCTGATTGTTAGATTGACTGGTTTGTTTCTAATCTTAAGAGTTCTTTTCATCTTTAGAAACTGAGTTTAAAAAAGAACTTTAATATTCTGCAACAGAATTGTACATCTGAACAATAAGCATCTGCTACAGTTTGAAATTCCTTCTTTACTTGTAAGAGTGCTCCAGTTCAGAGCATGCTGAGGTTGGTGTGCTTGACAAAACGTGATTCGGGCTGCAGCCGTCAGACTAGCAGTTTGTGACTTGTAATGCTTTGCGGCAGCATTCCTACCATATTTCTAGCCCAGCTTTCAAAACCTGCACAAAACTACCGTCTTTACCAATTTACCTTTTGCTCAGTTTCAAAGAGGCCAACACGAGTGTAGAGTATCACTTAACTCAAGCTAGACAGGTCTTGTTTGACCAGAAGCCAGGTTAGTTTCCTGGAAGATGCTGGGTAAAGGTCTGCCTGGCAGAAATAAGATAACTACAAAGTGAATTCTGAAATTCCAGATTTTCTTCTCAGAACTGGCATAAGATGCAGGTACCAAAATAAAAATAAGAAATGAATAGGTGGTGGTAAAAATAGTTTTAATGCTTATAATTTGGATCCTTCTAATATTCAGGTTACTAACCACAGAAGAAAGGAGCACTAATATAAGGAATTTAATATAAATTACTGAAGCCTTTGAAATACAACTAACTTAGAAGGGCTCTTCTAGCAGAAAATACATTATATATTGTTTAGATATTGAAGGTAATCCTGGAATGCTAAAGAGTTCTTATTTGCAGGAGCAAGGGCTTGACTATTCTAGCACATCCAGTCTTCCAAAATCCTAACCTCGCTATTCAAAGTTAAGAGCCTGGTTTTAAAACCAGAACAGAACAAACCCCCCCAGTTTTGGTTAGATTTGTTTTCTGGTATTTTTAGCCTGCGGTGTTTAAGTTAGTTTTCTCATCTGTAAAGAATGGAAGGATGGATATTTTGTTTGTCTTTTTTTTTGTTGTTTTTTGGGGGTTTTGGGGGTTTTTTTTTTTGGTTTTAAGGAGGAACATTGTTCTGCTCATTCTTGAGAATCACAAAACCTCCCCAGTTTGCAATAGAGTGGCAGGTATTGACAAAATTACTGTACTGCAGTCTTCACTCCACATTGAAGGCTGTTAAGAGCTTCCATAGCCCTGATGATAATAATTAATAGTTTGGGTAAATCTTGCTTTTACTGAGTTCTAGCTTCTATGAGAAGGTAAGTTGCTGCTTTCATGGTATATGGACCAAATTTCATCAACAATGTCTCGTGATTGCTTTTAGGATACATCGTTTCGCTGTTTCTCCACTGTGAGCTTTGTGCCAACCCCTGTAACTGCTTGCATATGAAAGGTGTTCTAGCGAAATACTTAACATATATTTGGTTTTCTCAAACAGGGGGGAAGAGGTATCAGCCACATATGAACAGCTACTTCTTCCCAGCTGTCCAGAGATACCATTTGGTATCCTGTGAGTCACAGAACACAGCTAGGAAACAGTGTCGTAGAAAATTCAGGGTGCAGTTTTATGTTACACTGAGTTCAGCCTAAGTTTAGGCTGCCAATGAAATGAGATCCTGTTCTCCCTGGGCCAGCCATGTGCTTCCACTGTTTGTGTTTGCTCTGGCAACTCTCTGACTGTGGGCAAGTTGGATCAGTTTGCTGACTTAATGGAAAACTTGCTTTCAAAACGAAAAGTAAGTTTTCCATTGGATTGGATTGCTGACCTGAGACAGAAAACTGCATAATCCTGTGCAAGACTGAGGGTGAGAATACATACTTTAGGGAAGAAGACTTCACCTTTCAACATTAGGCAACATAATGTAAAACTGTGACCTTAGGTTATAAACTCTGATTTAGTCTAGTTTAAGTATACAGAATACTTGGGATCTTTTTAGAACGTCAGTTGGCACCCACAGGGTGATATTCTGATTCTGTATTATTGGATGTGAACTGCCCTATATGGTTCTAGCACTGCATGGTGGAAACGCTGAAATGGGTGGAATTAGAATAGGCAAATAAAACATCCTTGGTATCACTGACTCACTCATTGCCAATGCATTACCTGCAATATTGAGCATCTGTTACGTCATGGGTATTTCCTAGAGAAAAAGGAGATAAACATGAAACTTCCCTGAAGTGTAATCTCTTATCAGAGGGTGTGGAACAAGTTTTTAAACACCTCTATCTGACTGAGACAACCAGGAAGAAGCCTGCTGCAGCATAGGTTAGTGTTCTGGGTGAATGCTTCTCTCTTCAGCTTGGTGACTGTCTTAACCAGCAGGAAACTGCAGTTTCCAGGGTGAAAATGAATGCTTTATCCTCTCGACTTCTGTGGACTAATCTAATCTTTCTGATTTGTAATATATGAAGTAGTGGGTGGACACGCTTTTTGGTTGTTAGTTTGTTTTGGGTTTTTTTGGCTGGAAGCTTTATGCGAGATCTTGTCTTACTCTGGTCCACTTTGTTTCCATTCACTTTGATATAGGTCAGGAGTAACTCTGAAGTCAAAGCATTTATAGAGCATAGCGTTATCCTTTAGCTTTATTCATGGAAGTAGCAGTCCCAAGAGGTAACCTGATGGGCTATCCACTGCAGAATCAAACCTTAAATCAGTGAAAGTTACAGTTTGCTGGATCAAGTTGTATTTATGGTGGGAGCACATATTGCAAAAATAGCATGTAGTAACAAACATGTTATGGTACTTAAAATTGGGGACTGTCATAAATGCTCTCTGTATCACTCTCCTGCCCTGTGACAGTGGAAAGTAGAATGAAATGATTAGTTTTCCACATTCAGGACAGCAATAGCCCTACCAGGTCTATCACAGGCCTGTGAGCAGAACCAGTCTGGTACAGCTCCCCAGAGAAATTCTTATCACTGGGAGGAGTAAAGCCACGATTAGCCCCCCTTTGTACTTTTTAAGGCAGATTGTTATAGAAATTCACTCTGCTTTGTGCACTAAAGAGCCAGAGCTTGACAGATCAATGTTCTTTATTACAGTAGCTAATAAAAAGAGCTTTATCAGGTTACCTTGCTTTGTAGCTGGTTCTTACATCTGTCTCTGTTAACCATTTCCCCGTTTACTGCAGGGGCAATCCAGTTCTGTCGCTGTGAGGGCAGCTGTGCTGCAGCACAAGTGTAGAGGTATCGCACAAACAGGAGTTTGCAGTGAACAGTTTAGCGAGAGCTCACCCGTAAATTCTCTCCTCCCAGCTGTTCAAACGAGGCTGCAAATTCCCTCTGCCAGAGCGCCCATTTTAACTGGCCTGAGCACGTACCTCATGGTAAAAGTTGTATTAAAAAAATGTCAAAATCATGCTATCAAATATGAGCTGACTGTCCATTGGAAATCAGAATGTACAATCCTAGCTTGGTGTATAAAGCATGTCATGGTAAAAATCCTTGTGCTTACCTGCTTGCTTTTGTTCAGTTTTAGAATCAGGCGATAACAATAATAAACTGCCTCTCATGGCTTCATTAATGTGCACAAGTGCATTGTTTTCAAGCTGCATTTTAAAGTTAGTATAGTTCATTATTAATACACAAGAAACAAATACAAATATGAAGGCCAAACTCCCGGCTTCTTTACTAAATTGTAAATGGAGAGAAATCAGTCACAATAGTGTAAGCAAGAGCAGACTGCACTTTGACTCTTGAAAGAGAATAAGAAATTCTGCTGGATGATTCTTTTTCGTTCTTTGCGCACGGCAGAAGATTGGGAGTATTGCTTACTAGTACTGAGTTTTACTGTAACATTCAGAAAATCTTATTCATTATTGTATAAAACTCTAGTTTTCCCTAGCATGTCTGTTTCGTAAGCCTTTTTCCTTACAATTTAACTAGAGTTCTTACTTCCAGTTTTCAGGTCTGATCAATGAAAAGGATAGAAGGTATAAAAGTTGTTTTGATTTCTTCTGGTATAACCTCTAGCCAGAAATACGTAATATTGCAAAACAGGAAGAAAAAAAATGAGAGAAATGTGAAAGCTATTGGTGTTCTAAGTGGAGGTCCTGCTCCCTGAAGGATAGAGCTATTTCATGTTCCCCTTTTCAAATGGAGCATTACAGCATATAATGCAGCAATTATTTTGTTGGGTAGGTGTTTCATTACCAACCTGGGCCTTGGAGGTGATGAGAGAAAATTTGTCTTGACCTTCCAGGGAAGCCATAAAAGAGAAATGATGTCTAAATAATGTATGTCTAGGAGAAATGTGAAATGCCTAACGGTGTTGCACTTAGCTTTCATGACATCTGTGCATTGTTGTATAAAGAGCTGGTATATGGATCATTTCAAAAGCAGGAATATTTTCTATTGTTTCTTTGCATTTTTGACCTTCCTTCTCCTCTTGGTCCAATCCCTCTCAAATACGGTCTAATTTTTTTTTTCCTGCAGGATGTGTGTTTTCCTGGTTTTTCCTTAGAAATGGAGCAAAACACAAAAAGCAGATTTAGAAAAAAACCTTTGATTCCAGAGTGAGGGTAATGGGATCAAGTTTTTATTTACTATACTTTGCTGTCCGTGCAGCATTTGGTATTGGTAGCCACACGAGAACGCATCTTGCCTTCTCCCTTTAATGATCCCATGTGACGATAGGACAGGTAATAGTGTGGAAGAGAACAAGCAGGAGTAGCTGCCATGACACGCCTCACTTTGTATTGCTGCTCAGGGTTCGGGGGTAGGAGTGTAGGTTGTTCTTGGGTTTGGGTGTCGTGGGGTTTCTTGGTTTTAATTCCTTTGTTTTCCAAATTCAGATTTAATAGTTTTCAGGACCAGTGCTTGAGGTTGTTGTCATTCCTAAGTTCCGAAACTTATAATTCTGTAGTTGTGTTGTTTAGTCCCTTGTTGAATAATCAAAATGCTTTCTGTGCTTCTGCTCTTTCCAATTGCTTTGGGAAAGGCTGATTTCCTCTCTGAGTGATCTACAATAAAACTGATTTTAATGGAAAAATAAATTGCCCTAGAGTAAATAGTCCATTAAATGATCTCATTTTTAAATCTTTCCTTCTAAACAAGTATGAGTGTTGCCATGTGTTGTTTTTCTTTTATTCTATATTCCTCTGGATCTAATGGAGATGGAGATTCTCTTTTGTGAAGTGAATGTAATGCTCCTGAAGAACTGCTGATCTGGACAAATAATGTTTGTTATGTTGAGCATTATTAATGTTCCTAAGAACCCTTGTGTAACATTATCCATCACGCCAGAGTGTAGGGGTAACTTCTGGTTCTGTCTGGCTTGAACGATCTGCTTCATTCACTGGAAAGTTTCACATCCTCAATGATTTCAGATACCAATTGATCAGCTGTTTTTCTGTGGGTGCTTGACAATCTTCGTTTTACTCCTGAAAGGTTTCTGTTCTTGGCTCAGATTCTTGGATAGAAGCAATCCTTCAGAGAAGAAAATTGTGAACAACTTATGCACTGCTTTATTGTAGCCTTACTTGTGTCAGCTAGGTCTCTCAGACTGTGCAAGATTTGGATTAATGTTTCTTGATGCAAAAGGTTTGCAGTGATTAGAAGAGGTGCAAAGGAGAACATTTAGGCAGGTCTTTGATGCATAAAGCAAAACTCCACAGCCAGGAACTTAATCTGTAACATCTGAAGCGCAGTATCTGTGAGAGGCAGGGGCTCCCAGCTGCTGAGTTCAGAATGCAGCCCTGGTGGAGAGCCACTCCCTCTTGCAAAGATAAGGGACTACTGATAAGGAAATAAGCAGGATCTTGCCTCTTTTTGAAGTCAGTTTTTAACCTTATATTCCCTTTGGGAAAGAAAAACCTAATCTGATACCTTGGTCTCAAAACGCTGCCTGTGCTAATTCTAGCTTCGAGCCTAAGGAAGCACAAGTGACGCTAAACACTGCCCAAAAGACTCTCCTTGACATAGAAGTTAGCCACTAACCCTTTACATCATACTTGTGTTTCTGAGGTTGCTCTCCTCTAAACACAGCTGTACTTCTCCCCTCTTCCCCCCTCTATTTTCAACCTCGCTTCTCCATAGTTAGGGGTCTGGAGTGGCTTCCCTCTCAGCACAATTCCAAACCCATCTGTGCAAACTGAACCTTCCCTACAGCCTCTTTCCATTCTCAAGACTTGTTCAGATGCTATTCTCCTTCTTTCTAGGCTCCTTTTCTTTACTGACTTCTACTTTTTCATAGCTTCTTCCCACGTACTTGCTAATACTAATGTATTGGGTTATTGCTGCTTTATTTTGTTCTTTGTCTCTTCCCTAGTATGGCCTTTTGCCAATAAAAAGCCCTCAGTAAATGTTTATGTGAAACATGCCTGTTATAAAACAGCTTCTGGTAGCTGTTGCATCCCTGTAGGAGTATGTGGACAGTGATGATGTGCTTCTGTGATTTCAGCCATAGCTGGCACTGCTCAGTTTTGGAACTGTAAGCCCAACAGCGTGCTATCTGAATCTTGTTGTCTTTTTATTGAGGAAGTAGGTATCTAAAGTGATTCAATGAGTATTGGTTTGTTGGAGATTTCAGATGACTCAGTGTAATATACAGGTCTGGGGGGAGTGTGAGTGTGATATATTATTTGTAAAAGTGGAAACTTGATGAGTTGAGAGGATGAAAAGCATGATTCATCTCTCGGTTCGTGTCGCTATTATAAACCTAGAAAAATACCCAAGCTGTATTTAACTGTAGCTTTAACTGATGTCAGCTGAGACTTGGTTTTGATCATTGGGAAACATGCCAGTTCTTCTCAGGGCTTCTGGAAAGCCTTGGTATCATTTTGACATCATGATGACTGTATATAAGAATGCTTAAGACGACTGTCAGTACAGTGTCAAATATATATGTACATATATGTATACATACGAAAAAATTTAAAACTTTTCTTGTGATCCTTTATCTCATGACAGATGTCTTGCTTTATTGTGTCTCAGGGCAACAGCGTCACTGCTGGCATGTTTTCTCTGCTCTTTTTCCTGCCTATCAGTCCCTTAGTTTTGCCATGAAGAGGTGGTTCTAAAAAAAATACCTACCAATGTCTATGTTTAGATGATCACATTTATGCATGTTTCCTGTTGACAGATAGTTGAGATAAGCAAAAGCACATTCCAAGCTGTAAGCTGGAAGGAGCAATCATCATTGCTGTTCAGCGTTGCAATGGCAGTATGGATCATGACAGCAGCCTACTATGCAGTTTGCTACTTGTCAAGTGCCTTTTCCTGTAATTCTTTGCTTGAAGTTACTGGAAGGTTCAGTCCATGCTTATATGTACTTTGTTATCAGGATTTTTTCTTGTTATTGTAATAGAGTCATGTGGTTTTTTCATTTTCTAAAATGTAAGTACCCATTTTATGTGGCTACTCAACAGGGGGTCTATGTAACTTATGTACTGTGAACATGAAGATGTTTAAGATACAACGATGTTACTCAAGTTTAATCCTGATTTGAATAGAGTTTAAGAAGAATTAAACAGTTGCTTCCCCCAGAATTACTTGCAGATAGTAGGAAGAAATGCCATAATAGCTGTGAACACGCTTTCTCTGAAGTCTTCTAAGTAGGTAATGTGGAAGTTAATATTGGGAGCCAGACAGTCAAATACACTGTAAATATTTAAAAGCTGTCTCAATCTCATGATAAAGGAGTCACTAAAGCTCAACTGGGCTGACAGCCTTGTCGTGCTGAACTACTGTAAGAAATTGAAACTGTCTTGGTGTATGTTTTCAGTCATTTTTGACAAAATGTTTGACTGCTGAGGCTTAATGTTAAAGAGCTGTCATCTTGTTTTCTCCACTGACAGTTGTGGACTCAGGTGCTGGGCCCATGTTGTTCTATTTAGGTGAGCATCATGGAGCACATGTGAGTTGTAGTCTCTGTTTTGAACAAGAATTGCAGAGTTTCACCCAGGAAGAGAGAACATATGGAGTCCATCCATCCATACCTGAGGGGGATGTAGGAAGCCAGTGAGGGCAAAAATGCAATTGTGGGAAGAGTGGGGTGAAGATTGAGACCACCTGGTCTCGTGTCTGGGACCTGGCTACCTCACTAGTGAAGATTTTGGATTTGCATGAATTTCTCGAGTTCATCTCAGAAATACAGTAGTAATTGCAGAGCCCCCATGTAATTCTAATGGAGTAATTCTCCCTCTTGCCCCCTGCAGAGACCTTCAAATGCCATCTTGACACAGACTATGATCCAAGCTTTTTTCCTAACAGATAAAAGTAAGTGCTGGCCACGTACAGGATTGCTATTATGAGTTTGTCTCACCTGTAAGTCTAATCAGCACTATAATGGATTTAAGCATCTGTTATGAATTAAGCTGGCTCATGCAGACCAGCCTCTGACTTTTACTTCTATTGTTACTATTTTTCTGGGCTTTGCATACCTTTCTGTTTATTGACGGTAAGTGCCCTCTGCAGCATATGGCTGCTGAAACATGGTGTCTGCACAAAAGCCACCCTGGAGGATAAGATAAAAAAGATTCTGTGTGAGCAACTACATAGGAACAATTTTCAAAGGAGTGATATGAAGAGCATCCCTTGAGACTTAGCTCTTCTGATCAGCTAAACAAACACAGGACCAGTTAATCTTTCTGGCCCACTGGTGAGTTCACAGTGTCTTTCAGATGTTTCTGACTGAATGCAAGTAAGAATACTTGAAAGAAACATTAGGTGTATCCTGCCTAGTGTGTTTGCTGCTGATTTGTGGTTAAAACTTCAGTTGATGGTACAAGAAAAAGTGTTACTGCCTCAGATGGAAAACTCTCAGGAGTTGAAGGGTGGCTTCTGTTTATAGGAACGTGATGGCCTGGTAAAGGCCAGTTGATCTCTGGGATGCCACCCAACATAATTTCTGGTTTTGTCATGTTGCCTGTTACCATTCTAGCAGGCTTGTCTGTCAGGGCTGGTGCTTCCCCTTCAGAGGGGGTTAATTTTGTCTCACTTTCTGAACACAAGGGAATAAAACTTAGCCTCTTTATTCTTTTGTTCCCCCATCATTGCCCATGTTAATTTAATTTGACAGCCTGGCGAATAGGATTTGTCAAATATTGTAACCTTAAGCAACACAGATATTGAAAACTGTGCTTTAAATTTATATAATCCAGATGTGAGAACCAATAAAACGCTCAGATGAAATGAAATGTCAGGCTTTGTGGGGAGAGAAAGGGAGAAATACTATTTGCCACTTATTTTTCCACATGGCATAAAGTGCAGAGCAGGGTTCAATCAGTTATATTAGTCTCCAAGAATAGAAGTAGTTTTTGTCATTTCAGTGCTGGTAGCTAATAGTAAATATGATTGATATAAAAATCCTGAATCGCACAATACTTGTTAAGTAAAAATGATTTAGTGTCTGGGAAGTGAAAGGCTAAGTTGTTGAGATGATCTTCAGCTCAGAATGGTAAAGTCTAAGCAAATTGTATGGTATCATATATGAAATTGTTTGATTACCTCTCTCTTCTGATCAACATCAGGCACTGCTCAAAGAGATACCATTTCTCTCTCTCAGTAATACTAACAAAAACCCCAATAATTTAATGGTTTTACATCTGTAGGAGTTATCCAGTTCGGATAAGCCAAGGAACTCCAAAAGAGTAGGGGAAAGGAAGCTTGTAAGCTGTTACCCTGTGTGTGCTGAATAAGTGAACTATGTCTTATTTGGGAATTTCACTTGTTCTGCAAAATATGTTCTCAAATTATGTGCATAAAACAACTCCTGTGTCTGCAATATTTGTTCTCCTGTATGTAGGAAGAGCCTGAAAGATGTATAATAATTATATTAAACTCATTTTCAGCTAAATCTCTCTTCATTCCCTCAGTGACCTTTCTTTGGCAGAAGGGAAGAAGTACTGAGTAACACTAGGCAATATTTATGAAATAGTTTGTTCCCCAAAAGTGCAGTTTATTTTAGCTAAAAATGGGAATTCATCAAATTCAGAGCATAGGTCTAATAAGTAGGACTAAAATTTGAAAAATGTAAAACATTACAATTTTATATTTAAAAGGCAAATTTTTAAATGTCGATATGAATTGCCATTTTAAATTTGCCTGCAGTTAATATTAAAGCTGAAGAAACTTTCAACCAAAACAAAACAATTTTTCATGTTTTGAAACTAATTTTATAGTAAGCCCAAAGTTGTATGGATAGCTCAGTAAGTAAACGCTGGTGTTGAGAACACTAACTTGGTTTGTCTGTACTGTATTGTTGTGGTATGATAAAATAAAGTTGGACTGTTCTTAGACTTATTTCCATTTTCTACCTTACAAATTAGGTGTCCAGAAATAGGTTAGAATTTAAACTGTATTTAAACCACAACCCTCAGTTCCACTCTCAGAAAAAATACCTTTTCATGTTTGAAGTTAGACCTGAATCAAGACCATCTGTGGTTTTGATTACACAAAATCAAAGCATGTATGATAAGATTTTGCAAATCCAACCCAACCGCTGGCATTGTGTGTCTGTAAATCATGGTTTGCTTAAGTCAAAAGCTTTAGAAAAAAAACCTCAGAAGGTTTACTGGAAAAAAAGTGGTATAAGAAAATGCATGGGTCAATTTTTCTTACTTCTAAGACACCAAATTAGAACATCTAGGGGATGCATCCCCTTATATCAGCACAATTAATAAAATTAACTGCTCACGTTGGAGCCTTGTATGTTGGAAACTGAGTCATGCGAAGTTAGTGCATTAATTAAGAGACTGGGACACAGCAGACCTGAGCAAAGTCATGCAGTTTTTTCGATTACTTTCTGCATTGTCTTAGCGCAGAATTACCTCTTGTTCTCTATCTGCAGTGTAAGGCTACTACTACTTCTTATGTGTGAAGGGAGAATGTTCTTTTTTACTTTTTTTACATTTGTGAGCCTAATAGGCTATAATGTTGAAAGAGCTTCTTCAGGCTGATGTAAAGGCAAAGCTTTTATTAAAGATAGTTGTTGGAATGCAGGTTTAGGGCAAAGTCTGCAGTTTCTGCTGCAGTCTCCAGGTATCCCACCCTTTCCAGGCCATGCTTAGGGTACATTTTGTATGCAGCCAGCTTAGAAGTTCAGGGCAAAATTTGAGCAGATAAAAATTCCATAGCCCTGGATATTTTTCAAGAGAAGCATCCTGTTAGAAATGCAAGGTGCCATAGCTGTATTTGAGAGAGAGAATGCTCCCGAAGTTTTCCTGTCCCAAATTTTGTATATGCTGTCATAGAGAAGTTTTTGCATCAATTGCAGCTAATTCAGATGGAGACAACGCTGCAGAAAGATGTCACTGAAGGCAGATCCACATTGAAAAATTCTGTGTTTTTTAAACAATGCAGTATCTGTCTGGATTCTGTCTCTTTGAAACCTTAGTATAACCAAGCACAAAGACCTAAGTAGTAGAAGTGCCATTTAAAAAACTCAGTCCCACTCAGCTGATCATATGATCTAGCCTCTTGGGTTGGATTCATTCATTAGCTGTGTAATCCATTTGTTTCTGCTGTGGTTCCATAAATCACTTGCTTGCCAGAGTGGAGAGAATTATTTGAAAGGATGGAAGAACCATTAAGTAGAAATGAGAGTATGTGTAAAGTGTTCACCCTACATAGCTGGGGGGGATGAGCACTGGTCTCTGTACGGTATGGAGAGGAAAGACCAGTGAAACCTCAGCCATTTCCCCTGTTTCTGGTTAACTTAATAAACATGGTACTGGGCTATTCCCAGTAGGGACATACTGCAGCTTCCAAAACTGGGGATAGCTTTCTTCTGTCATGCTTAGCCGTGGCTTTGTATGTTTTTCCTCCAAATTACAACATGGTTTTAATCTAAACAGACATCAGTTCTGTACGCCAAGCACATCAAATATATATTGCAAGGATAACAGAATGGGAGAAAGTAACATGGCTCACAAAGTGACCGTGTGATAGTACAGGGAAGAGGAGGGGGAACTGGAGGAAAGGGCTGAGCAGGGAATGGACCCCCTAAAGCAAAGGAACTAATGGAAAAAGCAGTCAATGAATAGAGGTATTGTATTCAACTTCTTGAAAGATATTCCCCAGGGAAAGGTTAGGTTCCAGGATAAATGAAATCTCCCCTCAAATGGCGTTCTTCCCTGTCCACGTACAGGCATGATGTTTACCTATTAAGGAACAGAATTGAGAGTATATATCACTTCTGTTCTAATTCATACGATTCTACAAGTGTCTTATTTTTGCCTTGATTGGGAGGGCTGTGTCATCAGAAGGTTCTGCCTTTCTGGAAGTTATTTTCTTCTAGGATCTCTGAAGCACCACCTCCAATTTATTATTTTTTTTTTCTTCCAGCTTTTTGTACTTAGTGTTGCTGGAAAGTATAAGCTTTTTCTGCAGTCACTGCAAAATGTCTAGAGAACAGTGTCAACTGTGTTAAGTCTGCATACATTGATGTCTCTCCACGTTCTGGGGGTACTAGATAACTTTTGGAAAGGGGTTGAGAATGGAGAAGTGCTGGCTTTGGAAGCCTTAGGATTATTTGTCTTGTGTGAGCTCACAGATTAGTACAGACAAGGGATATACAAATCCTTAAGGAGGCTGCTGTGATGAGTACATGGGACTGAGGAGGGAAGAAACAGATGGGATGTCTCTTGCAACTGGCTTCAAGGCCAGAAAGTTGTGTGATGTCATGATGTCATTCTTGTGACATAGTGGTAAGCTCTGTTTCTTTGACAGTTGTGTTTGGGTCTTTTTTTGTTTAAGTGATTGCTGCTATAATTAGAAAGTTACAGGACATCTTCAGTTCTTCACCACAAAAGAAGTTGGTTTTGGTTCCTTTGACAGTGGAAGTTTCAAAAGCCATGGAGTGTAGTCTAAAAATGCAGAAACCTGAAAGTTCCTGAATCTTGCAGTAATATCCCAGGATTATTTTTTTCAATTTTTTTTCCCCTCATTGTTTTTTCAGCTCCTGATTTTGACCAATATTTGCAGTAAAGACATACATGTTAGCCTGAGCATTGTATATCAGGCACTGACTTTAACTGTGTCTAGCTCAGCATTGGTGTTTACATTGTCACAGCTCTTTGGAAACTCATGCAAATGCTAGAGAAAGTGCACTCATGCCTTACGGCCTTCTTCAGGTTATTCAAATCCTATTTGGTTAGCAAGCACGTAGATATGGTCAACTACTTAGTAGATCAAAGATATTAAACCAGAATTGTCTGCAGTTGTCACTAATATGGTGATATAGAAGGACTGTGATGCTTGTTTTTAGAAAGTTCTGCTGAGCTTTTTTGAAGAAGACAGATTACAGAAGTAGTCAGGTGGGGAAGCAGGCACAACAAAGAGGTGTTCTCAGTGTGAGAGAGAGTGCAAAGGAAACAAACTACATGTAGAAGGTGTAGAAATGGCTTTTAAAAAAATCAAAATCAAGCTGAAACATGTTTCTCTTTAATATATGGTCTCACTCTACAGCTGCTCCTTCTCCAGCCAGGCATGCAACAGTTTCATTGCAGTACTCCCTAAGGACTTGGCATTGCTTAGTCTGTCAAGACCAACAACTAACACAGTGCTGCTGAAACGTATGAAGCACGAGTTGAATGGTGCCAACACTTTATAATGTTACGGGGTTTTTACCCAAACAGAAGGATCCTGCACTGAACTGCTTTATGTTCAATTCTTTTTACAAATCTACACCTCTGACTTCTAGTTTTTGAGAAGCTCATTTTGCTCACACTGTGGCTTTTCAGAGATCTTGCACATTCTCGGTCTTATACTTTTGATGGACTATATTTTGACAGTTGCTGCAAAGCTTGGGTGGATTAGGCTCCAGAGGTTTGTAGATTCACACTACAATTTCAGATGGGTGAGAATGATGGAGGGAAGTTTCACAACAGTGGCTGAACCCTGGGAAGCAAAATGGTACTCAGTAGTAGAGCCAGTGTGATAATGTAAGAGCAGAGTGCTAGAAGCAGAGTTACAGGACAATTGGGACTAAGCCACTTCTTTCTGAATATTTTCTCTTTGGAGCTCCTTCAGTTTGTTTTATAGAGCAATGGAAATTGTCTAAACTTGAGACTAAGGGGAAGATGCTGAATTTCAGATGTTCTTGCACTGACTCCTTACCTTGTTGGCCACAGGTAAAATGCTTTGTTTCCAATCTGTAGAACAGGTCAGGTGCTTACTTCCCCTTCTCAGAGAGATGATGTGGGAATTAGCTTCCGTTTATGAAGTACTTTAATGTGCTGTTATTCTTCATGGTTCAGAATGGGCTTTAACCATAGAGATTTTCCTCTCTGGCTCAGAAAAGACCACACCTACCACATTGCTCTCAGCTTTATTCATCTGAGTCGCCAGGAAAAAAAGCTAACAAATTGGCATGAGCTCAGAGGAGAGCAACCCTAACAACTCAGGGACTGGCTGGAGGGGTTAAATTAATAACACAAGATTAAAAGAGATAAATATATGTAGTTTGGTGAAAGCTGTTCCCCTGGAGTTAATTATGCCATATTATTTTAAAGATGTAAATGTTGAAGGATTTGCTTAGTTTGCTCCAGAGAGGTAATTGGCAGAGAAAAGAGGAAGCAAAAAGGAACTTCAAGTTGAATACCAAGGGAAAAGAATTTCCTGACAGTGGATCTGTTGCTCTGTCAAGCAGGCTTGCAGGAAAGTGCTGAAAGCCCCACTGCTTGAAACATGAAAGTCGCCTAGATGAGGAAGAAGTCCTGAAATGAGATAGAGATGAAACCCAATGAGTCTTGTTTGTTTCAGTTATTATAATTTGAGAGATTCAGCTACCATTATTGATACAGCAGTAATGTTCGAGAGCGCAAATCAGAGATGCATGCTGTAGGAACACATGAACAAGCTTTCCCTATCTGTTACAAATCTGTAGAGCATTCTGGGTCTAGACTGACTCAGAAGTTAGTACTGAAGGGCCACAGCCAACACTGGTATGGATATTCTGCCCTTTTTGTTCCTATCCCAGCAGAGGCACAAAGGTTGCCTGCTGGCAAGACCAATGTGGTGAGCACAGCAGAGCTGCCCTTGGAGTACTCAAGAGCAGTGCAGTCAGCCCCTACTGACTCATCCTCCACACATAGACTCCGGTAGCATGCACCTTTTCAGTTCACAAACACAAAAATACTGTCCCAGGCTTCCAAGGTCCTCCTGAGCTGTAATTGTAAGAACAACTATTGGAAGGTTCAGAGAAAACTTAAGTAGGAAAAGTCAAGGAAAATTAGTTTAACTTCCCAGTTAATTATGAACATCTTTTTTTCCCTTTCCTAAATATTTTTGTTTCTCTCAGATTCCAGGTGTTCCTATGCTGCAGCATACACCAGAGTTGGCCTGAGTATTTGTGGAAGGATAACTGTGGTTCCCTGGAGTTCCTTGCAGGCAGATTTATCCTGGTAGTCCTAGCAGGGTGTATTAATCCGTGTTTAGTGCTGTGCTATTGCAATTACTGTGCTTCCAGTGATTAGGCTAACTTGTTTAGACTTATCACAAGCATCTCTGAAATGCTCAGCAGTCAGCTAAGCATTTTTCCTGGAAAACAGCATCAGCAAAAATTAGTATTTCTGCCAGTTAAATAAGATGGAGACCTAAAATCAAACTGCTCTGAATGTGCAGTTTATTTTGATCAAGTAAATCCTGAACTCTGGTCTGTAGAGTTAAGGAAGAAGTCAACCTTGATCATGGCTTTTAACTTGCTAGGCACTGGGTTTGATCAGAGAACTGGATCAAATGTCCTTTGTAAACAAAACATTTGAAACATGTGGTACATTCGAAACCACATATGAGAAATCATAGCTATGAAGCCTTAATCATATTGCATGGGAAATGCCTGAGTTTCTCATTTAGCTAGGAGCATTTAAATTTCTGGGAAAAAAAAGAAAAAAAGGCTGAAGCTAGTACTTCAATGCAAAATTCTGTATTTATTTTACATCTGTGATTATTAGTATATGTGAGATCTTACAAATAATGCTTCTGCCAAGCTTCATTACTTATGCTGATGAACTCTGCAGGATTTTATTCCCAAACTGTAATACAGCCTTAGTTCAGGAATGGAAGTCCAGTTCCATTCCCTTCCCCTCTCAGCATTTCATAGGTTATCTACAGCTTTATGCCATACCAAGCCTCAGCCATAGCAGAACAACTCTTCACATCTTGGTCTGTGATTTATGTTTAGCAGTGTATTGTATTTACAACAGCGCACGAAGCTTTAGGGCATCTCAGATGGAGGGTCTACAAGGGGAGCTAAAAGCCAGAGAGATGCATGTGTGGAATTTCAACCTTTTCATCTCACCTTTTTTTAGGATGCTTCCGTTTTGGGATATTAACTTTGAGATAACTAGGTTTTAGAAAGCAATCCCAGTGGAATGGCAACAGTGAAATTGTTAGTGTTGCTGAAACTCTTAAGAATCCCCTGCTGTTCCTGCGCTGAGTAACTCCAACACATAAACATGTACAGCCAATGTATTTATGAGAATGTATGCTGCCAAGCAATTAACTAAATATGAAAAAAGATGTGAGCTGGAATTGAGTGCATTTACTGTATTCTTCAAAATATTTTTTTTTTTTAAATGCATGCCATATAAAAGCTTCCAGAAACCTGTTGTCAGTATTCAGTTTAATTAACTGATTAAAAATTTGAAAAGCATAATATTTTTGGTTTTGTTGAACTCTTCACTTACAACTCACTGCTTACCAGAAGCAAGTCTGGTGTAGGCTCTATGCAAATCAAAGCCAAGGTGACAATTCTATTCCCAGGACCAATTCTGGAAGTTGGAGCAGAATAGCTGATTTGTCCAGGCTGTTTTAGCTTTCCTTATCCGCTCCCAGCTGTCTGTACATCAGGATCTGCTCCCTGCATCCCATCACTAACACTGTGCCAAAGAGAAATGCTGTGATAACAAGTAGTAACTTGGCTGTCCCATTCATTAGATATATTGTGACTTAATGATAACATTAATTGAATTGGCTGAGTAAGTGCTCTTTGGGCAGGATGCCAGTCTTTCTGGGACTTTGTGTAACAGATGTGCTTCTGAGGAAGTGAATGAGATATGAATCCGTCTTACAGTAGGCACCAATTTGGTGTCTATTCCTGTGGTTCCCATCATCTTGTGGCTCTGAAGCGATACATATAAAAATATACGGCTGGCTGTAGTTTGATGCTTGTGAGCACAGGGGAGGGGGGTTGTGGCTTGGTGGTTTTTTTGGGGGG
>JAVJGI010000002.1:19485344-19549484 GCA_035590275.1 Ibycter americanus
CCCCCCCCCCCCCCCCCCTTTTTTTTTTTCCTTCCTCTGTCAAACTTTGAGCTTCAGCAAGCTGCTTCTAACTACTAGCATATGTCTGGGGGTGGGGAAAGAGATGCAGGAAGGAATATTCCAAGGAGTACAGTAGCATTTCTGCATTCAGTAAGTTAGTCGTCAGCAACTTCAGTTGTAACACAAAAAATAAAATGAATGATCTGTAAAGGAGCTGTAAATATGAGAGAACAAGCTTGCCCTGTCCCTATAGTGATCACATAGCAGATCGTAACTTTAGTGTACCTAGTGTTTTCATTATGAGGATCTCAAAGCACTTTAGTGCTTTGAAGTAGCAAGATGTTTATTGCCTCTACTTTACAAATGAAAACATGAAGAGCCAGACAAAGCTAGATCTTGAATTTCTTGATTCACAGCAGCCATTTACTGTTTTCAGTGTGAGATGATGTGTGGAAGGAGTTTTGGAAATGCAGCAAGTAGTGATTGAGTGGGAGATGAAACCGTGTCTGAGGTGGTAGAGAAGACCAAGATCTCTTGCTTCTTAATTTGTTCTTTGAACCCCAGTATCATCTCAACTTCTGTTTTCAAAGTCAGGCTCCTGTCTATTCACTAGCAGGACTTGCCTCCTGTAACCAGACAGGGGCTGTTCTTACTTGAACTTTTTGAAATCTCTCCACTGGACCTGCCCTGATGGTGATCCCAGTCAGCTGTCAGAGTTTTTGGTTTAGTGCTTTGGCCTGTTACTGGACAAACCACGACCTGGGGCCCATATCACCACCTCATTTTCCCACCTCTGCCTTTGAACACTTGAGAATGTTCTTTCTGTCTCCATCCCTCCCAAAATAAGTACTTTTCCTGCCCCCGTTTTAAATATGACAGGCATATGTCTATTTACTTTACGTCCTTAAGAACCATAAAGTTGTGATTTAATTGCTGTCTCCTGAGTATTTCTTGGGAAGGCAGGTAGCTGTAGCAAGAAAAACACTAATAGTTGTCTTTTAAATCAAATTAATTTAATGTATGGTATGTGTGTGGTCAGTATCTCCATTAGTTTTTAGTCTCATCTTATAGATGAGTTACCCATAAAACCTCTATGACTATTGCTGGGAGTGAGCCAAGAGAAACAATGGCTATAAGGAGTAGAAGCACATCTTCCACAGAATTGCAATCACGTTTGAGGTCCACTTGTAGTGCAGTTTTTAGCTTTCTGCTTCTGTGCGTTCCTTTGTTGTTATCACTTGGGTTTCAGCACTGCGCAGGAGCTGTACTGGGCTGAGGCTTTGGTTCAAGTCTCATCTTGAACACATGCTCTGTCTTTCTTCTTCTCTTTTTTTTTTTTTTTTAATTATTATTTTTTCCTTTGTGTTTGCTCAGACTAAAAACTTTGGTTACAAATCTCAGTGAACAAGTCCTTTGAGCTACGCCAATTGTTTCTGGAAGCTAATTATTGTGTGTTAGTAAATGAACCAGGTAGAAAGAATGTTAAATACAGCAGACTTGCAGCAACAAGTCTCCTGTCAAAAGGAAAAATACTAACCTCTCCCTAACTGAGGAGATATCAGCAGTTACAGCCACCAGCTGGTAGGAAGGTGAGAAACAGAGTAAACCAGGAACAGGAATAGAATTGTAAGTATTATACAATGAACTGCTTCATGTAGAAAAAAGTTTCTGAAAAGCAGAGACCAAGACTGTTTCCCGTACTACACATGTGGTTGTGTGCTGCTGGTAGTGTAAGGGAAGCCTGTTGTCTTTTTTTTTTTTTAAATTCCCCTAGCCCCAGCACTTGGTAAATGCTGAAGTAGAACAGGAATTTGAATGCTGACTCAGAGGCATCAGCAGGTATTTTCTCCTGGTTGGTTTGAGTCCAGCTTTTCCAGCTATAACAGGATTTCTACAAATGAAGTTTCAGGCTTTCAAATGTATTCACTTGCCCAGAAGAGAATAATGAAATCCAGAATGTAGCAATTCAAAACATTCCTGATTCCAAACCAATCCCCTGAGTCACTTAGTTGAAGGGACACAATTTAAGAGTGAGCTCAGTTCAAAACAAACCTGGAGTTCATTATCAATTTGGGCTGATTTAATCTCACAGTCCTTTTATTATTCCTTTCTGGGACACTCTGAGGTGAAAGTTGTTGTATCTTCCACTGCAGGGAGAAAGTGCCTCATGTCAGTGACGTGCAGCATAGCCTGCTCGCCTTTGTCTGATGAGCTCCAGGACTCAGCAGTCCGAAAAGAAGCTCAGGCTAAAAGTAGGGCATGGTCAAACGGTTTGCCACGAGACAGCGAGCTCCTTGTACCTTACTGCATTTATTCATAAAATGGATGTGATGAACACTGAAGTGCGTATTTTGAAATTAAACATGTGCCCTCCCCCTTGTTTTTTTCCCCTGCATCTGTAGCATGCCACTTGAGGCAGTTGCTGTGTTAAGCAGATACTACACCAAGGTAACAGATGCTGAGACAATATCAGGTATCTACAAAGTTCTCTCCTCTCAAAGAGTCTGGCCTTGTAAGAGTATAGCTGGTAGTGGATTGATCTCAGGCGTCAATGGCTGTACTGCATAATTAATTATAACTTTATATGGTGAAGAGAGAAACAGAGCAATGTTGTCTGTGTGTGTTAAGGGTAATAAATGGATCTGTTTACTAAGGATCTATGTCACAGTTAAATTTTTTTTTTAATCTTTCCACTGGTTTATCATTTCATCCAGACATCTCCATTAATTAATTATGTGGTAATTAATCGTTGTTGCTCTTCATATCTCTGTTCCATCTGAGTGAATTTGTCTTACCTAGATGATTAAGAACAAAGGCATTAATGAACTCCCATCTGTGCAAAAAGTGACCCTAACTAAACAATGCCTTTAATCCTGTGGGTATCGGTCGCTTCTGCTACTCTGAAGTTCGTATACCTCTGTTTCACAATAATAATGTCTGTACCTTTACATATGTGCTGTGAATTTCTTGTCAGTGCATGCCTTATACAGCCTGGCTGGGGTATTCGTAGTGTCAGTGAGAGGTGCTGTGGATGTGACATGCCACTGCCCTCTGGCCAGAGTGACAGTGGGGAGGTAGGGGTTCCTCCTGCAGAGTCATCCTCAGTGTAGACTCTGGGAAAAACAGGGTGCAAGACTCTCACTCCTGCTGACACTGGGTGTTCTTCTCAGCTAGGAATTTGTGCCAGATTCCCATGCACGTGGTGAGATGCGGTTATGCTGATAACAGTGCGATTCTTGCACGTGAGCAGCAAGTGACATACCTTGTATGTGGGAGCTCTGTCCCTGAGCTATGGGCCTGTGAATTTGAAGGTTGGGAGCTACAGTGATGTTTGGATTAGGCTGGCTGTTGAGAACGTGGCCTCTCTTTGCTAAGACCTCTCCCTCTGCAGACAGTGAACATCATCTAGATGCACTACATGCTTTTCTTCAGTTGGGACAACTGCTAAAATACAAAACTGTTTCGCTTACGAGCTACAAAACTTCATGTTTTCCAGTGGTAACCTAAGGATGTAATTTAATCTTGAGACTCTCCAGCTGCACAGTAACCATGAAAGTTCAAGTGAGTTTTATTTTCAATACAGAGGGGAAGTGTATGTATTATTCATGATGCAAAATGTAATGCAGTAAGCAGGTATTTGTGTTTTCATTCAGGTCAGTTATTTGCCTCTCAAAAAACCTAGCAAGTAATAGGTTGGGTTTTTCCCCCTCTGCTGACTACACTTTATCCTCTTCCCTCATACCCTTCTTATCTATTCTTAATTCTGTATAGAAATGCTTCACTGAGCATGTCAGATGTTTAGTATTCTGGTGTTCTCTGCATGGGTTCAGACATTTGAAGCAGTTGCTTTAGAAGACCTATAAATTAATTTACTAAATATGAATAATCTTATCTTAAACCGTTCTGCTTTATCAGAAATAAAGACACGGGAATTGTAAAGAAAAGTTCTTGGGTAAAATTTGAGCATGAGTCAAAAATTGCTTCTAAGAATATCTGAGTTTTGATTGTTTGTAGTGCAAGTGCTGCACAGTCAAATTTTGATCTGATTTAAAACCCTGGCAAGCCTTTGATGTCAGTGACGTTATGCAAGGCTAGCTTTGCAAGCCTCTCACCATTTCCTCCTACGAATACAACCCAGACTCTCAGTCTCTTAAAGATGAACAAATGGTTTACTGGGAAATTCACTTGGTTTCACCAAGGCTTTCCCAAGTTGTGATGTGCAAGTAAGGCAGAAATTAATATAGGCCATAAAAAGCAGGTCTGATGTATTAATCTGACAGTAGCTGGCCTAGGAGTGTAACACTGGCTGAATACTCAGTGCATGAAAGATGGGTATGCGTATGTATTCCTTTGTTTCCCTGTTTAACAGTGAGGTAGGTGGATTCTCCCAGTTTAGAGAGGAAAGCAAAATGCAAGCTTAACTTATCCGTATTTTTTCTGGGCAGTGACAAGTACCAAACTGCGTTGTACATTACTACTGTTGTTTCTTTAAGGTAGGAGATCTGGAGGCTGCTAAAGCTTTAATAAGCATGTCTGCAGATAATGGTGTATACTGCATAGCTCAACTATTGCCTGTGCTTTTTTTGCAAAGCCTTTCATCTGCCAGAATATTGTCTGAGTCTTAGTCTCTTTTTGTTCATGCTGATGTTGGTACGTAAGTTGCATGCGTCAGTGGCGTTGCAGCATCCTGGTGTACGCAAGAGGAGAAACAGGTCTTTTATACCTTTGTTACATGCCAGAGTCTTCTCAGCATTGTCATCTGGGTAGCCCTGTTGTTGCAGTGGGCTGTTTTCAATGGGCAATTCAGTGCAATTAATAAGGCTACTTAAATATGTCCGTGGCTCCCTTTGGGATAGTTTAGGCAGAATGTGTATTAGTCCAGTGTGCTCTGTTGTTACAGTGGAGAAGGGACCATCAGTAGTTTATCTATATATGGCAGCAACTGTTTAAAAGATGAGCTGTTAAGCAGGGCCAGCCCATCGTAAGCTTTCTACCAAATCCAAAGCTCACCTCTGGGCACTGTTTCTATACATTAAGACCCACAGTGCAAGACACTGCATTTTCCGTCCAAAAGAGCTTTCAGTCTGAGATGATCTCTGACAACCATGGAAGAAGAAATAAGTAAAAAATGTGGATGGAGATGGCCTGAGGAGAGGAGAAGAGGAGCTGCATGTATAGAAAAGTGGAATTTTGGCTGCATAGTTTGGCAACTCAGCTAATTGTTGTCAATAGAAACTGGTCCTGCCTTTTCCCTGACTGTGCCCCTGGCAGGTGTATATCCCTTGGCTCGTCAGTGCTTGTACTGACAAAGTGTGGTCAGTACCACGAATCCAACTCCAGCTTGTGCCACAACCTCTCATAGGAAAAGGTAGGACTGCTGAAAAGGGCATAACAATTTGGGATTTGTTTGCTTTTCGTAGCTTCTCGTCATGGCCTTTCCTGTAGGTCTCCCATGACTCCTCAGTGTTCAAGTAAGAGAGCCTGAGGCCCCAGGGGCTGCTGATCACACTGGCCTTATAGTAGGGGCTAACAGTGGTAGAGTGTGTATGTGGTTTTGCTTGTAAAAAGAAGTGGAGCATGTTTTTAAGGAGCATATTTCCTTTCTGCTTCCTCTCAGTGTGTACAGATGTTATTTCAGAGGAAACGGTGCAACTACACTAGTTTGTAGAAATCGTAGACTATGCTGTTTCCTAAAAGCCGCTTCTCGGTCTCATGCATCTGTGCATGTATACACTCTTGTAATGCAGAAGGGCTGTTCTTTTAGGTTCCACAATGAGATTTATTTTCTGGGACTTACTGGAAACATTATCAGAGAAAACTCAGAGCTAGTGACCCAGCTACGTTGTGTTTTTCTGTCTGTTTTTTATTATGCTTGTGGTTTTTGCTAGATTTGCTTCAGCTGTGATTTATTTTAATCTTCTGCTCTGGCATTTACTGTTTAAGCTTGCATATTCCTTGCATTTTGTTGAGTGTTACTTCTTTTCTGAGTTGTGGGATTATTTGTAGGTGACATCCAGGCCTTTGTCTTTCTCCTGAGTGCATGGCCACTTGTCCAGATCTTGGTCAGAGCCAGACTCCAGATCGGCTCAGCATCTCCTGCTTGACTCAAGAGTTCTTGCTGCCTTTTTCTGTTACCATTGCTTTTCTGAACCTGAAAAAAAGTACTAAAATTGGATTTTAGTCTTCTAAAAGAAGGAAGGGTCTTCTGGCTTTGAACAATGTTTCATGTAGTGATCACACACTGATTTTAGTGTTAAATGATTGAAAGCTAAAGAGAAATTGGGAGAGAGAATGCCTTTTGAGGCTGTTGACAGGATTAGCCAGAGTAAAGGCTGAAGACAACAGATACTTTGTGCTGAAGCTGCCCCATAAATCCCAAATGGCACAGGTGGTATACCTGTCTTAATTCTCATGTATCGGTGTGCTAAATCTGAATGCCCACAGTGGAATCTGTAAGCTCTGCAGGTTGCATGCAGGAGTGTGGCTTTTACAGGTTTCGGCTGGAAGGATGACCCGAAGTGAGCAGGGTGGAAACGGCTTGAGCTTCCAAAGAAGAGCAATGGGCTGGGTTAGTCATGCTGACAAAAAATGCTGTTTTTCCAGGGAGCTGGAAGTCCTGCTTCCAGCAGGAAGAAGGTGGCTTTTCCCACATGAAATACTAAGACAAATCCTCAGTCCTGTCTTCTCAGGGACTTCTTTTTTGTTTGATGAAAAATAGGTGGAAAACTGGTACTTTTAGTTAGGGTGTTCTGGAGTTTACTTAATGTAGTAAATAACAGTTTGGTGGCATTCAAAGGCAGATATTTAAGTCTTGTTTTTATTCATTATGTACAAGTTCTGGGGCAAGTTTTCAGCAGAGAGATTGTGGGGTGAAGTAGGAGCCAAAGTTTTCTCTGTAGATTTGAGGTTCTTCTTTTCTCAGAGATAGATAAAATATGACCATTACAGAGCCCAGGATACCTTTCACTTTTTTGCTATTTAATGTGTCTGTTAGGGGCTTCCATTTTGTCAGTACTGTGGGCTTTTTCTAGCTTCCAATCTGTGAGCTTAGCGCTGTTGCCTACAAGACCTGTAGCCAACACTGTGTATATTGTTTGGGCAGGAACTTCTCGTATGATTACCATATGATTCACAGTCTTGCTGTGATACCAGCTTATGTCATATGTATCCTGCTCCCACACCCACAGAGCTCACATAAATACCCTACTTTGCTTATATTTGTTTTGTTTCTTTTGTAGTAAAAAGGTGGCTGGAAACCTCAGTTGTGGAAAGCAAGCGTGGTCAACTCTGACAAGGTTTTCTGGCTTTCCTTCCTCTCCTCCTCTGTGTGTGTATATGTACAGAGCACAGCCTTGTCTTTCCTTCCTAAGCTGGGATCCAATTACACTATATCCCCACTCTGTTCCCTCTCTTCCTAACTACTAACACAAACTTAGTTATTAATACAAGCCTTGTGCGTGTTCTTCCTGCAGTCTTCTCTACAAAACTCGTGCAAAAGATGCAATCCCTTCCGCCAGCACTTCAAAAGTGACCCCATTGGTGCTGCCTTGCGAAGCAGGCTGGTGTTACATTAGTGATTTAGCCTGTTCGTTTAAACAGCCCATGCTACTTCTGTATCCAAGCTTAACAGTTTTATCCTCAATCGTTCAGTGCAGCAGGGAAGGGTAGTGTCTCACAGAAATTAAATATTAAGGTTGTCTGCCATGGTCTCTTATCTTGGGGCTTGAGCATGTATATATTGCCTGCTTGTCGGATTGGATCCTTCTTCTTATCTTCAGAGAGCCACCTGGTAGACATTTAGAGCAAATTTGAACTGAAGCTGTAGCCCTGGGGATTGTATTGGTGCTACTGGAATGAGTCACCTGGCCAGGGATTGTGAGGCTGTTACTGAAGGTACTCTGGATACGGCCGGTGTCACTTGTCAAAGGGCTGAGGGGAGACTAACCTCTGTGTCTGATTGCTGTTTTTCAGCTGAGTGTCAAATATAAAGAAATCAACACAAACCCCAGCAGGACACCGCATCGGTAGGGAGCAGCATGCCCAGCACGGGCTATAGTCTGCCTTGTCCACCAGAGAGCTGGCACCCGTAAAGCGATCCAGATGTAGACATCTGGTAATAGACTTTGGGATGGGGCTCAAGTACAGATATACTGGTGGCCCAATGTGAATTCCCACTGAAATTTTATGGTTTTATTATTTCAAATGAAACTCTGTGTAATCATTTAAACCATTTTATTGTTTGCAAGGCTCTGTCCCTAAGCAGAGGTGCAGAGAAGCTAAGTATTAGGCAGAAAAATGTGACTGGTAAACCACAAAAACTGGTAAAGAATTTAGAGTGTGAATAACCCTTCCCCTCCCCTTTCCATGAGGCTTCAGTTTGATGCAATCTAATGAGCAAAATACAGCAAAGCTTTTTTGGTAGGTGTTTTTTCACCTCTTCTTTGTTAGCCGTAATACTTTATTTTAGCCCTTTAATTTGATATTACCAAACAGCCTCCCAGGTAGGCTTTTGTTGCCTTAAGAAACTTGGAAGGAACCACAGTCACCCTGGGCTTCATTTTTCAGATGTAGAGAGATCACCAGGAAACTGTTTCACTTCTAGTTTCTGCTTTAAGAGTTCTGAATGATACAACCCTGTATGGTTTAGTTGGTGAAAGACTGTATGAGAACATGATTTGGATTTCCTTGGCCAGTACGAACCAGAAAATGCGCAAGTGAAGCTGATGTAAATTTGCTTTGAGTTGAGAGTGGTGTCAAGTGGAACATAGTGCTGTGACACACTGCTTGCGTATGACATCCTGGGAAAGTGGCAGGTTAAAAGCAAAGCCTCCAACCTAACGCATCAGGAAAGAGAGATTGGCATTTGTTGTGCCAAATAGAGCATGTGTGACATCTCTTCTCCTAAATGTTTGCTGTGACAGAGAAACCAGTAATTGTGTGAAGCTGCAGAAAGTCAGTCACAGTTTTGTGAATAGCTCTGATTTTTCATAATTTCACATAAAATTGATCTCTTTCTGCTGTAGTATGGCAAATGATTTTCAAAATCTTATTCTTATTTCGGAGCACCGTAAGTGTAAAAATGACAGCAACGGCTGCCTCCTTGCAACTCCCTCAGACCTTGCTTCCAGTGTCATGAGTTACAGCTAGTGCCTTGGGTCTTCTGTTGTTTTGTTGTTTTGTTTGGGTTTGGTTTTTTGTTGTTTTTTTTTAAACAGATAGCCATCCAGACTTTATTTACATGTGGCAGGATAAGCTGGTTGCAATGACAGGCTTTAAAACAAATTAGTAACAGTAAAAAAGTTACTTGAGGCTAGTTTATGTGGTGTGATTTATGGGCGTTCCAAAATCGCTCTGCTTCCATAGTGCAGGATCAGACAGATGATGTTGAATAATAAAATAAACAAGGAATGTTTATTAAAAAAAAAAAAAAAAAAAAAAGACAGACTGTGCAGCAGCAATTGCATTCTAGTTGGTCAGAAGAATGTATGAATGTTGAAAAGAGATTAAAGAGGCATTAGGGTGAGCCAAGATGTTACGCTTTTTAAAAGAGCGAGGAGGGGATATTCATCCATTTCACAGTCTGGCTGTGAGCCTGCCAACCCTTAGTCATGACCTTGTGAAAGGGAGAAGAGAAGCTGCACTGGCCTTTTACTTGCCTTTTATTTTAGGAAGGAATTGGCTTGGAATTAAAATAAAAATCAGTTTCTCTTACATGACAAAATAAGCCATTTTTCTTTGGCTGCTATTTGAGAAAGGATGGCTCTGCCTGTCACTAACTTGTGTGAGGTTCAGACTTGCTGTGTCAAGAGTCCCCCAAGGGGATGGAGCAGCAGGTCCCACCAGGGGTGATGTCATTAACAACAGATGAGGTTGAAGTTGTTCAGAACCAGGCATGGAATATGGAAAGCCACAAGGAAAGAAATAACTTTCATTTAAAGATGACAACTTAAGTCATGAATAAAGTACCATAGCGAATAAGTGCAATTTCAGTGTGGATTGGCTCCGTGCAAGAGGTGATGGTGGAGCATGTGAGCATAGCTCACTCATCTGAATAGCTGTTGATACAGTCCGGTCAGGCGGTGCTGGGGAAAGGCCTTTTTCTCTGCTGAGAAGTTAAATGGATTATATGCTCCGGCTGGAAGCCATGTGGATTCATTACTCATTGCAGAATTAAGGTAAACTGTCCTCTCTGGCGCCTCTGCCTTCCAAGGACCCACAGAAACCTGTTCTGTGGGACACATTCTGACTCTGACTTCATCCGCTGGTGGCCCTCCTTCCAGTGTACTCTCTCCCTGTTTTGCCTGGCTCACCTGGTGTTCGAAAGCAGTCTAAACCTGAAACGGAAAAAGTCTTTGGTCAGGGAGAAGCTGTGCTGCAGAAATGAGCCTTACACGTAAAGAATGTATTCTCCCTTGTTGAAAATGCAAATATTTAATAAAAATGCCCATATTATTCCCCAGTTTCTAGGCGTGGAAAAGGAAAATGTCTCAAAGACCCTGAACAGAAGGCCCATCTGGGGGATATAATCTGTGAAGTGTAATGCCCAGTTCCTGTGTGTGTAACAACATCCTTCTGTAGTCTACCTTGTGACAGACCAAGCCTCACACTCATCTTTTGCAAGACTTGAAGTTCCAAACAAAGCAAAGCTTTGTAAAAAGCACAGAGTGAAGATGGGTGGTGGAGCTGTGTGTCTCTTAGTCTTAACCACAACAGATTGATTTTTTTTTTCTTTTAATTTATTATTTTTTTTCTCTCTATTCAGACACTGGCAGTAAAAAAAATTTCCTATGTGTGTAACTGGTGATCTTGTAAGTCATTTGCCTGCTCCCACTGGCATGCCCAGGCTTGCCTTTCATCTCTATTCACTCTTTTAAAGGCCTGGGAGAGCACAGATAGATTTTAGCCTTATCTCATAATTTGTTGTAAAACAGCTTCTTTGCTGAATAATTGGTTTTGGAAATGTTTTCTACCAATATAAAAAGATTGCATTTTCATCAGGACACAGATATTGCCACAAATGTAGAGGCAACGCTCAGCCTGTGTACTTCCATGGTGGATCTGGACAGAACACTTCTGGGCTGTTCCCTTGCTCTGCCTTGTGGTCTGCATAGGTTGAGAATTAGGGTTTCAATTGTGAATACCAGAAATCTGTAATTGCAGCTACACCCGCCTTACCGTACACAATAAACTGCTTGCTTTTCAGGTTAATACTTGTATTGAAAAAGCTGCTACTTTTGTCCTAACTGTATCTGTTTGCTGAGGGGGGTCCAGCTGTTCGGGTTTTTTTTCTCCCCAAGAGTACTTTGGAGAAAAAACAGAATTATGAAGTAGCCCTGCTTTAAGGTTGATAATATAGTATTACATTTTATATATAGCATTATGTTTTATATAAAGCAGCAAACTAACGCTTGGCCTTTCGTCTCAGTGGATCATGAATTTAGTGTTCACAACGATAGGATCTTTTCCCCGTGAAGACTGAGAGCTTTTGTCTGCCATACTGCTTCCTTCCTCTGCATCTCCGAGCGTTTTCCAAGCATCTCTGAGGCATCGTAAGTGGGAAGCAGTATTGTTAACTGTTTAACAGATGAGAAAACTGAGGGAAATGCCTTAGTCACATGATTTAGTGGCAGACTGGAATAAATTCGGTATTTCTGCTGCTGGGTCCCATGAGCTATGTACTAAACCTACTGTTGCCTTTACAGCCCACTAAGTCTTTTCCCACTACAACCTCCGTTTCAGCACAGTCTAATGGTTTATAATGCTGCCTCAAAATAGTTTTCCTTTTCTTCTGAGAATAGAGAAGTTTTTCTTAAAAATACCTCCCCTCCCCTGGATTTTTATTTTTAATCATTCCCTGATGAAAAACTCCACATCAATCTGATCTCAGCTTGTCCTTCCAGCAGGAGAGAGGGGTTTGCGTGGGCCCCATCCAGAGCTGGGAATGTCAGCGCCTCTCTGGGTTATTTAAGATACGTCTACGATGTAATAAATCTGATGTTGTCATTCTAATGGTACAATAACTTGGAAATGAAAGAAGTCAGCTGGGGGAATATGTGTGCACTGGAAAAATCATCCAGAATACTGTGCTGGAACAGGGGTTTGGATATTGTTGTGGAAAAATCTTGGAAGCCATTAGGCTGGTGCACAGAAGCAATGAAGCAAAACAGTGATGCTTATTTAACAAAGGGAGAGAATATGAGAGGTGGCAGACTTAATGCGTCCATTCCTTCTAGACTCTTCTGCATATATTTTTTTGTAGTAATGCAGGTCTTGTTGGCACTATCCCTTAGGAGAAAGTGAACATAAAAAAAGCCAGCCAGAGGGTAACCAAAAGAGTACTTGAAGAATTTAGCATTTAAATGATTTATTTTTTTGTTGTACCTCCCAGCTGAAGATGCTGAATATACTATATCCATGTGGAAATGTCTTAAGCTTTTAGGCTGTCAACCAGGTACCATGTAGTGTGTTGCATAAAACTGCTCGGTGGAGATGTGTTTCACCTGGAGACTGCACCAGGTGCCCTGTGTCCACCCGTATCTGTGCAAACAGGAATAGAATTATTGATAACCCCTTCTGTTCTCCCACCCTTTCCCCTGGAGTGTGTCTGACTTCCAGAGCGCTGGGTTTCCTGCTCCACCACAGTCCTGTGGAACGATGCTGGCCATGGGCTTTGATGCCTGTGCCTCCATTTCTCCTGCTGAAAAACAAAGGTAGTGATATTGATCTTTCCTTTGTATGGGAGCTGGGGTAGTTGAAGAAAGGAGGGGTTATGTAGGTATTGTTTAAAACTGCTTTAAAAGGAGGAAGGGCTAAGTTGATTCAAATACATAAATCAGTGTTCCTGCAAAGAGTGGTTTAGGTCTATTAATTACATCCCAGAAGAAAGGGTGGGAGGAATTCTTGGTTTGTTTTTTTAGTCTATTAGATGAGAAGAGATTCAGAGAGACCTTTTCCTTCCTACCTAGGAAATGGAGAGTTGGAAGCAGTTCCTAAAGGTCCCAGTTAGACCTGAACCTCAGAACTTTAGCCGTGTTTAAAAAAGGAGTGATGATGATGTCTTCAGTGAAGCCTAAATCTGAACCAAATTTTGACAGATATATTATGTCTGTATAGTTGGCCCACATGCTCTGTCACAGCCTTCTGCGATAGTTTGAAATCCAGTCCTCAGGTTTCAGGCAGTGTGTAGGTGTAGGTAAAAAAAATTTTTTTTCCTTCTCTGCTTGGTGGGGAGAAGACAAATGCTAATATATCTAAAGTGCACTTGCTTTCATTACAAAATGCAAGCAGCAAAATTGAAAATAAGACCTGATGCAACAAATGCACTTAACTTTTATTTGTGGAGAAGATATTTGGCAGCAGAAATCAAAAAGGCAACATAGTCTCTTTGAAATAGATGACCTCTGTTTGCCCTGTAAAATTTCCTGCATTCTGCTTTTCATTAGCTATTTGCTCATGAGATTTATATACTGTATAGTTAAAAAATATATAAAATCTGAACTATAGTATAATTTAGACCTAGCATGGACCTTACGGATGATGTGATCAAGCTTTTAAGAGCTGGACTTTGTGATTTGACGCAACACAGTTCTTACGCAAGTCAATGCATGAGATCACTTAACAGGAATCAGTGAAGGCACAACAGCTTCTGTAATTGTGGCTGTAATGCTGTCACGCATACTCAGAGTTGTATTTTTCCATCAGGGGATGTCCTTGGAGGTATCTGCTAGGGAGGAAACTTGCTGATGACTTGGAGGGAGCCTCTTCATCCTCAGCAGATATAGGATGATTTAATGAAAACTTTAGCTCAGATACTAAATGGTTTTAGTGTTGTATCCTGGAACTTTCCCAACCCAAAAGGATTAAGAGATTATTATATTTTTTTCCCCAGAATATTAGCTTCGGTGGGAGATTAATGGGAAATTACTGGAGCTGTTTAAGAGGATTCACTGTTGTAAGAGCTGAATGTTCAGAAGCTGAACCTCATTTCAGGTATTCATTCATCAGAGTGCTCTGGTGTGTATGGGGCAGGGAGAGATGGGAAAGGTAGAGAAAGTCTTTAAAAAAAAATCCCTTTTACATTTGCCTAAAGATCTTTTTTTTATGAAGAGGTAGAATTTATGTATAGACAGAAAGAAATCTTAAAGAAAAAAACCTTGCACGGAAGGTGTCAACAAGTTTAATGGAAACATGTTCCCATGTCCTGGTGTTTGTGCTGTGCTAGGGAACAAAAGCTGCATGTGCGTGAGCAGAGAATTTCCAACCTTCTTTTCCTCTGTTGCAGAAGTTTTTTCTTTTTCTGTAATGTGACAGTAATGTCAGTACTTGCGCAGCATTCACCCAGAATTGCAACACGTTTTAAGATGACCAGTTAGTCAATGCATCTGTGTGAGTAATGTCAAGGATCCTCAGAGATCACATTTTCCCTAACTGCCCCATAACAGCAGCCTTCAGGGCTGAATATGGTAGCTGTTAAAAGCACACAGCAGCAACCTTGCACAACAGGTTAGGCCAGGAAATGAAGAAAATTTTCAACTACGCGTGTCACAAGTGAGTTAAAGCAGTTGGAAAGAGATTGTTCATGTTAAACTCTCTGGATGTTTCATTAAAATTTCAGCTTTCAGAAAACAAGTGGCCTGAGCTTGAACAGTTGTACATCTGAGAACGTGGTATGCAAAGTCACCACATTAGTAAATAAATTAATCGTTCAGAGTTGGGAAGAAGCAGCCTGTGGGTTATGTCCAATTCTGTAGCATTTGTCTCCTCAGCAGGCATGGCCACACTGAGTCACAAGCATGAAAGCTCACTTTTGTGAATCCTATGTCTGCACAATTACATGAAAGTTTTGACTTTCATTTGAAAATGACGGTACAAGAATAAACTTTGGCTTGTGTCCTCAGGGACTGAAACACTGCAGGAACATCTGCCTAGCTGAAGAGAGACTGAAATGATTGCTCTCGCCTAAGCTTTTAGGCCAACGCTAAGACCATCAGAGCATCGTCAGCACGCTTTGGTGGTGGTGGTGGACTACACGTGGCAGCAAAGCCTCCTGTCTTGTCAGTAATGTGCTGGCTGGCCCAGCACAAGTGGTCTGGCAATGAGCATAGACTTTTTCCGTGCTTTCCACCTCCCTGTGACTACTTTTGTGGGGAAGAAGAGGAGGGATCCTGAACAGGCCAGGGTTTTAATGAGCTGTGGCACTGGGAAGTACTTTGGACTTGCCAAATGCACTAGTCCAGCCCTGAGACTGCTCAGCATTCCCCAGATCAGTTCATAAGAACAGCTGGACATTTTGTATGTCTGCAGGGTAGTAGTTTTCCTTTCTTAATTGGTAGGACATCATTGTGTGTGGGCAGCTACTGGGGTTTGTTTTCCTTTTACCCCAGCAGTGGCTGTATTTCCTTTTTCCAGGAAGCACTGCCTATGAACTACCCTGTTTAATATGTAAGAAAATTCTTTTAGATACTTGAAGATAAAAGGCATCCATAACACTGCTTCAGAATTAATTATGTCATGCCAGCTCCATCAGACAGTTTATGACTCTTGGCTTCTTAGACTCTCATAAAACAGGTAATTTATCAGTTGTGCCAAATGAGAGAAATCACCCTCCAGCTGAAGTCAGGAACATGCATACTTTGATTGCATTGGTAGAGGAAGAGCACATTATTAGACGAGCTGTCATATTGTAAGTAGATCAGTGCTGTATTTTATTTTGGAGTGAAATTGTCTAAATATTGAAAAGGCATTCTCTAATATGATTTTTAAAATACTTAAGCATCCGCTGACCTTTTTGCATGTGTTGTGTTTTCTTTTTTTAAACACAGCACCACACATAGAATTCCTTGGCACGCTGGCAGTATACTTAAGTCTAACTTGTCATCAGCACCAGTGGCTCTATGGCTTTTGACTTGGAGCTACCTTGCATTCATCTGTCTTTAAGCGTGAACCAAGAAAGCTTATGTCCAAGAACGGCAAATTCTGGAACTGTTGGTAAGAGATGCTCATTGTCCTAAGATTCCCTAAGATGTTTTAAAAAGAAACACACACCACTTCCCTGCACACACACACCCCACCCCACCCCCAACAATAACAAAAACAACCAAAAAACCAACCTCAGGGGTAAAGAGAAGAAACATCTTTATTTCTAAGTACAGGTAGTATTTAGAGGCAAAGAAGCAAACTTGCCCATGGTCTGTGGCAGAGCTAGGGAGAGAACCCAGACCTCCTGCAAAACCATTTCTCCCCGCCTGTTGTACCAAGCAACTTGCTAATTTGAGAGTAATATTGTTCCAGTTCTCAGGCTATCTAGGCTGATGTAATATTTTGGCTGCAATCAGGTGGATCATAATAAATTTTCTGGAACCAGTTCCAATTCTCTGTTTCTTTTCTTATAAACAACTTCTTGCACTTGGCAAATTCAATTTGTCTCAGGATGCCAAAACTGCAGATAAGTTTTTTACTAAATTCTAAAAGTAAGTCTTTTACTATTTTCTCTAAAAGCAAGACTGATAAATTTAAGGGTTCCAACTTAATTTATGATTTTCAGTCTTTTCAGCAGTTTCTGTTATTTCCAAAAGATGTGGTGGCAATGTAAGGGTGTGATTTTTGTGGCAGCTTAAGCTGAACTACATTGGGGTTGCTGCAGTCTCAAAACTCTCCCTTTTGCCCCCAAACATGTTGTCATTGCCCCTTTTATGCCTGCACTTGCATTTATGTGTTTATACAGTGCTTTTGCTGAGGCAAGGAATTGATGTGACTAAAGCTAAGCCTACTCAGAGAGAGGAGATGATTTAAAAAAAAGAAAAGAAAGACGTCCCTCTCTTTCCTGAAGTGTCTTATGATACAACTGCACAAATTCCAATTCTGCCAAAAGCAGAGGCCAGGAACACAAAGCTTGGGGTCAAAGTAGAGAGGCAGGAGCACGGCTGCTCAAATATTGGAGATAGTTCAATGGAAGTTTAAAACAATGTAGGTGGTAATGAGAATACCAAGCCTCCAGCTCATTTTTAATGCCCTAGGTCTCTGAGATACTACCTCTTTATCTGTGTCAGTCTGCATGGAATGGGTAATGTGGAGACATATGGGTGCAGTCTGGCCCGAAGCAGGTCATAATGATGATCTTTCATCAGGTCAGCTCTTTAGAGAGGGTGAGAGGTGATTCAGTCTCCAGGCAAAGATAACAGGTTAGACAAGTGCCAGTCACCTGTGGGGTAGGTTGATGAGAGCTCTGATTTGAGTATCCCATGCTGTTTGCACTGCAGATCCAGAGCTAGCTGTGAGGACAGCCAAGGGATAAAAATCTTGTTTTTACAGACTCAAGTGTCTAGGCACCTCATCTAAGACATAACTCAGGGGCTCATGTTGCAAATGCAAACACAGGAGAAACATGGCTCTTTTCTTTGTTTGACAAATTTGGACAAGTAATAGACAGGTCTTTTGCATCTGGGAAATGAGAATAGTAGAGGCTACAATAGCTGCAGGACTTCGATGTATTTCCTGCTGCAGCTTTTGCCACCTGTCAGTGACACAATGGATTTTTAAACACTGTATAATATGGCTCCAGCTACTGCATATGGCCAAAACAGAGAGGTTTGGGCTTGACTACCACTAAAGTTTTCTCTGTGTGTACCAACTTTTTTGCTGTCTTCTGTTTTTGGTAACCCTGCAGTTGCCAGATTTGATCCAAACATCTGCTTTTTGCTGCTCCTTTATGTAGCTTTATACTCTAGCAACATCACCAGGTGCTGAGCAAGCTTTTCTATCTGGTCCTTGGCTAGGGATGACCTGCTGGTTTACTGGCAAAAAAAACCCAACTACTGGATTACAGGGAGAAATTCAAAGAGTGAGTGGAAGAAATCTCTCTTCTATACTCTAGAAAGTGTGGTGGATGCTGTAGTGACATTTCTCAAGGTGAGATGAAGGAGATGGATTGCTTACACCTGAGTGAGACACACAGCAAAATACAGACAGAGTGATAGTGCAGCTGGAGATCAGGATTCCTACTGGCTTTACACAGCACAGAGATTTCCACATTAGTTGCTGTCAGCATGGAGACCCCTTGACATTATTAGGTCAAAGAAAGGTGCTAATCCATCACAGAAAATGGCTCAGCACTTGATTTATATTCATTTATCTTTGCTCTGCACAAATGCTTTGTTCCTTATCCTTCTTTGAATCAGGCCAGCCTAATATATTGGCATCTCAATCATCATTTGGCTCCTACTGAGATGAAGAAGCAGTGGTTGGGCCTGCAGGGCCGTAACAGTAAAGCAGTGATTTATTAGTAAGAACAGGGCAGGAAGGTGAAGAGGATCTTGAAGAAAATAGGTAGTTAGGAGACTGTAGCATTTTTCTGTTAGCGTTTGTCTGATTATTCTGCCCTGAAGAACTGTAAAACAGCAAAACCAAAATCAAACCAAGTATCTTCAAGTTTCAAAGCACAGTATTAAAAAAATGATTCCTTTATCTTTATACCTTATTATGGTGATCTTGAAATTAGCCCAAGAAGGTACATGTGGAAACTGCATGACTTTGTCCAGCTAGCGACAGTGGATATCGGGTTCCATCGGTATTAAGGGGAGGCATGTTCCAGCTCTGCTGGATCACCCTTTGTTTATTGTGCCACTTCTCAGGGAACAAGGTGAGGGGAATGGAGACAAATGATATTGGGGTTAAAGGATATAGAGTGTTACAAGTTCCTCAAGACCCTGAAAATTTTTAGGAAAAATAAAATACTTCCAAGAAAAGAAAGCAGATGTGGCTCTTACTTATTAGACTGTTTTCCAGTGCTCTCTCATTCTTTCACTAACTCCTTTCTTAGGGAGTGTTTGGGGTTTTATTCCTATTCCTTTCCCACTATCCTTCTTCCATGTATCTATTTCCAGGCTCTCTGAGTCTCCGTACTCCTTTCCTTTCCCTGTTACTGTATTTCTTTTTGGGAAAAAGATAGGTCTACAGTAAATTTCCAGCTCCACGTAAGTCTATGTTGTTGTGGAGCACCTGGCTTTCAGATCAGTGTGATGTGTCCCATTGTCTGTTCCAATCTTAACTCCTATCTGCATTTTGACATTCCCTAAATGGAGCCACAGTGCAGTCTAGTTTTAGCCTTTACCGGCTTGTCCTCTTTCAACAGAACAGTCTCTTATATGAACTATTGCTTCAATAATTTGGTGAAAGGAACAGTGTGTCATTTGAGAAAAAAAGTATTCTTAGATAGTTGAGCCTCCCCAAATCTGCATCTGCCATGGTTCTAGCATTTGCTTTCCTCCACGACAAATTTAAAAAGCCTTCTAAGACATTTTTTCTTGGTAATAGTCAAAGCTATTAATGTTACTAGGATATAGTGGTTGCATACAAACAGCTGGATCCAAAAAGTGATTACTTATGTGGTATGGGATTACTTATGTGGTATGGACCTTTGCTTTTCAAGTACTTTCATGCTGAGCATCTCTGCTACACAGCAGTAGAGATGCTGCGTGTTGCCATCGGAGGAAAAATCGCAATGTAAAGCAATGTAGTCTGGGTTCAGCAGGGAACCAACAAAATAAAAAAAATTGTTTTACGTTATAGCCTAATGACTACAGATATTTTATAGACTGAGGTAATGCCATGATTGTTTATTTAAAAAAAAAAAAAAAAAAAAAAAGTTTTCCCAGCGATATTACTTTTTTGTTAATGAAAGGATCTTCCTCTTGGAGCCAGTTTTCCGTTATTTTATTCTTTTCCTAAGAACTGTAGGAAGGTTGCCTGTAATCTTAATCTTCACCACCAGTGTCTGAGGTGCTGCCATAGGAATATCTTCACTTTTAGGAACAGGCTTGTTCATGGTTGGAAGTGGGTGCTAACTGAAAAGGGGGAGAGGAATGCAAAATGCTAAAAGCTGCCTGCTTTTTTTGGTTTGTTTTTTTTTTTCCAGGCAGCTTGTGTCCTTCCTCAGGTTGTCTTCTCTAGTAAGTGGGTTGCCGTGGTCCTACTGTTCAAATAGCCCCTGGCTGTGACTGTGGGCAAGTTGTTTTAGCACAGTATAGTTCAAGATTACTTGAAAGATAACGGATTTCCTGATTTTGAAAGGTATTTGGAAGAACGGGTGGCACAGTCCCAGACCAGTGGATAGGCACTCCAGAGTTTCTTTCGTACGTCTCAGATCCTACAGTATTTGCCAGCAGTGGTGAGGATGAGGCTGAGCTGCTCTTCTGGCAAACATGCAAGAAATGCCACTTTATTTTGCGGTTAGCAGCATGGGTTCCATAACATCTGAAGAAAACTATTTAGATTCTCTCTCTAGTAGAAATGGTGGGCACAAAATCATGACATTATTTTTGCTTATTGTCTGCAAGAGCAATCGTCTCTGTATTTGGAGCACCGGCTGTGCTCTTGCCAAAGCCATTCTGGCACACGTGTGCTTGCTCTCCCAGCTATGCAGTATTATTCCTCCTGGGGACACTGTCAGTGACCCTGTGTGTGCACAGTATTGTAAAGCGACAAGAACCTGTCTTGCTCTAAAAAATACTTTCCTTTTTACCTCGGCCATAAGGCAGTTTTCCCCAATTATTTGTTATCTCATCTGAAGGAGGTTACCACTACAAATAATATGTTGCAAGTGTTAAGAAAATAATTGTGCTACGGAATGGTGTAATTGGAAACTCACAGGCAGAAAAGTTTTAAGAAGATAGCACACTGGCAAAATCATTTGGGTTGCATGGTTGAATCCATTACAGATACGGTGCACAGGTGTAATAAAGGTATCAAAATGTATTTTCACTGATAAAAAAATAATGAATTAGATTCTAATTTTCATCCTCTACACAGATGCTATGTTTAAAAACTGAAACATGTGGTAGTGTTTCAGATTCATCAAAGAACCATGGCCATCCGTCTGAGCACTGTAAACATTGCAGCTTTTTATGCTTATGCAAAAAAGATGCTGTTCTAGAATAAAAATATAGGAAACCTGGTTTTCTTCTGAGCTATCTAGAGTTACAAAACAATGCTGGGGATCCATTAATCTGAGTTGTTTCCTGACCAAGTATTTAGATGTTAATGTAAATGTCTATAAATAATACAGTGGCAACAGCATTCTTTTGAAAACAAAATTCAAAGAGGTACTGTTTGAAAAGTGAATACTTGCTTAGGGCAGTTATATTTAGGGCTCTAATGGAAGTGTACAAGTTATGCTTTTTATACAAACTATAAATGGATACATCCAAGAGACTTAGACTTTGAAATGGATTTGGCACTTATGCAATGAGAGAGACAGGCCAGAACCTTGTAGTGGAGTTGCTGGGGTTTTTATTTCTGCTAGCTTTACAAATATTGCCAAATTCTTATAGTGTTGCTATCCCTAAAGGGACATTCAAAAATAGATATTGTATCTACTCTTATTTGCAACTGGCGTTGAGCCTTCAAAGGCTGAGTTCTGGGAAGAGTACAGGCATGACGATGATGAGTGGGTGGTGGTGGGAACACAAGAAGAAGAATGCAGATGCACCAGTAGAGAGTAAAATAGGTGCTAGAAGCTGGAGCAAGTGGCATACATCATAGAAGATACCCAAGCATGAATGTAGATGGTATGAGGTGGTCCTTTAGTACCACACATGATGTGAGAAACAGGGGAAGGTGTTGCAAAGATAGAGGGCAAAAGTCAGCAGTTGGTGAGTAAGTGGAGTTCCTCAACTTCGCATCTCAGTCTCTAAACAGTTGGTCATTGTTGACAAGTTCTCCAGGATCCTTTGATGTGAGGAAGCAGAAAGTTGCAAAATACTGTCATTAGTAAGAGACTGGTTTGCTGTTGTGGGGAAAAGACTGCCAAATACTTCCAAGTGTTTGTTTGAGGAAATGAAAATGAAAAGAGGAATAGCTTCTGTTCTGAGATAGAGTTGTTGCTGGTCTTTAGTGCTATGAAATTACTCCTGGACAGTAAACCCTGCGTTTGACACACACCATTAGATACTGCTATCTGTATGGTGACGGTTTGTGTTTGTACTTGTCCCAAAAACTTGTGTTCACCAAAGCTAGTATTGGGCTCCAGGCAGTTCTGGGGTAAAAATGACAAAGCTTGTGATTTTTTAACTACTCATGTACATAAATGCAGGTGTGAGCAATTTACTGTAGATACACTAACAACAATATTGGAGGTTAAACTCTGGGTATCAAATCTATAATATACTGTCTTTTCTTCTTGTGAACTACCCAGGACGCACCCGCCCAAAGTTTTGTGTTGTCTGGCCAATGACTCAAACCCTGAATCACCTTCATCTGGAGGCATGGTATGCATGTGATCATCCTAGCGAGACTCCAGGCCTTGCCCTGTTGAGGTCAGGCTTTATTTTCTCAGTCAGGACTGTGCTGTGTTTCACTTAGATGAAATTTCAATTTTACATTTAGCGACAGACACGTTATTTCACCCTGACAAAATCAAAACTGTGCAGCTGTGCATCAGAGGGTTGGCGTTGCTGACACCTGATGGACACAATCCTTGAGTCATCTGAAAAACACCAGTCCTTTTGGAGCAGTAGTTTGGTTACCGTTGACTTCCTATTTCTTCATGGCTTTTTTAAAGTAAGCATAGAATGAACAGCTGTTACAATGCTCTGATATTTCAAGCCATTAACTGATGTAATTGCAGTCTTGATGTTTATTATTAAGTGACCACTGTTTCCAAAATTTTATTTTAAGGGCATGTTTACTACAGCCAGGAGAGTCTTATGAGGGTAGATTTTATCAGGCCAAGGGCTCAGCAGTATAAGGAAGTTGATGGACAGGGGTCATGTAGAGTAAGTTCTTTCAAAAGATTCCTCTGGTATAGCTGACAAGGGATTGTATGGGATTATGCTGCAGCACTGCCCTGGTCAGATTCTCCATCTTGACATTCCCTAAGAGAAGGAACTGGGAGTGACAGAGGATATAAATTTACTATCCTCTTTGTGTTTGGCAAGCATACAGATCATGGGATGTATAAATAGAAGAATTGAACACAAGTAAAGAGAGGTCATTATGGCGTGTACAAAGAGCTTAGTCAGACCACATCTGGAGAACTGGGCATGATTCAAAGACCATATTTCAGGAAGGACAGTGAACAATAAGGAATGGATTAGAAGAGGGTATTGTAGAGGGTATGAGGGCTCTAGCTGGTGCCTGCAGTTGCTGCAGTCCCACTGGTTACACCAAATGAAGCTGGTTTTACTGTAAAAGCACCTAGATTGGAGACGTTTAAAGAATTTCAAGGGAATGGAGAAGGTGTTATAAACCTGTTCTCCCTCAGGTTTCAAACTCCCACAGTAACGCTGCTAAAGGACTTGGTGTTTCTGGAGTTGCCATTATTTACCTGTCATCTCTCTTTTTGAAAAATAAGGTTTGTTTTTTAGCTTTCATATGTTGTTTCTTGTGTGTGTATATATGTAGTTTTTTCTTTATAATTTCTTATGGTAATTTTGCTATGTTTGTCAGAATAACTGTCCCAATACTGTATCCACATCAGAATCTCTGTTAGGCTAAAATCCATTTTGCCTTTCTTAACCCTCCCAGTTGAGTAAAGCTCTTTTTGTATCATAAGCTCCATTGAGGTGGAATTATACATTGTCACAATATTGTGTCCTTTCAACTCAGGAGTAGCTGTGTCTTGGAGAGCTTTGGGATTGTTGAAGGTAAAGAGGGCTGTGTAAATGGAAGATGGACTATTGCTAAGGGACAAAAAATGTACTATGGACATATACGGGAAATGGTGACACTGCTGAAATGTTGAGTAATGTGAAGGAGTGAAATGAGAAAGAGAAACGAAGCAAGAAGGTTGCTTCTGTGATACCACCCTTAACAAGAATGAAGCAATATCCCCATTTTCCAGATAAGTGAACTGGGACACTAATTCAACTGGTTGGGGTTTACACAGCTAGTTAATGCTAAGTCTTCTGCCTGTTGGACCACAGCCAGTTTTTGGCACAGGGTTCTGGTTTTGTATTTCTTTCTCAGTGTTCATAATCTATTTATACCATGCCTCATAAAACTTTCTCTGTTTTTTTCATTGATATTTGTAGCCCAGTATGGGGTTTTCTCTTCAACGCGTCTTACTGGATCCTGAAAATAAGAGTCCTAGAAACAAAGGTGGTTTTATCTCTTAACTTAACATTACAGTCTGGTGTGGGTCTTCCCCTGTCCTCAGACCCTGTGTAGAAGATCCAGTGACTGGAAAACCACATGTGCAAAATTGTAATGGATCAGCCTAATTTTAGGGATGTACTTGTTGATGTACTAGCACATGTGCTCCTTTTCAAAAGCAGTTGTAGTCCTAGTGTTAGGAAGCATTTACATTTTTTATTTACAGATCATATTCTCAAAGTTCTTTTATTATGAGATATAAAATAAGTAGCACAGTTCTACAAACCTAGACTAAAGCCTCGCAGTCATGCCATTTATTTCCAGTCTCTGGATTCAGGTTGTGAAAGCAATGGCTCCGTGTTGGCCACTTTTGTACAGACAAGGTCTAATGGCACAGGGATTCTGAACAGGGAGATTTGGACTTTGCAAAGAGCTGGTTCTGATGCATGAGCTTGGTAGTTGCTTCTCCTTCTTTTGTCTCTGTTTCTCCATCTAGGAAATGAAAATGAGGACAATCACCATCTCGTAAAAGCACTGATACCCTGTATCTTGCAAAGTATGCAGCTGCTGCTACTAAAGATAAAATTTTCTGTGGTTTTTGGCATTAAAATATAAACCAAGGATATGTTCCCTTGTGCTTATGTTCAATTAAGCACTTGGGGCCAAGCCAGGTTAGTGGTTGTCCAGAAGACCACAGGGATATGGAAGTGGGATTAGTGACTCAGTAAATACTGACTCGGTACTAAACCAAGGCCTTTCTCCTACATTTGTAGTCATTTGCAATCCTGTATATTACAGTTGGATTCAAATATAATAATTCTTACAGATGCTTCCTACCTTTCCCCCTCCAACTTCCAGCTCAATTCTACCATTTTCGTAGCAAAAGTGAGGCAAAGTGTGTTGAACTTTTCCCAGTGTGGGATGAAGACAGGGTACAGTTAGCTACCTAGGAGTAAGGAGGCATTTAAGTATCTGTAGTGACTGTCAGTAGGCTTCTGCTCCTTCTGTGGCAGTGCGTACAGAAGGGTAGTGTTACGGCTCACATTGCGCTGCAGAAGCTGTGAGCTCTGCTGCTTTCGGAACACAAGGTGCTGCAGTGACCTGCACCCCAGAAAAGGGGTAGTGGATCTTGAGAGTGCTTTAAAACTCTGTTTTAGGGTATTTTGATACTTCAGTCAAGCAATGCCTGTTGATACAGAGAGACATGAAGGACCAGACTGCATGCTTTAAGACAGTGCATCTCTGATAACATTCCTGAAGTCCAGGCAAACTGAATGTTGTTAATTTGAAGGGGACGCTGTCTCTGTGAGCAGTTAGACCAAGACTAGGGACCCCATGTGAGGGCTGTGTGAATCGTCAGATCTGTCCAGAAGTGTCTGATTAGGACAGCAGCTCTTCAATGGACAGATCCAGTTGAGCACTTGCAGCAGATTGAAAGATCTTTTCTCTCTGCTTGAAGCTCCTCCCTCTTCTGCTTTTCCTCCTGTTTTCAATTATAGAATCACTGTTTAATGTGGATGCAGATACAAGCAACTGTAGTGTTTGATTTTTCTTACTGCTGACAGAGACAAACTGAAAGAGATGCCTGCCTGCTTTATAGGAGAAGCCACATTATTTTCCTATATGTTAGCAATTATATGCATTGTTTCCTGATCACAAGTCTTTCTCACAATCTATAGCATGACTGTAGTTGATTATAGAGCCTGATGTGTTTAGATTTGAGTGAGCTCTATCAAGAACAATTTGGTTGCCTGTTTTTTGGAGAGGTGGGGAAGCATTTGTTTATATTCTGTCAGAATGATCCTGTATCATCTTATAAAATAAAGAAGGGTTGAGCTTTCCTAGCAGTGGTAGGTCAGCAAGAAGAAAACAGAGCTCCAGGAACTGGCATTAATTCTAGGTGGTGCTCTGTACTCTGAATTGATTGGCAAGAAAGAACTGATGGCATTGTGTTGCTTGGTAGAATGGGAAACAAAAAACAAGGAGAGCCTTGAATGCTCCTTGCCATGAAAAATTACAGGACTTTGTGCAAGGTGACAGCCATCCTGATGTCACGGCCAAATTGCACTGTGGGAACTGCAGTTGCGATTGGATGAGGTTTTTGCTGGGTCCATTGAAATCAGTGGGATTTGGCTATTCACTTCAGTGTAGTCAGGTCATCACCATTTGCCTTCAAAATTTGGGCCTTCCAAATCACAGCTCAGGTCACTGGGATCAGCTATCCTCACCTCGCAGAATGTTTCTTACGGAATTTGTCACAAGCCAAACATTGCAAAACACACTGATGCTGGAGACCCAAGACTGTTTTTTCTTACTTGGTTTCCTAATTCTTTTTTCTAGCATATTCACAGCAGTTCTGATTTCACATCTGTGGCTTTTTGCAGTATTAGAGGCTTTTAGAAACAATTTATGGTGTGTAAAGACGATCCTAAATCTTATGAGGGCTTTCGTTTCTGGTTGCTTTTGCCCAATAGATACTTGTTCCCTGTTTTTCTAATTTGTATTATGGTAGTGTTCAGTAACGATCGCCACTGGTTTAGGTGCAATGTAAACACAGTGCACTGAGAGAATCCTTGCCGAAAGAACCTGTTTTTATTCTGGCCAAAGGGAGAAATCAGTGTACATTGTATTATCTCATAGACTTTACTAGGTTTATTAAAAAAAAAAAAAACAAAAAAACCAAAAACAAAGGCACTTTTTCTGTGTCAGTAGTTTATGGTGTATAACCGTGTCCTAATTATGTTCCTGATTCTTTGCCTAACCTGTCAGGAATACAGCCAGTGCATTTCTGAAATAAGGGAGTTCGTACCCTGGGCAATTTCCATGAGGAGTCCCAGACAGCAGAATTCGAGTGTTTTCCAGACAAGACAAGACTCCTTGGCCCTTTGCCACTTGTGTGTGGCCCCATCTTAACCTCCAGACATCATCTAAGTGTCTGAAAGTCATCAAATGGCCGATAAGTTAATCACTAGGAAATTGTCTCCCAACATGAAGGATTTAGATTAGAGAAAGCACAGAGAAAATCATTACAGCAAGATAAAAGTGACGGCTAGTCCCTTTTCATGAATGTAACATGAAAACAGCATGAAGTGTGAAGGTAACATGGGTACTTTAAAAATTAATTGAAATAAAGTTTTTAAACATTCAGATCTTAAAATAAAATTCAGGTAGAAGTCTGCATTTGCTTGTATCTTGATATCGGAAGAACAGAACTTGATGCCAGCCTCTCGATTATCGTGGGATATTCAAGGATGGACCCAGGGTTCCTTACAGAAGTTGCCTTGCTTGAGGACAGGACCAATTGCCCAGCTCAGGGAAACCACGCAAGAGTTTTGCACAGCCCTGCTCCTGGGAGCAATCACGTTACAGCAAAGCTCTCAGCAGAACTGCTGCACCTCTTAAAGCAGAAGGATGTCCAAGAGTGTGAACAGACTTTTCCCTGGACCTAGCTCAGACTGTGGAAACATTTTCAGTTGCTATTAAAAAGCATCAAATTACAGACAACAATTTCAAAATCTTTAGGCAAGCAGAATAATTTGAGTTTAAGGAACTGCTTAACTGGAGTTTCACCCAGTCGTGACTGCCTTTTAAGGTCATTGGCAGCAAGTGCCTATAAGCAGGTTTCATGTTTAACTGAGGTAGAATAAATATGTCTTTATTTCCAGCTGCTATTTCAAAGGCTATGGAAATATCAGAAACAAATTGTTAGCCAGCCCTGCCTTAATCACAGTGCTACAAACGTGCTTTCAATTGGGCTGCTACAGAGTGTTGCCTCACGCCGTTCTAGAGGTGACTTCTGTGCTCTTGAGGTTTGATCTAAGCCACACACAAATTAATAGACTCTAACTTCACCTGGGCTTGGATCTCATACTTAAAATCTTGGTTAATTAAAAAAAAAAATAAAAAATTGTGACCAGAATGCCAGGGTACTGCCAGGATTTGTAGGAAACACAACACAGCCCACATCAGAGAGACTATTGTAACAGTGGTGTGCATGCCTGAATGGTTCATTCCTGCACAGCAATTACGTGCTGTTTGACATTGTTGTTTTGTGGGGAAAACACGTTCTTGAACATCAGGAAGTAAATCAGCAGTCTTAACGTGATTTCAAACAGAGAGTGTTTTGACATGAATTGATTTATTTCAATTACAGTTTTGCTTATTTAGCTAGCCATGATTAAAACCAGTGTTGCCACAAATAAAAAAATACTGGTGTGAATGCCAGATAGAAGATTCCCCTAGGGTTTAGACCATTGTAACACCTTTTGACTGAAAATTTCTTGATTTGGGTGGGAGGAGAGCAGGTACTGCCATTCGGGGTCCAAGTAGCCATCACAGTGCCTTTGCCTCTGTTATCAAACTTTTTTTTTTTGATTGGTATTGACGATTAAGTCCTGTTCCTAATTATAATACCAGTGGGCAAAGCTTGACTGCACATGTCCTTGTGCCTAAATTTCTGATCTGAACAGCAAAGATGATGCTTTTCCAACTCTGCGTAATTACTGGAAACATATCGGAGAGGAAAGCCTGATTAGCGTGCTGCAAGACATAGTAACTGTGGGATACGTTTCTCCTTTGCTGCCCATTTGGTCACTGCTCTCCATCTGTTTCAAAAGCAGTGTTGAGAGGTGTGTTTTCTCATTCCCAAGCTTGCTCCTACCTATCGAGCCCTGCCAGACGTGGGGAGCCTTTGTGAAATCTTATGTAATGAGGGCCTGATTCATACCCCACTGCGATCCCAGGGAAGATCCCCAGTGGCATCATCAGGCTTTGGCATGTGGCCAGTCTCGATAACTTCCTTAATTTCTCTCTCGTACACAGAGGATATTCCTCAGCTGTACCAAGGCAGAGAAGAACATAAATTTTGTCCACAAGTATCTTGTATGAGGGTTCTTTTTTTTCCAAAAGTAAATAAATCATCCCTGTTTCCTCTTACCCACAGCACCTGGCAAACTGTTAATTGCAAAACTGAGAAAATGTTGTGAGCCAACTTAAATCATTCTACAAATCTTTATTTTTAATTCCTTGTTAGAAAACAGAACCAACTGAAACTGGCTGGCAGAGAAAATGTGCCCTGCTTTTTTTTTTTTCTTCCCTCTGCCTGACTTAGTAATGTAACTGCCAGTTTCTGTTTTCGCCTCTGTAGAATTATATGCCTCTACTTGAAACTTTTGACAAATCAGTCTATTTTCATTCTCCCTCTGCCATAAATTCAATCCATATGTCTTTAAAACATCCTTTCATAGCTTTAACATGGAAAAGGAAGTGGCTTAGGCTCTGTATAGGAGGCTACAGTGTATTTAAAGCAAGCTCTTCTAGTTTGCATGCATCGCTTCTGTTAGCTCTTAAAACCTCGACTTCCTAATTATTCAGGTTACAGAGGGCATTGGCAGAGTTTTCTCCATTAACTAACAGTGATGTACAGTGAAGAAGCACAACAGGATAAATAATTCCCTTATCCTCAAAACATCCAGGAAGTTTTTGATGCAGCCCTTGGCTTTACCACCAAGCAGGATGCAAAGAGGATGTGAAAAGGGTAGGAGAGATCAATTCAGCATAAAATTTCAAAAGAAAACATCAAGACAAAGAAACAAAGGTCTTGCACAATGCACTGCCGTTCATCTGGCAGGGTTTTGTTTGACAAGAATACACAGCACCTATGTGACAGGAGGTCACGGCAATAGGAGTAAAGTATCTCCACGTCTAAGGCTGAACCGGGGTCAGAAGGTGAGGGCGGGAAGGAAATGTGGGTCTAGGCTGAAATATATTGGTATGGCTGTGCACAGATCAAAGTTGAAAAATCAAAAATACAGGATGCAGCAGGATAAGAGCACAGGCAGTTGTGGCTATAAGTATCCTCGTCTGAAATCACAGAAAATTTGGGCCAGGCTGTGCTACTGGAATTGCAGGATAGAGCCATAATTAAAAATACGGTAGCAACTGAACACAACTGAAAATATGGTAGCAACAAGGGTACAGGAACACTGGCGGAGTGGACTGCAGAAGGCTTTCCAGAGTCCTGCCCCATGGATGCAGTGTCACGCTGTGTGCCATCAGATCCACCCCAGGGTGCTGCCAGAGGAGGCAGGTCTGCTCTCCCACCCCAGCCCCAGTCACGCACCCACGCTCCCACCCTTCCCTCTGTGCCGCACAGAGCAATCACGTGGCTGAAGGACAACAAAATTCAGCTCACTAATTTGATGAGAAACTATTCAACTACTGAATTTCTGGGAAGAAAGCAGGGGAGGCAGGTTTGTTGTTTTTTTTTTTGATCTCAGAGTTGCGCTGACTTGCATTGTGGCTGCAGATCTGCCCTGCTTGACCAAAGATAACAGGTGAAAAAGATGATTGGGATGAGGTGAATGCCCCTTTTAGAGACTGCCTGCATCTTAATATGAAACTGTATGTCACGTTTTTTGTAGTATTCCCAGCCAATTCACTCAAATGGTCTCTAATTTGCCAACAATGCAAATGAGTTGTAGGAATATGTGCAAAGTAGGATGGAGTCCCAATAACAACTACACAAAACTGCTTGCAAATCCATTGTTCAGTTACTGTGCATTGATGCTCATGTGTGCAAGAAGATAAAAAGGAAGGAGTGTGTGTGTGTGGTAAATGCGTGTGTGCAATTAATTATCTTTCTAATCACTCACTCTCGTAGAAGGGTCATTTATAGACATGAAAACACAGTCAACCTCAAAACTCATGGGCGTAGTTTGGCACATCCAAAGGTTCACACAGGTAGAAACCACAGTCTGCACACTTGAAACTGCATGCAGGTTCAAAGAACTGGCATAGCCCGTGGTTTTGTTTGCAGAGTTGCAAAGACTGCAGCTACTGTTTACCTTAGATGGACTCAAGGTTATCTTCCACACCTCTGAAAATCAGGCCTTTATATCTAGCAATCTGCATACAGCTGTTCAAAAGCAAGCTGTGTGTGCACAGCCGAGTTGTTGTATAAACAATAGTAGAGACTTCACTAAAGCTTTTCATGTAGTTTTATCTCAACTGCAATTTGTTTCTAGTTTTTAAAGGCTGTAGAAACATCCAGCCTTTTCTCCCTAGAGCCTAGTTTCACTGTTTCAGCCACTCCAATGGTATTTACAGCACTGTTTGATTTTATTTGAACCATTCAAAAGACCTCAAGTCCCCCAGGAAAGGTGCAAACATGTTCAAGTTCCCTGTGGCGCCTGTTGGTAGAGAGATGTGCTTTTCCACTCCTGTAACTTCACTTGTAACACGACTGTTTACTCTCATCCCCAGGTGTGCTGTCTCTGCCTGCCTACTTTAGCCCATACAACGATGGCTCTGTGTGCAGCGATGGACGGGCTGATGCTTATGCCCAGCTGGAACTCCGAACTTTAGAGCAGTCTCTGTTGGCAACTTGCGTTGGAAGCATCTCTGAACTAAGTAAGTTTTGGATGTAATCGAACATGGGTTTCTTTCAGTGAAGCAGGAGAGCCAGTCCATCCACTATTGAGGTCAGTGGGAGTGTTGCCGTTGTTGACAGTGTGAGCAGTATTTGGCTAATGTTGCATAAGATTTAATTGTCTCATGGTGCTGTTTATGAAAATTAGGTTGTTTCATTAGACTGCTTTATATGTAATTCACCTTGGAGATGCAGAAGATGTGGCTTTTCTAGCGTTTTGGTAGTTAGTGGTGTTAGTGCCAACAGAAGATGGATGCTTTTGCCTAGATGCCTCTAGAGGCTTTCTTGCACATTTGTGGAACACAGCAGTGGCACCTCCCTCAGATGGCGAAGAAGGTTCTCTTTGTTGGTGTTTGTGGAGTGGAAATGTCAAGGGTGCAGAATATTCAAGGAAAAGCTTTTTGGTTACTTGAAAAACAAAAAGTGGAGGGAAAAAAAATCTGAGAGCACTTAGGTAACAAAAACTTGTTCAAAACTTTCTTTTTTAATGCTAACCAAACAAAATGTTCCATTCCTAGACAACTCACAAAGCCCCCTTAAAGTAAACAAAAATGATTTGTGTTTTCCCAGTCTACTTTTCCCTTGCAACATTTTTGCTGGCATCACTTTCTTAGTCTCCACCATCTGAATGCTAATGAATGTCAGTGCCAGTAAGGAGTTTGTGGGTTTCACCATTTATTTTGCAACCTGCCTTAATTTGAGGTTTTCACATTCCTTTAACACACCTCTATTTATCCTGGAACACAAGAGAACATTTGTAGCATGGGCCTAAGATTGAATACAGCTTCCTCTCTCTCTTCCCCTGTCCCTGCTTTGGCCAGCTTGGTCATTACATTTAGTGAATAGATCTCCTGATACAGTTGCCTACTTTTTTTTTTTTTTTTTTTAAATCTTGCTGCACATTGCCAGAAAAATAGAGTGAGTGAGTGTGCAAAGGAGAAGGTACGTTGTTCTGAGCTGAAAATTTGAATTCCAGATGCATTTCTGCTATAATTGCGCAGACTTCTGTGTTAGTACCAACACTAGAGGATTCATGATATTCTCGTAAAACATTTAATTCCTGGAGAGTCAGGAGCTACTGAAGTGGAAAGGCAGAGATGTTAGAAGGTTTTTCCATTCTAAAGTGGGTCTTTAAGCTGAATGTACTATGCAACAAATGAGTGGCACAGTTTTACATTGCAAACTGAGATTTTTAATACTCTATTGATCTGAACCACTAGTAACGTTGCCGTGTTTAGACATAACAGTAGCTTTGGAGGGGTTTCTCCCTAACCTGTGTAACACTAGAACCCCAGGGATTCAGCTGGAGGTTTGCTGGCGAGTTCAGTGTACTGCTCTTAGATATAACTGAACAAATAATAACTTCCTAAAAATTTCAGAGGGAGGCGTGACAAATTCATATGTGGCATGGCTAAGTTCAGGGCGCTTTCTCAGGAACCAGCTTTGCAATGGGGTGACTATTTCAGTTCCATCCTTTCCCAGTATTGTAACTGTAGGACACAATAGCGGAACATTTCCTGTGAGAGTTTGAGAAGACTGTAAAGCATAAAGCGGCAGAGGATTCTCCCAAGGCAAAAAATAGATCCTAGCTATGTATAGTAATCTATAGTAATCATTTAGCTCACTGGTATGGTAGTCACACTACTCAAAGATGTAATGTTTGAAGCCTTTATTGCAAAGCTCTTGAGAGTTTGCAGTGCACCACAATAAAAGGAGAATAAACAGGGTGTGCCCAAAGTAAGTTTATTACAGAAAGACCAGCTCTATGTGGCTGCATAGCTGCTGTCTGGGGGTCATTGCCCTGTGAACTTTTTAAAAATCTGCAGTCTTAAAATCCTTTCCAAGTAGAAACTGTGTAATACAGGTCACCTTCTTCCAGGCCTCCTCAGGTCTACCAGTACTCTGACACACAGGCAGGTTGACTCAAGTTCAAAGACCAAGAGGACTGAGCAGCCCAGAAAGCACCTGGATTGAGCTTCCTACAAGGCTCAGGGGCAAATTTCTGGCACGGCTTGTGACAGTCAGCATGATAAAGATTAGCTTTTTAATAAGAGAGTCAGGTCTTGTTATTCCAGAGAAACCTGCAGCTAGAGTGCAAATGAGAGAAGCAGACCCCTGAAAGAAGGGATTTCTGTATTGAACATAATGTCGCTAGTTTGTCGCAAGTTCCTGGGTCAGAGGATAGAATGTCATAACCCAGTTGAAAGAAATGGGAACAATCTCATAACATAAAATGGTGATGCCAGCCATGAGAGTAAAGTATTTGTACTGGTGCTACTGGCTTTTCCTTGTGAAAGCTATGCTCCCAGGTTGGGCAGTGGACTTTTTGCAAAGATATCAGTAGTTTTTGTTGGCAGACAAGAAACCGGTATACTGTGGTTGCAAAGAGGAGAAAACCAACAATAAAACAGGATGGAAAAATCACTGTACAGCTGTTGTTCTGAATGTATGGGGACTGAGAGAAGTTTCATTCTATGTTTTCTAACTAATAGCTTGTCATTTGAAAGAAAGTTAAATTTCTCATACAACAACTTGCAGAGTGGTGGCTTGCAGGCAGCTTATGCCTTTGTGGAGGAAAAAGAATATGTGCACACAAAAGACACTTCTCTTAACTGTAAGAGATTTCATTTAGTTCAAAAAGGGTACTTAAGAGGACTGTGGATGAATAGTAAAGAGATGCTTTTGCATTCTTTCTCTTTGTGCAGGTGATTTGGTATCACGAGCAATGCACCACATGCAGTGCTTGAATACCATTCGCCCAGGCATGAGCCCCATTCGGCAAACCCGGCAGCAGCAACCCATCTCCTGGTCCCCTGATGCTCTCCACACCCTCTACTACTTCCTACGCTGTCCTCAAATGGAGTCCATGGAGAACCCCAACCTTGATCCTCCAAGGATGACCCTGAACAATGAACGGTATGTAAGTCCATCAACTGTTAGTAGTCAGGGAGTTAGGCTGAGAAGGTCTCCTCTTGTAGAGTAACTGCGTGTGCATGGGCAGCTCAGGCAGCTTTGTGGGATGCTACCTATCAGGCATCAGTTATTCCTGCAGTCAGGCCAGATTATGTTGTCAGCCTTGCCAAGTTTACAAAGCCTTGGAATTGGAACTGGAAAGTGAGCTGTTTTTTCATGCAATCTTTCCGAGCGAGGCATATACTGTATGCTGCCAACAAGGCTTGTCTAGAGATGCTGCCAAAAGTACATGTGGTTGCCTAAAGCAGTAAAGACCTTACCAAAGAAAATGTTACTAGCGCCAGTTAACAATTGTCATCATTCTCGGGAAAAGCAATGTCATTTGCTGTGGAGAGGTTTGAAGGGTTTTATGAACAACCTTCGTAAGGATTACTTCAGTTGATGCTGCATGTCTGGTATAGAAAGAAATTTATATAGGAAGCCAATAACTAAACAGAAAATGCAGTGGGTCTCCCTACCTTCTGCCAGCACCATAACTGACTCTGAAAGTAGGCCCATTATTAGAGTGGTCAGAAATTTTCCAGCGGGATGTTTTTTCTGTTAGAAACCTCACTGGTTTCCTTCCTGCCCAGCTCCTTGGCAGTCTGCCTGGCAGGCTGGTGGCAGCGGAGAGCTGAGGAGCCCTCAGAGCACTGGCCACAAGTTGAGTTCCTTGACAGGTCAGGCAGCGCTTGCTCTCCAACTCCTCTGCTCAAAGGCAAGCTGATAGCTGGCTACCTTGCAGTTGCATCCTGCGAGGAGACCCAAGCCTTTCTGGACTTGTTAGGTTTCCCCAGTTCATAATGCATATCCAATTTTGTATTTATTTCAGAACTCTTACCTGAATGGGAAATTCTGGCTTCTGATTAACTCTATCCGGTAGTCATGCTAGCTTACTTTTTGGATGTCTTTTACCCTGCTGGACATCAGGCTGATGGCTCTATCCTGGCCCTTCCAAAAAGCAGCCTGTGGTTGGGAAGTTTCCTAGTGTAGTAAGGTGTTGAATCCTGAGAAGGAGGCCACATTCACGAAACAAAAAAGCAAGGTGCTTGTCAGACAGGTGAGCAGGGAAAAAAGAACATCTCTGCAGCTTTGTAAATAACGTGGTTTCTTCTTCCCACCTTGGGCTTTACTGTACTCAGCCCAGCTTCTAAACTTGATATGAAATCAGGGTAGCATACAAATAAAATTCATTCTAAAATCCTACAAAAGTTAGCTCTTTTCTCTTTTCCTTGTCCTTTTCTGCACATGTGGGGATTATGGTGCTTCTTCCTCTGCTCCATGCTGGATAGCCTGTTGGGTTTTTTTAATTGAGATGCTTTCTAATCACTCTCAGACTGCACTGTCTTCAGTCCGTGCATTTCTGATGCTGCAGGTTATCCCCATCTCATGCAGACCTATGTTGACCTGCACCAAGCCTGTCAGATGATTTCAGCAGCCTTAAAGGTTTCTTGTAGCTGTGTGTACTACCACTGGAACCACATGTGGCTAGTGGCTTCATGGCCAGAGCCTGGCTCGTCAGAAGTGAGAAGACCTCTTGAGAATAATAGTAGATTGAACTGTCCCCTTTAAAAGCTCTGAATTTTCAGGCCAGAGTGCAGAAAAACATACTGCATAGAAGGCAGCCTCTATAATTTCAGTCTTGGTAAGTTACTTTAGGTTAAGGGAAGCTTCAAATAGGGAGGAAAATATAAAGTTGTCAGTCTTAAGCTGCCTGTTCTGCCATAATAATTTGTGTGTAGCTACCTCCGCCAGTCATTTGTTTTCATTGTCTTGGTTGCTGAACCATCTTTCTGTACTTTATTGTAGGTTGCACTGGACCAACCTCTTTGAGGTCTCAGTCTGGCAGGAGCACAACTATATTAAAAAGTCAAAAAGATTGTCTTTCTGTTTGTCTGATCCCCCAAAATCCTTTCAAAAAGAACAATCTGTGAGCAGAACTCCAGCATCAGGGAGAGGGAATTGATGTACACATATGAAGAGCCAAGAGGACTTAAGTGAAGTTGAATTAATAGGAATAGGAAGAGGCATGGCTGCATGACTCTGAGCCCATTGGTAGCTCTGTTTTTGGGGCTCACTAATCTTAATCAAATGCCCTACCTAGTGCGGAGTTGTTTATTTTGCACATTGTGTTTGCACACTGTGCAAAAAACAAGTTTTCACGAGGCCAGATTCTGTGACCTTGTACCATAGTTCCCACAGTTGTACAGCTGAAGCTGCTAAACAGCTTGTATCAGAAACGTAGATTAAGCTTTCTATTTTGTGTTGTGTTCTTTTCAGTACTCTCAGTAGATGATGTTACTGCAGCTACTTGTTTTGTACACTGAGGATAATAAACGAGTGAAATCAGGAGTGCAGTTATCTCTCCAATTGCTCCCAAACAATGCTTTTCACATGGTTCACTGGAGTTCTTTTGGAATGCAGGCTGCAAATCTATTCTGTTTTAAAATCCACGCTAGATCCTATAACAGCTGGTGTAAGGGAAATTTCTGCCATTTTTTTCTGACCAGTACTTAGCTGTAAAGGAAACTAAAGAGGATATATTAAAATGGAGCAAAAATGGACATTAGGGGAAAAAACCCTGAACCTGAGGACTATTAGGTTATACAATTGGCTTTGAAAAGTTTGTGAAACCTGGAAATGAGGATAATCCTGCCCAGTGTGCTAGAAATGAACATCCAACCCTGCCTTTCATTTGCTCCAAGATGTATTTTTATGTGTCTTACTGTATTGACCTCTGTGCACATTATTTAGCATAGCCAGTGGGATAAATATGGCTAGCAGCACTTTATACAGAAGATAGTTTACTCTTTCCTGGCCTCAGAGGGGAGATGGTTGAGGCTGTGTGAGATGCCAGACTTGTGGCATGATAGGTGAGGGCACTGATTCACCTAATGTGACTTGGCAAGGCTGAGCAGCCCATTTCTTTTATTCTTTCCTGAGCTGTGCTAAATGGGCTGCAAACTCTGCATTGCCCTTTTGTGCATTTATGCTCTCTTTCTGCAATATACTTGTTATGTGCATTGCAATTGCAGTTTGTTTTCTACTGAAAAAGATCTCAGTCACAAACAAGGACACTAATGCTGACCTATTCTGCGTTTGCTTGTGCTTCAGTTCCTAGGCTTCTGTATAAATCAATTGGCATTGAATACTGATCTGAAATGTACCAAAGAGAAGGATGGCTGTTAGAGCTGCAGGCTTGGTAAAACCTGATCTTGGGAAGATCTGTGAGCCATGTTGCTTCAGTGGAAAGAACTGCAGTTGTTCAGTTCATCTGGAGAGCTGACAACCTACTCTCTGTCCTGCTTGGCTTTCTGTTGTCTGTGAGCTTTCTGTGTGTCACACTTGCGATGTGGAGTGCTGTGAAAATCCTAACACTGTAGGGTCTGGAATGTCTTCACTGTACTTCGCTTCAATATGAAGGCAAACACAGAATTCAGGTTCTGAAACGATGCCTAATGGAGGGTTTCATATGCCATAAAGGGCTTTTAAAACTCTAGCTGAGCTTCTGAACATAGCCCGCAGCGAAGTGTATAAGGTATGAAAATGTACATACTTGCAGTTAGGTATGCAGGACACCCCAATGAACAGAGCCAGTTGAAACTGTCGTAAACTTGTGTGCATTATCCATGCTAAACACCTTAACAAGTAAAGAACTGAGGTGGGTAAGCTGTAGAGTCCTGCAGGGGTGGGGTGGATGCAGTTGTCTCTAAAGCTTGGCAGATAGAGGAGCTTTCTGATTTGGCCTCCAGAGTGTGAATCATTTGGGATACCAATAGACTGAAACTCTGGGAATTTTCAGTGTTGGTTTTATCTGGTTCTGATACTTACCTCTAGGTGAAGGCATTGAAGCAGAAGGAGGAGAAGAGGCAGAATTAGAGAGAAAGCACTCAGGTATCTTAAGCAAAACATATGAAACATTTCCACAATGAATGCAGCTGCTTGCTGTATGACCAAGCCATGACCCACTTGGAACCCCAAAATGGCCTTATTTGCTGCACAGACAGTAAACCATCTCCTATTTTGTGTCAAATAGGCCACCTAAGGAAGTGTTTTCCAAATACAGAGCGTCACTTGTGCAATACTTTGGCAAATGAATTAGACCCTGAGGGGAGAACAAGTTGCTTGCCTCAGTAACGATACACCTGACTGCCTGAAGGCTAGGAGCTTTTTGGTGTCATCAGAAAGCACATCTGTCTTTGTTGCTGCAAAGAAGTGTCTCTGCTGGGCAATAAGGTTTTTTTTTAGTTTCTCAGAGATCATAGTTTGTGTTGTGTCAGAGGTCAGAAAATGTGTTTTTGGACCATGAAGAGTGAGCAGACGCGTGGCACTCCCTCTCTCTCTGCTCTGTTTCTGCTCTGGGTTTTTTCCCATTGCTTATGTCAGGCTGTCTGAGCTTGGGAGCACTCCGCAATGTGAGATCATGTCCCAGAGCAGCAGAGCAGGTTTGCTGGGATTGTTCGGGATGCTGTGACTTGAGAAGGGCCGTCCAGAGGTAAATGAAGTTTCTTTCTCCCTTCTTCGCTTTTTCCCAAGTGGGATATAAAGCTTTTGTCTCATTTTTAATGGTGTGTCAAGGCAAGAAAGCTCTCTCAGTGATACTTAGGTTAAGGAGTATTTGTCTCCTTCCCGTAGAGCACAAATCAAGGTCAGTATTATCATCCTATTTTACAGCTGGGTAGACTAGTCTACCCTAGGTTAATTGACTTGGCCAGGATAGTGGTCCAGCTTTAGAGCTAGGAATAAGACACCATTGACTGCCCTTGTCCTAGGTCTTTTTGGTTCTCATGTGCGTACAGCATTTACTGTAGGAAAGTTAGCATGATCTAATACATAAGAACAGGCAAAAAGGTTGGATCTTGCTTCTTTGTGTGGCTGATTATCTGTCTTTGGTAGGCTGAGCTTCTTCCTCTTCCAGCTGCCCTATTTAAAAAATGATAAATTATGTTTGCCTGTTGTTGGTACTGTTGGTCTGTAGAACGTTCTGAAAGCAATTCTGGGCTTGTCCATCAGTGCCCATGGATCCGGCCACATCAGACCTTTCTGAGCTGTCCATGTTGCAAACGTGCCAAGTTTTACATGTTGTCTGAGTTTGCTGGTGCATTATTTTATCCCAAGCGTCAGTGAGTATAAAACAATTTACATCAGCAGAAGCACACAGACTGTACCCATCTGACTCTGTCAGTGAAAATCCAGTAAAACACTAGGGAAATTCCAGAGCTGATGTAGGATTTGTCAGCTGCCAACAGTAAAATTTGGGGCTTGCCAATTTGATGGAAATTCACAGCTCTTCATCTGGAAAAGCTGTGGACACTGCAAGAAGCCAACTACAATCACACAGGGGCCACCTCATAAGAAAAGAGAAAGCTTCATTCTGTTTTCCATGTGCAGGAGTCTAGAAGGCTTGCTTCAGATTTACTGCTTCTCTGGAGGAGTCTGTTTTGTGATGTGATTGTAAACAAACCTGGGCTTGCTCGGTTTCTCCCTTGTCGCATGAAATCCTTCAGAAGCCTGCTGCTCATTCTGCTTTCAGCTGGATGGCTGATTTTATCTACAAGATTTAAAAGTGACCTGAAATTTTTTCTGCTTCCAACAGGAATCCTCCCATTACATCTGTCACCTCACATGATCCAGGGCCCATGGATAAGTGTGCAAACCATATTTTTCAGTAGGGTCAAGCAGGAGAAATGGTCTTGTGCCTGCTCTCCTGTGTCACATTAGCTGGGCAGGAGGAGGAAGGAGCTGAGCTATCTACTTGGGTTTCCTCTCTGTGAAGTATTTCCAGCAATGCCTGCTCTGAGACATTATTGCGAAAGGATGAAAACTACATCAGATGCTGCCAGAAGAAAAGATTGTAGCCCTTTCATGCACTTTTTGAGTGCTATTTGCTCAAATGCTATATTCTTCCAATATTTGAGCTATTGATTTAAATTGTCAGTGGCTAGAGCACTTGATATTTTTTTTTGTCTCGTGGGTATAATCCAAATTTACTCCGGCTAGCATGGAAACCAGAGATGGGTCTAAATTAATAGTTCCTGTTAGTGTTGAAATCCTGTCTAAGCATCCTTGGATTCAATGGTGATCAAGTTTGCATCTCGGCCTGTTACGCTCTTAGATTCAAATACTCATGCTCAGACCAGACTGAGTAGAGCAGTGGCCTTACGACCTTATTTTATTGTTCATACTTTGTAAAATTAAGTCTGTCCTGAGATACATCAGAGACCTGCCATTGACTTCTACTGAGAGAAAAATAATCTCCAAGTAGTTTGTACATCTGCTTTCCTACAGTGCTGCTTTCAGGAACCTTCTGGTGCAGTTTCTCTGTCAAGAGCCTTGCAGTGGTTGATGCAAATAAAGAGCCCCTGTGCTACAGCTATTTTTAAACCCCCAGTGACCATTCAATGAAGATTGCCTCCTCATCACATTTTCTAAATTTCATGTTTTGAGAAAGAATTACTTTGATCTCATTTAGTGCCTTTTCACTTGAGGATCTCTAGGTGCATCATTAGAAATAATTAGAGCCTTCAGCTCTTTCCCTCATGGTTAGCTGCTTTCTTTCCCTGTGTTCAGAAAATGCCTGGCACAACTAAATGTTCATTCTGAAATTACTTGAAACAGGAGTGATTTGGTCACATGGGTCAAATTTATACAACAATATCAATTCATATTAAAGACAATACTAACATCCCAGTTATTAATGTGAATTGTCTCCAGAAAGTCTTGTGCCTGGGCATCCAACTGGCAGAAAAGGAACAAAAATCAGGAATAACCTGCAGAGCCTGCTGCTGAGACCTGTGTTTGCTTGAGCTGCATCCTCAACATCACTAAGAAGTATCACTGCTTTCAGAGCTGGTTAAGCCTTTTTCTGGACAAATCTTTTCTCCAGATGGATGTTTCCAGACTCTCACTGGTCTGTCAGGAGGCTTTTTTTCCCCTCTACTCTTTTTAACTGCAGGTTTATGGAATTTTATTAAGTGCAATAGCTACATCATTGTCTGTCTTTTAGATTTATCTGTGGCCTAGTCTTTCCCAATTCAAATTTAATATATTTATGTCTGAATTCTTCTATTTTACAGCCATATCCCATTGTTACCATGCCACATCAGGAACAGAACTTGATACGCTTAGTCCAGTGGGCTGTCTCTTTGAAAAAGTCTGCAATAAAATAAGTTCTGGGATCTCGTCTGAGATTCTGATCTTTCTATTCTGTCTACAGCTGCCTCACCAGTCAGAATAGGTATGTAGGAATAATAAAAGTAGACCCTGATTCAGGCATTTGCCTTGAGAAAGCATAACGCTGTAATCATATATTCATGTTTAACAGTACTTAAATCCACTCAGAGTATCCCTGAAGTCAACGGGATGATTACAGAAAGAGGTGTCAGTGAGCATATTCCAGTCCCACCCCCATGAAATAGTCCCATTGATTTTCTCCCCCCACCCCCACCTCCCGCAGAGCTATTTTGATGCTGATTATAAATATAGGGAAACAGAAGGAAGCCTTCCATTGAGCTGTGCCATTATGGCATTGCGTGTTTAGAGTGGATGTAAAAACGTGCCCCTCTTTGTTTTAAAGAAAAAAAATAATGCTGTTTGCTGTTGATGAAAGATTAGTTTGGTAGATTTATTAGAAGAATAAGAAGGCTATAAACAGAGAAGATCAGCTTCCTGCACCAGTCTTAAGGAGAGAAGCTGTGACCATGTATTTTTGCCTGTTTCAGACTTCAACCAGTTCATGTCAGACTTAATTGCGATTTTGAGATACTCATTCACAAGGAAGATGGAGTGAATGGCCCTGTTTCAATAGCCAATAAGCTAAATCAACATGTATCTATTGACTAAAATTAGCTGTTCATTGGCAGTGCTGTTCCTGACCTTAGGCAGGATTATGTATTTGTTGAGCCCATAGTAAATAGTTGCAATATATTGAATATCTTCCACAGTTTTGCAAATTGAGAGCATACGTCATTTAACAGGAGGAGTCAATAGCTTTAACACACTTGGAGTGAGCAACTTTCACCTTCCTGCTCTTTATGGTGACATCTCAGCACATATTAGGGCAGTAACATCTAGCCAGAATAAAACAGAAACATGTAGAAACTACTGACTTTTTAGCAGTCGGAGCCCATGCTAGTGGGACTACATATGTGGTCCTGGTATCCTAACTGAAAGACTGAAGAGAGATCCAGGATGAAGTGTCCACGCATGCTATGAGCATCACAGCATTGGATGTGTGAAGTGAATTAAAACCAAGTCAGGTTTAAGTCAATAGTAGTTATGTTTGGGTTCCTGGTAATATTCCTGCCTTTGCCAGGCATCATCTATTAAGGTATTTTTAAGTCTCATAATGTTTTTAATTGTTTATTTCTTTACAGTTCAAAGCTTGCAGAATTGGAATGTGAGGCATGACCTTGGCAGTAGTGAAGGGAATTAATTGCAAACCCTGAGGATCGAATTCATCCAAGTGTAACTGCTGAAACTGGCAATGCAGTCTCCTCTGAATTAGATTTCTTTTTTTTCCCCCTCTTTTATGTTGTTTGTATAAACAAACACTGCTCAGTTTTGTTTTTTAACTCTGCATATCTCACACCTGGGACAGACTAGCCTTTCTTCCATATTACTGGCTGTAAGCAATTTGCAGTGTTATTAGAGTGTTTCCAAAGTAGCCTCTATCTTCTGATCTTTCTGTATTGGAGCAGGGGTGTGGTACAAACATGGATTATTTAAATTATCTGCAAAATTGCAAGAAGAATCTCACTGTATATGAAATTGAACAGCACAAAGCAGACTTCATGGAGAATAATGAGACTGCCTTTCTATGCCAGCCTTGGCACAGAGGGAAAGGGCATTACAGGTAAAAAAAGAGCATGCACAGTGAAACAAAAAATTGATGCTTAATGGCTGTCTGTGAAGCCATGTGCCAAAAGTCAGGCTGTTACACTGTCTTGAAACCTTGCCACTGCTTATGTGCTGGTTTCCATGGACAATATTTAAGGATGGTCTCAGAAGTCTCAGATGGCACAGACGCAGGAGGGGCAGGTCACCAGAAAGATTACCAGTTTCCTGTGGTCCTGGGCAACCTGCTCTAGCTGACTGATTTTGAGCAAGGGGTTTGGACTAAGCCATCTCCAGGAGTGCCGTTCAACCTTAGCTGTTCTATGCTTTGGTGGATCTTAATTACATTATTTGTCCCTTAAAGTTGTTTTACATGTGTCAGCCTGGTAACTTCCCAATCATGGATAGGTATCAATACATTGTTTCTTAGAACTGGCTGTTCGGGTAGACAGCAGGCAATAGTTGATCCTTACCACCTGCCTAGGGAAGTAATAAGGCAGTTGACAGTCTTTGTCCTGTTGCAAAACATTCATTTGAAAAACACTATTTTCTGCTTTCATAGGCATTTTACGGTAGACGTCAGTGCTTGCTGGAAAACCCCCAAAAGACTGTCTTTGACCGAAGCCATTTCTGGCAAATGTCCCCTATTTGTAAAAATGTTTGAAAACTAGATAGATGATCTTGTTTAGCAATGAAGAGATGACAGCCATTTTGTGTGTGCGTGCGCGCGCGTGCTACCACCCTGCAATTACTACAACTACAGCTACAGTAATTACTGTAACTAGTGTAAAGATGTCCATGTTAAGTTCTTGGCTTCTGCTCTTAAGTTTCCATCTGTTCAGATAAAAAAGAAGGTGCAAGAAAATGACAGCCTGGCAACTTAGCTGCCTGGATTCTCAGGGCTACCACAAACAGAAGTCTTTAGTGCCTGTAGGCACCCTATGTTGTGTATTGTTTATTGTTTCCTGTTTCACGATAAGGAGACCAGGCAGCAAGCTAGCATCAAAAACGAAGGAAAAATAATCCAGGGAAACTTGAAACAAAACTGTTACAGCACATGTTACTAAAGAGGCATTAAAGAAACACAGAAATGAGTAAGATGAGGACTCCCGGCTTCTTTTTCCACCTTTCAGACAGTGACTGCCCATTGAAATAGTAGAGGACTGACTGAGAGCCTAAATTTCTCTGCATGACCTTTGCTGGTTTGCTGTCATTCAATATCAGCCTGTCTCTGTTTTTTCCTAGGCGTAGATCCTTAAAGACAGTATCGTGATACCAATGTAGTGCTCTTGTAACTAATGCAAGTAAAAAGCAGTAACTCTGTGGATGAAAGGTTCTGACCATATTGCAAATAATGATGGTGGTAAGAAGCCAACAAGTTTCTTCTTTTCCTGTAATTGTTGTTTCCAGTTGAAGTTAATATTATTTCCTATTGGACCAAATTACAGACCTTCACTTCAGAACTTGCCTGTTTCCTGAGGAAGGAGTTAGCTGGTGCCTTAACAAAGGCCACACTAAATAAAGATAGAATTGTGAGCTTTTGCTGTGCAGCAGCCAGGGCTGGCAGGTTGTTGGAGTTTTTACTGTTATTGTTCCTGACATCTTTGTAACAGAGAGCAAAGAGCGAGTAAGTGTTTCTGGGTATAATTCATGATAATAGCAACAACCATTCTTTCTCATTTGACCTTGTGGAGATTAGAAACTAAGCCTTCCCTGGGGTAATCCTAGGTTGGTATGTCTCTGCTTTGTTTCCTTGTTAAAGGAGATCCTGGCAGTTTGCACTTTCTTGTCCTATACCTACGAGTGCATGTACTGCCGTGACCTGGTGGTCACTTACAGAGCTAAACTGTACTGTTTTCATCACATGCTTTTACAGTAAATGCTGAACTGACTGTTTTGAAAGCATGTCTGCTCTGCAAGACAAATCCTATTCAAATGAGTTACATGTCTGAGCTGATTCAGCTCTGGTTTGTGGATTCTTCTGGGGCTAAACAACCTTTTGTTGATACCATGCATGCATGCTGGTCTAACGTGTTTGCGTAAAGAGGAAAGAGACTGAGCTGTGTTTTGCTCATACTGCTTATCAGTGTAAATCTGGAGTGATGCTGCTGAAAGGGGTAGTTTCAGTCTGGAGTCGAACTACTGGGAACTCGAGTTCCACTGAAGAATTTGTACCTGAAGTTTTTTCTTGCATGGATTAGAAAGTGTATCATGATGGCTAGAGAATAGAGGGGGGAGACAGAAGCTCTTAAGTTTTTGTTCCTAGGCTTGCTGGAAAACTCTGCTGCTGTAAGGAATTCATGCAGCCAGTCCTTGCCTCTTTGGCTTCCTTCAGAAATGCAAAAGGTCCTTCCAGAGAAACATGGGGTTCTTCTGAGATGGCTGCTTCAGAACTGGTAGTTTTTTCCAGTAGGAAAGGGTGAGTTGTCTGTGATGCAGTACTAGGAGAAGATAGTTAAGCTAGTTGAGAGAAATATAAGCACATTAGCATGAAATTATAAGAGGACTAATATAACCTGCTCAGAACATATCTTGTTGTAATTATATTGCTTCCAGCATCCAGACTGTGTGATTAAGAGTTACCTCTGTGCAGCACTGCACTGTGCCAGGTAGTCAGCGCTCAGTTCCCTGTTGTGGCTGCCAAATTCTTCGGGAAGTATCTCTCTGAAGAGTCGGTGTATTAGAACATCACAGAAACATATGTTCCTTAAATGACTTTCCATCTGGGCATCTCATTCTTCCTTATACAAGAATTTACAATAGTTTAATTAACTCATTTTGGAACCTCTTTTAGTCTGCTAAAATCTGTTTTGAGACAGTATACTTAAGGGTGAATGGCCAATCTCACTTAACCTGCCTGTACCTGTAGAAAGGGCATCTGCCACAGTGCAGCGGTATGTTACAGTTTTGGCTATGTACAGCTTTATTCACATAGTCAGGGCTCAGAGGTACCTGCTGTGAAGAAGGGCAAATGAAAACCAGTTTGCTTTTGAAATAAAATTTTTCCTTCAGTTTTCTTTGAGGTAAAAACTCTGGGAAGAAAGGTATCTGTTTCCCATGTTTCATATACATTTTATTGATTACTCTTCCTTGGTTTGAAATGCAGAGCACTGGGTGTTGATAGAAAGTTTTATTCAAGTAACAGGTAATGAAATGTAGAGCGGATGAAGATTTTGAATAATAATATTTTTCTCAACAAGCTGAGAAAGAGTAATTGTGCACATTGTGCTTGGCATTAGAGCTGATGCATGTTTAACTTCGCCATTTTTAACGTATCATTCATCGATGCTTCTGTGGTTTTAATCTGCTTTCTGGCAGCACAATTTTAATGGGGCTGAAAAGAAAAATATCCTTGTAATTTGGTATTAGAAGCAAAAATTATTTTTTTGTCATGCTAGTCATTAGCTGAGTGGGTAGCTGGAGCTTGGAATTCCTCCGTGTTCCTGTAGTAACCACGGTGCTGCACACTCTGCAATGGTCAAAATGAAGCAGGTTGGACCTGTTGCAAGAACAGGTTTTAGCCATGTATAAGAAAACTCCATTCACTTACCACTACCACCCCCACCACCCCCATCATTAGAATGTTTATCTAATCTATTAATATAAGACTATTTAAGTGTGCCTTTTTAGAGAGAGAGAGATGGGGTAACAGATAACCTTGATATGGAGAGTTGTACAACAGTCGGGTTTTTTCATCTACCTCCTGGCCTGTACTGCCGATGTCACAGGTACAGACAAACATCACTCGTGTCTTATTCAGTCATTTGCAAACTCAGCATAAAATCTGCAACTCTGTAGTTCAGAGTACATGAAATACAAAACTTCGGTAGTATGACAAGTTGCTTTGTAGGAAGGTATTGCTTATGCAGCTGCACATGCTGCTGGCCTCTTACTAGTGCTAATAGTATTGGCAACTGCATGCATGATGGTGTCAGGATTTGAAGGCAAGTGCTGTTACATCTCTCATTTGTAAGAAGATTGTCATTTGTCGAGATGCCTCCTACTTCTGGTGTAGAAATACATGTGTTCTGAGGGATGGCTGAAGTTACCTGCTAGATTCTGCAATGCATATGTGGATAACATTGTCTTTCTGGAGAAACTGGGAGAGCAATTGAGTTAGCTTCATGACCTGACAGTGTTTGAAAGACTTGAGACTGGACCTGCCAAAGTCGTCATATTTTGTCAGCTACAGCTGTTGTCTGCAGGACATAAATTCATTATAATAGGAAGCTTACAACTCTGGCCTTAGATCTATAGACCTTTGTCGAAGAGAAAGCAACATCATTTTTATAGTTCAGTAGAGGTGTCAGGAATTACTAATACCCCAGGTGGTAAAATCTTCTTAGCTTAACTTTACATGTGTCCTGTCTGCATTGTTCTTGGTTCAGCCAAACTGTTGTCTGCTGAAAAAATCTCCTGCACGTATATGTTGAGGTAATGAACTTTAACATCATTATTTGAAATTCACTGAAAGTTCATACACTGTAACAGAAAGCAAGAGGCTGTTTAGCTGCAGTGGTAGCAGTTCTAAGTAACTGTGCTGAAAGCAGAGCTAATAGCCAGCATTTGTGCAATTTGCTGAGAAGTACTACAGCTCCAAATGTTGAAATTTAATGCACGCGTACTCTAATTCTAGGATGTTTGGAAACTGAAAGAATTTGAGCTTTGCCAATTAAGTCCACCTATCAGAATCCCATAGTTAAGCAGTTATGTCTGCCATTTGTAGTGCTGTTTAGGTTCATTGATGTGACCATGGGTCCATTGACGTGACCATAAAAATCATGGTGGTAGAAGCATTAAAAAAGTTTGAAATTGGGAGATTTCACAATATTAAACACAAAATGGAGGAGTGAGGGGATTTCTAGTCTGACATAGAAGGACTGACTTAATCATAATGGTTGTTTTCTTTAAATTCAGGACACTTCTGTTGCTTATATTTCTCATATCTGTATGCTTACATGGCTCTATTTATTTAATTATCTAAGAAAAAATACAAACATATAACTCATTGTGCTTCCCAGTTAAAAACAGAAACCCGTTCATTCACCACTGGTACCAAACATCTTTGCATGAAACAGAACCCTCTCTTCACTTTGCACAGCAACTCTTCAGTATTTTAAGACAAGAACTGAGGAACAAAGAAGAAGCTCCTTGAAGATATAGGTGAAATATGTTCATTGAGCAGCTTGCCATTAGGACAAATTGATGGTCTCTTGCAAAATAATAATTAAAGGAATGCCACACTGACATCTGTTTCATCCAGCAGTGACATTACTTCTCCTTCTGATCTTTCATTAACGAAAGATCTTATGTGCCTTACCTGGCACTGTCTTAGAGAGAAGACTATTACCTATTCATTCCCAAATGCTGCACCCTGTGGGCTCGACTGGCTTTTATTCAAGAAGACAGACTCAGATTTTAGCTGTTTTGTGAAACCTTCTGTGATTGTAATAAGAGCAGCCAGAACCTGGATTGTATAGTTACGCTATTGGGTGGAGTAGGTACCCGATTTTAGTGCACACATGACATTATTGCACCTGAGAGCGCTCCAAAATCAGCTCTTTTCATTGCATGTATTGGTGTGTTCTTCATGCCTTCATGCTAAATTAGTTTCTGGAACTTCTCAGAGTCCAGGAATGCAAAATGCTGAAAGATTACTTAGATTTTCATTAAGAAGACACTGACGTCAGCGGCAGGTGAGAATGACAGTACAAGAAGGCTATGCTCACAGTAGTGTGGCACAGCACAGAAGTGTAACACCAGTCAAGTCATTAGAAAAACAGAAGTTTCATCAACTTTTTCTTAGTCCTGAAAAAGAATCATCTTTTAAGCTTGAAATGTTTAGCCTCTAGATACCACTATTTTCAAACACAAAATTTCTCTTTTGAAATAGTAAGTTTGGCTTGTGCTGTAAGGTAAACAGGAGACATTTCCCTGTTTCTTGTGAAAACCTTTTGCTTTGGTGAGGATTGCCTTTGTTTAGCTGAACACACTTTTGCAGTTATAATTAATTGAACAGTTTTCAGTGTTCCAGAACTGCACAAAAATATTTATCTTTCTGGCTCTTTCTTCACACAGTTGTAGCTCAGGAGCTTCAGGCAGTTTTCATAAGCATGGCAACACTCTGCCTTCAGGATTTTACAACTGGGCCCTGAAAATTAGTTGTGCGATTGAATCTGACAGATTGGTTTTGGCTTGAGAATCAGCATATGTTTTTTAACATATGCATGCTGGCAAATCAGATTGAAGTCATAACTAAGAGGCCTGTTATCTCAATCCTACTAGTGCTTTGGGGAATTGGGTATAACGGGCAAAAAAATGACGGAGGCGGAGCTTCAGCACTGGATGGTGAAGAACGGCACTGACCCCAGCAAAATCTGCTTGCACATAGCAGTGGGTTTTTTTTTAGTTTGCCAGCATAGCTGCTGGAATGAACCGTAAGAGTTACCTCTTGGTTTTTCTGCCCATAGAATCAAGGCTAATCCAAGAATAGCAGACAACCCATTCTTGCTCTCTGCCTGTGTTTATCTCTGCCTATCACATAGCATGCTGTTACAGGCCTCTTTCTTTAATGCATGTAGTTTGTATGCTCCAAAATGTACCAGCGTTTCCCTTTGCAGCAGGAACTGTCACGTGTGTCCAAGTTTCCTTGGTCAATCTCTTTGCACGGTGGGTCCTGGATACCAGACTTTGATGTGTCAGGTTGGTTCAGGGAGGAGCAAAACATGCCAGCCTTTTCTTGTTCTCTGTTAGCCAATAATGCTAATTTAAAAAAAAAAAAAAAAAAAAAAGTAGTAGTATTTAAAACAAGGACATGAAGGGACTTTTTAAGATTTTCCATGTGAGTTGATTTTGAAGGACAGCAGAAAGTTTGAGGCAGTTTTTAACCTGCTGTGTAACTCTGCACAAGCACATTTGGGCTTTCAGAAACTTAAATTGCAAAAGCAAAAATGACAGACAAAATTAGAAGGCTTGCCAACCAGGGCAGTCACCTTTTTATAAGAGCTGGGAGAGGCTTAACAGATCTGATGCAAATGCCCTGGCCAGAGCCACTGTTCTGTGGTGGGAAGAGCCTGTGTCTCAGTGGTGATGCGAGGATGCTCTTGGCCACTCAGAGACAGGGTTTGAGACTGAGGTCCTTTGGAGGAGATCTGTAGAATCGACCTCTGCAAGTCTGGTGGTAAAAGCTGACATGCATAGGTCACTGGCAAGTGCTGTTTTCTGTGTCTAATTCAGCAGATGTAACAGCAAGTCAGTCCTCATAGTTGCATCTGATCTTGCAAATGATTTAAACATCAGCTGTATATTGATTGAGGTCATGACTGCAGTTAGGTCCAGACTCATGCAAGAACAGTTCATCTTCTGGATTGTTTGCAGTAGTTTTCAGCTTATGGAGAGTTTTAGGATGTCGAGGAGTTGGAAGGAGCAAGAGGAACACGATCAGTGGTTTCCATTCCTCTGTATTTCCTCTGTTGAGGTGGCTACTTGCAGTGCCCGTCAGGGATCAAGCAGTGCTGTGTGTGCCTGGGGGAGGCAGGTGGAAGTCGGTCACATCCTTGACCACATAACTATGACCACATAACTGTGACCATATTGTTGTAGTTAAAACTATCGTGTATATCTATCTGACTCTTATCATCAACTGTATGCAATTTAAGTTGTTTTTAATTATTTTCTGTCTGTCTAGAAACCAAGAGTTCCTTCTGCCTCAGCATACAGATGTTACAAATATGTTTTTCTAATGAGACACATGGCACATTCCAGAGCAGCACAAGTACTTGTTTTCAGCCTGAAAATGGGATCTTTTCCCTGTTGTTATAACAAAGTTTGTAAAATGTGATTATAATAAATAAACCACAGACTTTTGAGAGTCTTTTTTTAAGATTCATAGTGAGTTCCTAAGGATTACTTCATGGGGGTTTTTTTAGGGAGCTTGGATTTAGTTTTCACTTTGATATGCAGTTAACATGAAGTAAAACCTGTCTGGTGCCACACCTTATTTCTAAGTGCGGTTTGGAGACAAGGGCGGAAAAGGTGGTATTTCTGTCTGTTGTTACCAGGATTGCTAAGAAAGATCAGAGCTGCCAGTTCTAGATTTAAGCTATTCTTGTACCATTTTATATTCTATAAGCAGAAGAAACTGTGAAGGCAGATTCAGTGGGGAAACGATCCCAGTAAATACAATATTATCCAGATGGTTTTCATTCTGTTAGTGTCTGACTGAAGGATAACTCACTAAACTGTGGAAGCTGGTGTCATGGCATATCCAAGCCAAGACTTTAGTAACTTGATAATGATCCACTAAAATTTGAGAACTCTTTATCTTCTAAGATCTGAGCCAGTCGTTGCTTCAAGGGAATTGAGAAGAAAACTTTCTTTTTGGGCCAGTTGACTGTGATTAAATTTCTTCATCCTTTTCTGAGAAGAGCTGGGACTGCCTGCTTTGAAAGACGTGGCACTTGTTGAGATGATCCTTGAATCAGGTCTGGCATGGAAATTCCTGTCTTTACTCTGTAAATGTGTGAGGTTTTCACAAATTCAGTAAAATATTTTGAATCTCAAAGGAATGGCTCCTGACTTAAACTGGTTGTGTTTTGGAGCAAAGATTTTTGTTTTTTCTAAATCGTCATTTCTGTTGTTGTTTTATTCACGTATAATTACATACTCAGAGATATATTTTTTCCTGCAGCTTGAAGAGGGGTTTAGTGTTTGAGAATCCAAACTGTAAATATGCCACTGTTTTCCACATCAACACGGCATGCTTTAGGTTTCGGATACTCTGTCTTGCCTCAGAGCCTTTTCCTTTCTCCAATTAATGAGACTTCACTATGTTTTCTTTTTGACTCTGTTGCCGTCCTTGGGGATTTTCCATCTTGGTATAAAGTTCAAACAACGCATCTTCTAGCTACTCTCCTACGTGATTCACCATTTTGTTGCAGGTTAGTCTTACTCCCACCGTTTTTCCCCTACATACTTCTGCTCATTGCATGTAGGTCTCCCAGGACCCCTAACTAGGAGCCTTGAAAAGCTTTGAAAAAGCCTGCTTGGCTTGGCAATCTGGCAATCTCAGTATCTCTGCTAGTTACTTTACTCCTTTCTCTGTGCGCGCACACACAGTGTGACTTCTAAGCTTATTCCTTTAAAAAAAAAAAAAAAAAAAAAAAAAGAACAGGTGAGACTGAGCTATAGCTTTTTATAGCTGTTCTTAACTCACTTTGTGTTAGTGACTTGGAGTTTTACCATTTTAGAGTAAAACGGGACTGAACCACAGAGTTTGGTTCCAGCATTAAACTCAGATTGAAAGCCCTTCCTTTTTCAGTCCCGTGTAAAAAAACCACAATGATCTCTGAAGATTTGGGATTCTTCTGTGCATGTAGCCTCTGTATAGGTTCATTAAATCAAATATGGGGGAGTTATCATAGCCTACCCTACTCTGACCATAAGTTTTCTGATATTTACATGTGTTTTGTGATGCTAAAGTTTGCGTGTGCTTAAAATGTTAGCAGGGGCTTTTAGAGCAGTTGTTACAGATGAAGGGATGAGAAAGCTGTTCAGTCAAACCATTTAGAAGACTGTGGGACAGGCTGGATGGGAGACTGACCGTGCATGTGTCTCAGGACCAGCTCAGACTGCCAAGAGGGAGACAAATTTTGCCGTTCTCACTTGCTTCCGTTAGGACAGTGTTTTCTTTCCTGCTTTAGAAGAAGGAGATTCTTGTTTAGAAGAACAAGGTTTTTCTTTCTTGATGTTGCTGTCACTGTTGGCTCCCCCTTTGTTTTGCTGTAGCAAAACAGGAGGTGACTAAGAATAGCAGAGGAGAAGACATGTGGCTGCAGGGAGATGTCTCCTCCTCACCTTGCTCCTCGTTTCTTCAGCAGTCTTGTCACCAGACCCTCCAGGGGAGCCAGGCAGGAGGGAAGAATTTGATAGCATGGCTGTTTCTTCTCTGGGAAGACCTGCTGTTTTCATCTGAGATAGCAGGTGTTCCTCACCTCTAAAAGTCAAGCTCCAAGTGCATCGTCCTAGCATTCAATGCAGAGGGGGGATGATGTAATTTTCTAACTCCTCTGGAGCTCTTTCCTTTTTGCATCCAGTTAACTTCCCTCTGCCAAAAATGTCTTGGCTCCAGCTCTCTTAAAAATCCTCAAAGAGCCCACTTTGGGGACTGGTTTCTTTGTGGTATATGAATCATAGATCATAGAATACCAGGTTGGAAGGAACCTTAAGGATCATCTGGTCCAACCTTTCTTGGCAAAAGTATGGTCTAGACAAGATGGCCCAGCACCCTATTCAGCCACATCTTAAAAGTGTCCAATGTTGGGGAATCCACCACTTCACTGCGGAGATTATTCCAACAGCTGATGGTTCTCATTGTGAAAAATTTTCCTCTTGTGCCCAGTTGGAATCACCCCAGGAGTAGGTTGTACCTGTGAGTTAACACTGAAAGTCTGTGATCCCACGGCTTCTCAAGGACTGCCGCAGGTGATCTCCACATGCCGGTCATGTCCTAGGCAACGCTAATCAAATGAGTATAGTACATTTTCCAGGAAAAAGTTACAACTTGCTATGAATTTTCTGCCAAGTGCTGCTGCTGCCACCATCCTTCATGGTTATGTCTAAATAAAACAATGTGTTTTAGTTCAGATGAGAGGAAAAAGCCCATAATAAAGTCCATTCTTTCTCAGAGCAATTCTCACCCAGCTCCAACCTGATCCCCTTAGGAATGGAGTGACAGTCCAATTCTAAATGGAGAAAATTTCAAAGAACAGATGGATAAATATTGACAGCACATGACAGTATCAGACATTTCTGTGATTCTTTACAAGGCGTATGGTAGATGAACAGTGTCCGTTTTACTTTCCACTGCTGTGTACTGTCCCAGTTTACATGTGGCATCACTCGAGGACAGCTTCACGGCAAGACACTGAACAAAGCAATGGTGGCATTCTTCGTCATAGAAAACAGAGAGTATGTGTCCCTGGTGAACTACTGCTGCGAGTATGACAGTTTCCCAGGGCTGTATCACTTCATATGCAGAATTTAATGAGCTGCCAAATGCTTCTAAATGTCAGAAAGTCCAGAGGAAAACGCGCAGTACAGACCATGGCACAGACAGACATGCATAGACAGAAATTAATTCTTTAGCTTGCAGCATCTCCCAGTTAATTTTCCATGAAGGTTTCTCCCCTTCCCCTCCTCCAGTGTTTTTCAGACTGTGAAATGATCAGTGTTTCCCTAGAGGCAGATAGATGCCCAGGTTAAGGGCCACAGGCATGATAATTGCGTTTATTTTCTAGAAAATGAATAATTGCATTTATTTTCTTAGTGCAGTGCAACCCAATGTTGGTGTTACATTCAGTTGAACTGAATCTCTTTCTTTCTGCTTAGATCATGTGATAATACCGCTTATCTGATGCAGTGTCAGTGAGCAAAGTAAGATCGAGCTGTTTCTGCGAGCATGCCCACACCATGAAGAAAGGAAATGGTTGGATAGAAGAAGAGTGAGTGAGTGTGTGTGTGGGGGGGGCAAAAATAGGAAGCCCATCCTAAAGCTAGAAATTTTTAAGATGAGTAAAACTTCTACAGCATAAAAGAAACTGAAGTCATTATACTCACTCCTGATAGAACAATGATTTATCCAGCTTTGCACAGCAATGCCAGTGGTGGGGTTTGGGCAAATTAGGATAGCAGTATGAGGAAAACATCCTTCCTGACATTTCTTTGTGCAGTCCAGTCTGCTCTCCTTTGGGCACAGGGTAACTAGGCAGTCTGTTAAGCTGTGAGTTTTAAAGCCTTTGGAAAAATCTGTTGAGATCAAAAAAATAAACATTTCTTTAAAAAAATCTTTCTCTTCCCATTCCTTCCAAACCAGGTTTTCCACATTCAAGGTCTGCTTGTACATGGAAGCCATTTATAACCCTGGCACACGCAGATTTTTTACAGAATGGAAATTTCTTCATGATAGGTGTTATTTCTGGTGCAGACTCAGTGGTATTTTCTGTTGGCTGACCACAGCCTCTTGCTGCCCAGTGCCGTGTGTAACAGTTTACCAAGGTTTGGCTCATTACCTCATAAGATGATCAGGAGTGTGCTGGATCGACATGGTTCTCTGTCCAGCAGTGTTCCCACCATGAAAATGTCAGGGAAGCTGTGATGTGGCCTAAATAGCTTATCTACCACTAAAGGTGGTAGATATAATCACTTCTAAGATGAGCTTTTCCGTTGCTCCAGAGCTGTTCACCCCATCTAAATTTGAATATTTAATTCTGGTGCTTTTAGCCTACCTCTCTGTTCTCACCATGTCTCAGAAGGTTTGAATCTTTCACTAGAGGCTCTGCTGAGTACCTAGAAAGTCTAGATAATTGATTTAGGCTCCTCCCTTAAGTGCCTGAATTGAAAAGGTGAAATGCCTCTTTTGCAGGCCAGGTAAGGGTTGAAGTTCTCTGGAGCAGACTGCTGAAAGGCATTTCCCAAATGCCTGGTGGTGATTGCTGCTTTTCCCTTAGGGAAGTCAGTCAGCTCTTGAGTCAGCTGTGCTGGAGTGATTCATCCCATCCTATGTGTCCAGGACAAGTTAGAAAGCCTGAGCGGGTTGGGGGATTCAAGCTGGACTTCCAGAAAGTCTTTTGACTGATGAGCTGCTGGGTAGTTTTCAAAGTGATGATTGTAGCAGCCCTGATATTTTGATTGTTTGACAGAGAAGTAAACTGGTAAAAGCAGTATGTGGATGTCCTGTTAAAAACAGCCTTGCATTGGCAATCCAGGATTGATCAGATGCTTAAAAGGACCTCTGGTTCTGTAGATGCTTCGCTACTCAGAAGAGAAACAGCAAAGGGAAAACATAGTGCATGTGTTTGTAAAGAGATAATGGCAGCATTTTAGAGTGCACCTTGCAACTGGCAAAATGGAAACAGATGGCACATACTTTACAGAGTGGAGTTATTCCACCCTGAAGGATGTTCAAAGTCATACAGAGGGAGTTCAGCTTGCAAATCCCATTATTGATAAATGGATTCTAACGGGATTGGTGCTACTTACTCTTACTGTGCTCGCATATGTGTGCAGACACATACATGCACAGCTTTGAAAATGCCTTTCGTGGGTTTAGCTGCTTTCATTAATGCCAAAATAATTTATATTTCCTGGTATGTATCTTTTTTCTCTGAACTTTGTAAAGGAATTGGTCCCTTCTACCATGAGTTATTTTCTTTTGAATGCTTAAATGAAAAGGGCTTTTTATCCAGCATTAATAAATTCGTTACTGGAGATGGGAAAGGTGTTTTCAATTACAGCTGGCACTTCTGAGCCTTCCACCAGGGTGGCAGGTATCCTTGGGGAAAAAAATCAAGCAAATAATAGATCAGCCTGGCTGTATATTGAGAGGATGGATGAGATATGTTGTGTATGAGAGTATTATGTGTAATCTCAGTACTGTGTTCATTCTTATAGCAGGAGTAAGGGGGGGGCCTTTTCATAAGCTTGTCCAAAATGGCTGTTGTTGCTGTTGTTATTACCTTATTTATATTCCTTCATTGCCTTGCAACCCTTCATATCAAGTAAAACCTCACTGTGTTGGATGCTGTACAAATTAGGAACAGATACATTGCTTTTCCACAAATTGCTTACAATTTAAGTAATGTCGTACATTTATTCTTGCACAGAGATGTCTCCATGTTAGTTGTTATCTCTTTGATTCTACTCATTCCTCCCCAGAAAAACAGTTCACATTAAACCATGCATCAGTTCTCCTGAGGTCTAGAGGGTTAGTTGTGCAAAAATGGAGGCCTTAGCTCTGTGTGTAAGAAGTGTAGGATGTGAAAAGCCATCAGATAATGATAATGTAACATAAAGAGCAGTGGAGGTAGCACTGAGTTAGCCTGGTTTAACTGACGTTTCGAACAATCAAGGATATTTGCAGTGTTACTAAGTGAGTGGTGGAGCAGCCTGTAGGTAAGGATTATTTAGAACAGACACAATTATTACATAAGCTGCACCCCTGTGAAGTGAGCCCTTCTGACTGAAACCCAAGCATTGGCCACTTGAGCTAGGGGGGCCTGACCTATAGCTAATAATAGTGCAAGTAGGTCCCTTATATTCAGTCTGGCCCCGTTTCCCACAGAGTGAAATGGATTGCATGAAACCAGCATGTCCTGGCATGACCCCATTTTGGGTAAGAAAGAGTTCAGATAACTAAGGCTGAGCAGTTCCAGTTCCTTCCACCTGCTGTGACCCGCCAGTCTTGCTGAGCACAGGCACAGAGTTTGCCTCTGCAGGTGGATTTTACCTGTGCCAGCCTCCAAGCATGCCCAGGAAGCAATTAAGCCTGCTTTTGCATCGCAGTACGAGATAGCATGCAAGTGTTAACCATGATGGATTTTTTTTCTCCTTGTTTACACAGACCCTTCATGCTTTTGCCGCCACTGATGGAGTGGATGAGAGTGGCTATCACCTATGCTGAGCACCGGCGCAGTTTGACTGTGGACAGTGATGACATCAGGCAGACAGCCAGACTGCTCCTACCTGGACTGGACTGCGAGCCCCGGCAGCTAAAGTATGTGGACTAAGCTTTATAAGCAGCTAAAGTAATTATAAGTTCTTACAATATTCTCCTTAGCTGTATGTCACGGGATCCAGATCTCAAGATGCCACAGAGGCAATATATGTTTAACTTTTTAGTACTCCAGGAGATAGGGAAACTGTGGCCAAACACTGCAGGTGGAGTAGAAAGATTGTATCTTGCTAAAAGTGTTATATAGGAAGAATGAGACAGAGAAGGATTGAAATGGAAGTATTTGGGTTTTTAAGTCTCAGCCTTAATTACAAGATTATTCTTTGCTTTTTGAGATTTCTTAATGAAAAGTACCAGTACCTTTTAAAATCTTCCCCTCACATACATATTGAACAGGGATTTCTAATTAGCTTGGTTCATCAGCACATCATAGGTATCTTATTCAGGTTTGTAGTCCTTTAAGTTGCTGTCACTAGCAGTGGTTTTGATATCAGGGTTACACCTTGAACTTTAGTACAAGGTAAATTCTTATTTCTTGAGTGAATTTTGTCCCCCGCATACCGCTTTGGGTTAAATGAGTGGGTCCAACAAAAAATACTACTAACAATATACAATAAATAATACTAACGATACATACGACTTTTATCATGCTTTTAAGTGATGAAATGATCACCTGAAAAGATAAAAATACACCATTACTCCTAGAAAATTATTTTTCACTAACAATAAAAAGAACAAGAGGCTTTAGTCAGGAGTCCTGAATCTGGTTTTGTTGCTTGTTACCTTTGCCTTCTGGCAGCCGGAAAGGCTCTTGCTTTTTGGTACATTTCTGGCTCCCCAGTTGTGAATTGAAGGGTAGTACTTATTACCCACAGAACCTCATGCGAAGCTGAATTAGTTGGTGAGTGTGGTGGTGCAATTAGATGACTGAATGTTTCGTCGGCTGCAGCTGACTCCTAGTCTTACTCTCAGCTCTCAGTTCCTGCCTTTCTCCTGAGACGACGTACCTGACAGACTAAGACTGCTGCCAGTCTTTTTAAAAGTGAAGTTAAGCAGGTGATGCTTAGCAGTTAGTTAAACTCCTTGGCTTCAGACTGGAAGGGAGCAGCTGGACTTGGCATCCACAAAGCAGGAGTTGTATGCTTATTCCTGGAACGCTTTTCTTCTCCCTTTTCTGTGCCAGTGTACGTGTGCTTTGTGTCAAAGTGCAGGCTACTCTGGCTTACGTGGGGATGGTAGGTGCTAGTATAGGCAACTTTATATGTGCTAAACTAATTTTACATATGTGCCTAATGCTTGCCAAAACCTTTGAAGTTCTTTGATGAACAGTACCGCAGAAGACTAACCTAATCGCAAGTACTTCCAGTCAGTTTCATGGTTTTTCTTTCAGTCTCTCCTTTAGAAAGACTTTTGATTTCAAAAACTGAATCCAGACCTTCTGCCTGAAAGGCACCCCACTCATCTTTGCACTGTTTTTTCATGCTCATTAATATACAAAGCATAGGTAGTCCCTTACTTTATAGATTGTATACCTTAAAAAAAAACCCCACCCAAACAAAAAAGAGGTCAGGGATTTGGGTGTTTGGTTTTGCTGCTGATGTGAGCTAAAAAGAAATGCTTAGAGACAGCCTTTGTGAAAATGGGATTCATCTCAGTAACTTCCAGCTGAAGCCATAATGATACAGCTGTGAAACGGAGGTCTTGATGGAAATCCTGCAAGTCCAGTACAAGGTAGACAATAAATAGAAGTGTGAAGCAGGTATAAAGGGCCTCAGCGTGCTGTGTGGGATATTAAGGCATAACATAATTCAGTTACTAGGTTGTTAAGGGTTAGCAGTACTGGCCCAGGGAAGGAGTATGTTGGAGGTTTCTATCCAGTTTGTTGTTATTACAGAAAGAATGGCGATTCTGTAAGAAAACTAAGATCCTTTCACACCTTTTACCTCACCAAACTGTTCCTCCATAGGGACATGTGCAGTGTGCATTCCCTGCAGGTGAAATCACCTCTGCTTTAAAGTAACACACATCTTCTTTGTACTAGAGGACAGAAATCAAAGTTAAGCTTGACCAGGTCTTTGTTCTGAACTGTCTCACTTGAATTTTATTTTCAGAGATGTAAGGATGTTCTGTGATATGTGGTGTAAGAGAAAGAACATTGTCTTTTTGCTGCATGAAAGATTTAAACTGACAGGAAAAAAAAAAAAAAAAAAAGGAGAGAGCAGTGCCTCATTTCCAGCATCCATTATATGATCCTTTAAAGCAGTCATTTGCATCTAGCACACTTAGTGGAAAAGGAAGTCTTGGATCCAAAGCCAAATTTATCCCTGGCTTGCTGTGTGACTATAGGAAAATTGCAACTCGCTTTTCCTCATTATGCACAGGCTAGAAGTCATATAATGATAGTTCCTTGCAGTGGTGATGCATCGGGTAGGGTATGTTGAAATCCCTGAAAAAGAAGTTGTGCAGTAGAACCAATGTATAATTAGTATAACCTGAAATGCAGCACCCTAAATCTGTTCTCTGACATAGACTGCTTGGGCAGTATAGTCTTCCGCAACAACTGTTTGTGTCTTAGTGGATGAAGCCTTCTAATAGGATGCTCTCAGTTTATGTTTGCCAATTTATAAAACATCTTCAGTACTCACCTGTTACTGGTTAAATGATAATATGAGTGAGGAAATGCTAGATTGCAGAGAACTATGTCTCTCTTCCACCTACTTAAATATAAATGTTGGAATTTTAATACCAAGTTATTATCACACACTGCTTTTTTTGTTGTTATTATTTTCACCTCGCTGCAGGCCAAATTTAAATTGCTGACTACCAGTAGTGGTAGTAGTAGTTACTTCTTATGAAACCCAAAGAGCACACCAGGCTTCTGCTCCCTTTTCAAGCTATCCCTGCCCAAACTAGGAACTCAGCCATACCCCTTTTCCTGCTCTCTGAGCTCTGCCTTCCCGATCTCTCTCAGTCATAGAACCATTTGGGCTGGAAAAGACCTTTAAGATCATCAGGTCCAACAGTTCACCATCAGTTCTCCACTTTATCCCCTGGGTACATCTGGGCGTACATGGGGGCTACTGTCTGGGCAACTGCAGGAACACAGGCTTTACTCTGGGAAGCGTGTGACAGTTTCTCTCTCTTCTCCCCAGCATAACAACTCACAGATGGAAAACCTGCTGCGGTTACAGCTGCAGCACAGCAGTTGTGCGTATGTGAGCTCTCCCCCTCCCCAGCTCTTGTAGGATGCACTAACTTTTATCACACTCTAAAAGGAAAAACTACTTTGCATCTATCGTAGAAGAGCGTGCTGTCAAGCTACTGCTACAGAACAGCCACTGGGCAGTGTAACTTGTGCATGGGCTGAGCCTGCAGGTCCCCCAGGAGAAAAGCTCACAATTATAACTTCAAATTCTTCTGCCTGAACTGGCCTCTTGGCAGCTCTACACCAAGAACTGCAGCCCACCTTTTTGCTGGGTCTCTCTTGACAGCTCTCTGCAACTGTGTTGTTCTGCTGTTCACTCTGCAGCGCTCATGGGTGAGTTGGCCTCCGCCACCCTTGCTCTCCAACAGTGCCTGTAAATAGCACTGGGTAGAATCATGCCTGTTAGCAAAATAGAATCAGTGTGCAAAGAGGGGTACCACCCCTTGAAAAACTTGTATTCTTTGAGGTTCACTGGGTTTCAAGTTATGTTGTTTTATTTAACTTTTTTTGCATAGGATTATTCTTCTACTTATTATTATACAAAGTCGTTGCATCCTGTTCTACATAATATTGTAGCAGCGTGATACTCTACCAATTACCTTAGTAGAATGAGATTATTAATTTACTAGCCTAGCTCTAGGATTTACATATGTCTAGCAGTAAGCCTTTTACCTTACTGTCCTCTTGTGCTCTGTACTGTGTGTCTTAATCTCGTAACTGGGCGCTTCAGAGACCTCGTCTTCTGATGTACTTGCCTGCCTCAGAGACACATTTGATTTGCAGATGTATCCCCAAAGAGCTAGTGACTCCAAGACTGTCCCTTTGCTTCCCTCCTGACTGTTCCCCAAATTGTACCCTGATGTAGTTCCTTTCTGAAAGCAGCTGCAGTGAGATGCTGGTTTCCCCAGTACAGTGTGACCGGTCACCAGCCTGCGGAGGGATCTTTGTTAACTCAGCATATCGTTATAGCATCTGCTCACCATTTGTCATCCACCATCAGTGCAAGTTCAGAAGCATTAGAAAATGACCAGCTGAATTAAAACATGAATAAGATTCATCTTGAATCTTCTATGTGAAGTGATGAGTGCTTTGCTTATCTGGCAGGCCATACAAAGTTTCCAGAAGAGGTTAGCCTTGCTGAAAGAATCTCATTTTTCAAAGGAAGTTGGCAGGCTGATATCTCACTCACTGAGAGTTTGCACAAGAGCCTGTGTTGAAAACCAGACAACTAGTAGAGAAGGCATCCACCCTGAAATAACATCAAAGGGCTGGCCGTATCAATGCCCAGCCGAGATAGGAAACACCTCCAGTTTGGCAGTGTTCCTTCAGTGAAGGAGATACGCTTCCAGGTTTGGAATTCAGAAGTCTCTGAGCAGATAACCAGAGGATTTACAGTAATCCCTGGGCTCCTTCCCAATGAGATAAAGGTCGTTTGATAGTCATCTCAAGGATAAGGATTTAATAGAGCCTCATAGAGATGTTAACGTACTTCCTCCTGTTGAGGTGTTGGAAAAGAGTTGAGAATGTTCCACTACCTAAATTTGATTCTGTCTTCAAATTTCTTTTTTTAATTATGATTTTTTTTCCCCAGAAAAGAATAGGGATCATTATCTTCTTTCAGAAATACTTTTTATTTAAAAATAATAGACAGACAGTGTAATTGTTTCATCCTAGAACTACACTGGTACTTTATTATACAAACTTTCTCTCCACCTCTTTCTCCTTTTTACAGTATGTTTTTGGACTATCGTATGTTTGATGGGCTATCCTATAACAAGCAGGAAAACACAAATATATTTGAAATATATACAGCTAGTTATTTCAAACAACTGAGGTTCGGTGGGTTTTTTTGTGAGAAGCAGAACTAAGGAAACCCAAGTTTGCAGCCTGTGACAGTCCCATCCCACCACAGTAACTGCTGCTGCAGTAACCCCGGTTGCTTGGTGCCCATTATGGTACCAGCATATTCTGGCATCCCCATCCCGTTTTGCTGGATAAGATGTAGTGCAAGCGGTGCCTGGTCCAGAGCTACTCTGGTAGTGAGGGGCTGGGTGGAAAATACTGCTTTTGGCAAGGAATAAGGACTTCTTCCTGCCTTTCACTCGCAGGAGGGCACCAATGAGGTTTCTCTACTTGGACACCTTTTGAAAAAAATTTTGTTCAGTGTTTACATGAACTTACTGTCTGTCTCTAAGAACTAAAACTTGCATCTCCAGTATAAGTGAAGTTGGCCAGATTTTTCAGAAATGATAACACAGTGGGGAAGGTATATAATAGGTAAACCCATGAAAAGTCATATGCCTGACTTCTGTAGGAGATGGGGCTAAGAAAAAAAGAAAAAAAAAAAGAAAAAAAAAGTCCAGAAATTATTTTGTCTTTCACAGACCTGAATGCTGCTTTAGTTCTTTCCGGAGACTGGATGCTAGGGCTGCTACTGAAAAATTCCAGCAGGATCTGGGTTTCCGAATGCTAAACTGTGGAAGGACAGATCTGATCAACCAAGCAATCGATGCACTGGGACCTGACGGGGTTAACACCATGGACGATCAGGTATGCTGTCTAACCACACACAGAAATTCTTTGCATGAACAAATTGCATGTGGCAAATCAATACGCAAGGTCGTGTTAGTTGCCTCTCCGAGGCTTTTCTAATTCTAGCTTTTGTTTGAGTCTAAAAATGTATCCCTTAAAACGCAAAAAAAATTAGCCTGAAAACTGCATCTACCCCACTCTCATGCCACCCCCCAAGAAGCCAGCCAAAGCCCAGAGCGAAACGTTTATCAGCTGGAATGTAGGTCTGTTCGTGGATGGCCCGCTCAGGCACTGAGGGAAGACAGGTTAACATGCGGGCTGCGAATGGAAGGTCTGACGGTGGCTTAATGCTGAGGCGATGTCAGAACTAAGTGGTGTTTGCCACTGACACTCTCTTCTGGTTCAACAGCCCAAATCCAGTCTGGGTCAGTGACGAGTGACCAAAAGGGGTTCCTGCCTGATGGCTTTTGGGCTGCCTCTGTGAAACAAGTTACATGTTCTCAGTACAGTCTGGCATACGAGAAACGGCACCAAGAACCCCAGTGGCACTGGTATCAGTCAGTATTAGCTTTGCTCAAATTCCATCATGAT
>JAVJGI010000002.1:19549584-19597653 GCA_035590275.1 Ibycter americanus
ATGGCCCGCTCAGGCACTGAGGGAAGACAGGTTAACATGCGGGCTGCGAATGGAAGGTCTGACGGTGGCTTAATGCTCAGGCGATGTCAGAACTAAGTGGTGTTTGCCACTGACACTCTCTTCCACTCTCTTCTGGTTCAACAGCCCAAATCCAGTCTGGGTCAGTGACGAGTGACCAAAAGGTGTTCCTGCCTGATGGCTTTCGGGCTGCCTCTGTGAAACAAGTTACATGTTCTCAGTACAGTCTGACATACGAGAAACGGCACCAAGAACCCCAGTGGCACTGGTATCAGTCAGTATTAGCTTTGCTCAAATTCCATCATGATGATGTATCTATTTTTTCATTTTTACCTGTTCCCTGCTCAGCTACATTGAACCATAGGGATTTGGTAGTCTGGAGAGTCTTTAGCTGCTTCTGCTGTCAGTCCCATCAAGTCACAGCAGACTCTGTTCTCTGGGGCATCATTCAATGCATGGAATTAGCTTTTAATTAAAAAAAAAAAGCTGTCACAGCAACGAGAATGAGCTGTCACATCTCAGAAACAATAGGATATTTAGCAGTAGGAAGGATTTGCATTCAAGTGGAGAGGTTTTCTCATAGACAGCGTTTTACTGCAGTAGCATTTCAGACCAAATTCTGAAACTGGCACATCTTTCATGGTACTTCTCACCATCCTGCTGTTTCAAAGGAAGTGTGAATGTATACACAAATACGAGCAGAAACTACTTCTCCACAAGCTTCTGTCTAGCTATGTAATTGCTTTATATACATAGCCAATACAAGGGGCTTTGTGGTCACAGAGGTGGGGTATCACATCATAGGTGCCCTTGATATTGACTTTATTGAAGTGACAAAGGTGGTAGATTCGTAGTATGAAGGTCTGCCACTTCCTGTATTAATTTATTTTTCCCGTAAGTTTTTGCAGTTCCTGTTTCTGTAGCCCTGAGGCGTTTTCTTCTCTCAAAGCAGATTATTCTGCATTGTGAACATTACTGTCCTCACACCAAAGACACTGGTGCCAAGACCATCACTTCTCACTGCAGGGAGTTTCTTACCTCTCTTCAGCCAGCCAGCAAACTGGGAGCTGTTTGGCTTTTGTATGCGTAAAGACTCAGCGTTCTGTAGGCAGCTTACTGGGAAAGTTTGAGGAGTTTCTGCTGTCACTTATTTATGGTCTCATTGTCATCCTATTGATGTCATCCTCTAGCCAGTCCTACTGTGAGCAGGGGGGGCGTAGTGTGCTGGTGGCTCTGTCGTCTTTGCAGAACACCGCTCCCATGCCTGAAAGCAGTGTTTTGGCACTGACCATGGAGGGCAAGACAGGCTCCCCCTGGAGACACTGTTGCTCTGAAATTCTCCACTTAAGTGACTCTGGAGCAACTCAGCTCTGCAGCTATACAAGTGTCCTCCATTACACTACCAATCCCAGAGACTTAAATCCAGGCTTTAGCAGTGAGCTCTGTCGTAGCTGGAATATGAACCCAAATCCAGACTTCGCAGCTAGCTCGTTTTGCCCTTCCTGTAAAGGAACAAGCCAAAGCCAGATGCCCAAACTTGGGAAAACTGACTTAGGCGTGACAACAGAAAGTAGGTCTCTGTGTCCTGTTGTAGGATAGAACATTTAAGGCTGCACCTGGTAAGCTCAGTTCATATATCTGGATTTCTTTTGGTCATGATGAGTCTTCTTAACACACTGCACAGTAGGCAGGCACCTCCGAGGCATCGCAGAGGGGTGACCATCTCTCACCTGGCAAGTACAGCAAAAGTTTTATTGCGAATCCTACGGTAGTCAGCACCGTTGGACTAATTTAACATACAGGCTTTAGAGCCAGGTTCAGGTTTTGGCCACTTCCTGAACGGCAGCGTGTCCAACACTGAGGTGTGCATTCAGGCCCACCTCTGCGTGTATGTGTATGGAGAGGTTTTTGGAGAGAGGGAGAGAACTCGGAATGTATCTTCAGAAGCATGAGTTTGGAGCAGGACCTTGTATTCACTTCTAGTGGGGACCAGGCAGCACTCTGGTTTCACAGGATTTGAGGTGTTCAAGAAAACAATCTCTTCTTCCCTTTGCATACTGGGGAACAAGTAGTGAATGCAAAACTGATTATAAAAATTTAAAAAAAAAAAAAAGGAAAGGTAAGGTGAGTCTGTACAAACCTGTAGTTTTAGAACACTGGCTGGGGCAGTGAACATGGGCTTATGCCTGCAGGCCTAAGTTTCAGATTCTCAGTTAAGGTTACTTGTTATAATGAGAGTGGATCCTCCCAAGCCCCCCAAAAGCCACCACCACCACGGCCCTGAAACATCTTTGAAAATGTGTGTAACTGCCTCAAATGCAAGAAGTTTGGAATTGTGGCTGTTTGGAAAAGTTGCCTTTGCAGATACAAGATCAGAACAGCTCTGTGTGAGATACAATTCTATCTTATGATAATGTCCCTCTCTAAAGATGAAGCTGTATTACTAGACAGTGAGCAGCAGAGAGGCTGCCTGTGAAAAATTCAAATGCTCACAATAATAAAGGGCGGGGGGCAGGGGGGGAAGCTGTAGGATGTGAGCAGAAATGGATTTTACTAGGCCATTTCTTTTCTGTCCTTGGCTACTTCTGGAATGAACTCCGTAAGTAAGACTCATTTCTCTCATAATTCATTTCTGAGCTGTCATGGTTTGCTGGTTAAGTAGAGAGAGAGAGATTTATGGGACTGAAATGCTGAAATATTGTGGCAAATAGGATTTTAGCAATGGGGATAAGGTGCCAAATACATTAATCTTGTGTATTTTTGTGTTGTTTTCTGCTTTCAGTTCATCTGGCTACAAATGATCCAAGAAATGGTATTTCCTTTTTTGGCAGCCTCAAGAATTGTGGACAAGACATGGCAGGGATTTTCAGTGATCCCTTTTGTATTCTTGCAGTCTTGTCCCCTGATGTTTTGTCCACATCATTTCCCAGTGCTAGTGCATTTTGCCCACTCTACATAGAAACCAAAATGTCTTGAACATATACGTATGCTGTCCCTACACACAGGCACGCCTTCACAAACGTTCTTCTTTACGTTACTATTCAAACTCACTGTGTCTGTGACAGTTTTGCTGTTGATAGGTATAGAAAAATAACTTTCTTTTTTTGTTCTTCTTCCTGAAGGGTATGACCCCACTAATGTACGCCTGTGCTGCTGGAGATGAAGCCATGGTCCAAATGCTGATAGATGCTGGAGCAAATTTAGATATACCAGTGAGTAACAGAGGATCCTATCCCCGTTATTGCTCATCTGTAAACTAACAAGAGCAGTTATGAAATCTCTCCTAGCAACTGAATGCTTCATTTCTGGAAGCTTCTGAGCAAGGCATTTCTTTCAGAAACCATTGCTTCAGGGATTTGGGAGGGGGAAGAAAACCTTCAAAACCTCTTGGAGCACTCAGTGGCTCCAATTATGATTGGCATTGGCAAGCCTAATAGGCATGGGGGGGTGGTGAGGGGGCCTCCCTCCTGAAAGAGCTGCCACTAGGAGAAACCAGTAAGCCCATTAAAAAGGCCCAGGGGACTGGACGGAGTGACTAGTGCTAGCGGTGTTCTCTGAGTGGCGTAGGTTACCGTTCCCTTGGGTTGTCACTTAGAAAGAAAAAAGCCAGTTATGTACAAGTCTAAAGATTACGGCAGAGAGAGACTGCAGTGGTGAATAACCATCCGGATCCTTTCTCCCAGGTTCCCAGCACCTCTCCGCGATACCCTTCGGTCCATCCTGACAGCCGGCACTGGACTGCTCTCACCTTTGCTGTATTACATGGGCACATCTCTGTGGTTCAGGTAAGCAGAGGAGATCCCCCAGTCGGGAATCTCTGCCGGCGCTGCGAGCCAAGCGCTGGGCAGCACCCTTGCTGTCAGGCTCCCGGGGCATGGGCTCCATGTGCAGTTTGGGGTGGAAGCCCTCTAAAACCAGTGAAAAACTGCACCTTTTGAAAATAAGGAGAATGCAACCGATGTTTTTCTTGGGGAACTGTGAATTGATGACATAATTTCTAGCAAGGGCTTGATAACAAAACACAGTACGTTTCCTTATTTTCCTTCAGTTTCAGTGTTGGCCCAAGGCTTACCACTTCCAGAACAATGCTGCACAAATAATTTCTTTGCTATTAGATGAACTAGTGCTTCATGTGGAGTGGTCACGGGTAGACTGCTTGATCAGGGTGCTTCCTGACATTAGATGTTAATTGGTTTATAAATTTACATGTGCAAAAATTCAGTGTATGCTGATTTCTGCTCTTAATATTTCTGCTCTAATGGCAGCAAATCATCTGTAACTTCCTTTATAATCCTTGAGAATTGTATGAACAAGACTTAATCTCTCATGGGAGTTGAACCTTTTGCATCCTCCCTGCTCCCTTTTCTGTGGAATTAATGCAGAGGGCAGCAGGATGGGGTGGAATCCTGAAAATCCTACCCAAGTGTCAAGAGGAATTCAAAACTGATCACAGCAGATAAGTCAGTTGCTGGTGAATTTAATTTCCCTTCCGCTCAAAGGGTGGGGAAGAAGAAAAAAGTAAGCAAATGGAGGCTGCACGCGCTCATTTTCTTGTTTGTGTACATTTGTAAATAATTACGAAGATTAGATTCCACCTGGCAAATTGCCAGGGCAGCCTCTGGTATTACAGAGGTTGGACAGCCTTAATTTACATGTGAGATAAGAGTGTGATTCTCCCAGGAGATGTAGCCAAGCATATCAAAGCACTCCTGTTGGACGGCATTACCCACAATGCTTGTTTCTTTTATTTTGGTTAAAACTTCTAAAGATTACATAATTTTATTTTTTTTTTCATTCAGCAACTATTATTAAAAGGGTAGATGTCAGCTTTTGCTGAAATAGTGTATAAAATCGCCTTTCCAGTTCAGATCTGCCATGCGATACCTGCATGGAATAGCTGGCACCTGAAGAGAGAAATGACCCAGCAGTTGTGCTCTGCAAAAAGTTTTATGATAAAAATGCAAACATATACACTGTTACAAGGCCAAGGTCATCACTAATTGGGGATGGCTGAAACTCTTAAATTGTGCCACCCTTACGGGATACACCCAGCTGGACTCCTGCGCCCAGGGGAGGAACCTCCAGGGGCAGCACCCACCGGTTGTGCTCTGGGTGCCCCGTGTTGCCAGCCCTGCTTGGCTATAAGAGGTCCCCGTCATGTTGTAACCTCTCCCCCTTCATCCAGGAGGGGGGAAATTTCCCTTGCGAGCAGCTGGGTGCGCTCAGTGAAAGCAGGTTCTGTGTGTGGCAAATGAGTGCAGCTGCCGGGGCCGCCTGGCTCCAGGGGGGCTGAGAGGCCAAGAGGTATGTTTGGCCTCCAGGGCTAATTCCCTGGAGGAACCCCATTTCCTGCGCACAGCGTGAAACTAAATAAGATGGACTTCCTGCACTGAAGAGAAGCTCTGATTGCAGAGCTCTTTGGTGGTAGGAAATTACAATTGCAAAATCATGTTCATAAAGGAGATTTAAAAAAAAGTGATGTTCTTCAAGCTGCCAGCTGAGCACCTTTCCAGCATAAACTCAATATTGAAAGCACAGTAAAGCAGAAGAAAATGAGAAAACTCTAAATTGACATTCATGTGGAGACTTTAGCCCTAGGCTGAGCGAGGAAACGCAAGAGAAATTTGCCTTATAATAGGCATTTTGCTTTAGCCTTTGAGATGGTCCCTTTGTGTGCACACACTCCTCACTATGAAGCTACTGGTTTTACTTCCTCACACACAGCCTCTTCTGTTTTGTCTTTCTGAATTGCTCTTTTCTCAACTCCTTGTCTTCCATGTGTCTGTTGCAGCTGCTCTTGGATGCTGGTGCCCACGTTGAGGGCTCTGCCGTTAACAGCGGAGAAGACAACTACGCCGAGACTCCTCTTCAGCTGGCTTCAGCAGCAGGTAAGTGCAGTGCCGCCTCAGCACCCTCTGTCTCTTGCTACCACAGAATAACCACAACCAATTCACCATGGGTCCGGTGCCTGTAACACACGTTAGGAGTCACTTTGCACTGCATTCTAAGGTGCCATGGGTACGGTAAAGATACCCAACAGGTAGCACAGCGAGCTGCCTGCTAAACAGTCGGCATTTTTTTCATTTCTAAAACACTAGTAGGCACCCCGTCCAGGTTGGCAGCGACTAACAGCTGTTGTCACACGGCCAGAGCTTGATGGGCACTAAACGAGCGTCTGCTTTTGCAACTAGTCCCAACACCTACCTCCTGCCAGCGGCCTCCGTAGTAAAGCTGAAACAGCTCCTTCACACAGGGCACTGTCAAGAAACATAAACCAGCTACTGTCTAGTCTAGGCATGTCGTGGATTTAAGTAACTTCCAGATGCAAAAATTAGCAAGTTTAAATTCAGCCTGGGGAAAAATAACTGCTATATAAAGAAATTTGTTTTATTAATTCATTAAATACAAGTAAAATTCTGCATTTCTTCTACCTAACTGTCATGAGATGAGATTAGCATTCTGTGAACAAGTCTGTGCTAGCCTAACAGTACCTGTTGTTATTCAACACATTTCACCTCTGGTTTTACTCTTTTCCTTAATTTCTTTCTGCTTTGTTTTTGAGCATTTATGAAGACAAGGCTCTGGCTTGCTCTGCTCCAAACTTTATCGAAGGGATAAAAAACGACCTTCTCCCTTCCCAGTGACAGACTCTCATCGTGCTGGGTCTCTTGCCACCACTCACTAATACACCTAACGGAAGCAGTGGAAGGGTGGCCTGGCTGAACGTGGACTGCACCGATACACTTGTCGGCAGGGCGGTTTTACGAAGCTGTGGTCAGCAAGCGCAGCACAGAGCAGCTCCCTTCTGGCCTCATTTACCAACTGAGCAGCTGAGACTCTGATCCTAGTTAAACTGGTTGCATGCGTCTCTGCTGGTGTGTAGTGAAAGCACCAGACCAGTTTAATTCTCTTTTAATTCTGCCTGTAGTTACTTGTGCATGATCAGGTAATCTGAGTGCTCTGTGACTCGGCTGCTGTCCCTGGGGTGTTAGGAAGCCCAGCGCGTGCTTGCAGGATGCTCTGAAAGCCGTAGGTGGCAACATAAAAGTTACAGTGCTTTCAAAGAGGTAATAGACGTGGAATCATCAGTATGTTTTTGTCCGTTTTTTCCTAGGGAACTACGAGTTGGTCAGCTTATTGCTAAGCAGGGGTGCTGATCCTCTCCTGAGTATGTTGGAAGTCAATGGTATGTCGTCTTCGCTTCACGAAGATATGAATTGCTTCAGTCACTCAGCTGCACATGGGCACAGGTAAAGCTCCATTCGTGTTCAGAACAGGTTTTTTTTTTGCTTGAGGCTATCACTGTAGCTATTCCTGTGTGACTTTGTTACCTGCCTTACACGTAAACCCCTGGGTGTGCAGGTCAGCAGATGGTGTTAAGACTCTCCTGACAGCAACCAGCCGTTGTTTGGTGTGTCTCAGACCATTCCAATTCTGACGCGGGTAGTGCCTTTTAGGCACTCTGGGGAACGGAAAGAGACTTTAAACTGGTAGTTTCTCTCTGCTACATCCCTTTGAGAAAAAATTATGCAACGCTTTCATTATTCAGCAACTGTAACTTTGATAAAAGGAATTATATTTAAGTCAAAAGCACAAAATACAACGAAGAGATCATTCTTTGATTTTTCTTAATTGTCTCACTTGCTGGTTTAGCTCTGCAGCACTAGGAGTGAGTAGGAGCTGGTTCTAGGCCGTATGTGAGCAGACCGAGTTCCAGCTGTGGGTAGGTTATGAGATTGTAGTTTGTGTTCTGAGACAGAATCTAATCGCGTTAAGGTGACACAAATAATCTGCAGCAGGATTTGGTTGGCTGCATCTCTGGTTTTTTGGATGGCCGACCAAGAGGTCCGTCATTAAAATGCTGAAAAGCCAGGCTGGGCTTCCCAGCCCTGTTTTCAGGGTAGTAATTTAGAAACAAGACATTCCTCACAAACTCATCCAGAAATCCTTCTGTTCCCAGAAAAAAATGTTAGCGTAACAAGCCAATTAAAACAGCCCTGAAACTGCCGTGTAGATGGGCTGAGAGATATCCGCAGGGTCTTACAGCCACACAGCTGGCCCTTCCAGTGGCACGTTAAATAGTAGCAACCTTGCTTGAACACAGCTGTGCTTTTACCGTGGTGCCAAAACCGCACCTCCAGGTACATCACACATCTGGATACACCAGGGAAAAATACCCCAGGCTGAAATGAGGCCCAAACTCTGCAAAGCTGGAACGGCCTAATGCAGTTATTTACAGTGGAAAACTACACAGATACTGCTCTGTTCCCGATTCTGTTCCCCTCCCACAATCTTCTCCAACATCTAACCGTGCAAACTGTGAAATTCACGGCTTGTTCTCCAGTCAGCTAGGGCAGGGGGATCCTGAAGCACAGAATTAACTGGTTTTAGTCACACTGAGCGGCGTGGGTGCAAAGAGAGCACCGGCTAGTGGCAGTTCAGCATCGCAGCCAAGGGCTCAGCTGGACTTGCTGGGATGGGGAATGTCTGCTGCAGATGGCCGCAGCTGTCTGTAGGGACACCAACGACGCAAGCTTTCTAACCTGGGTGGACACAAGAAAGCCTCTTGCTTGCAACTGCTGTGTGAAATGCCAAACAAACAAAAAAAAATAATTCTCCCCGGATTTAGTGATGCAGAACTCATTTTTTTACAGTTCCTATTTACTGATACAGGAAGCGGGTCTGACTAAAACAACGTAACAGCGCTTGAAGATGATCATTTGGGAAAACAGCAAGAGTTCTAACAGATACTCTGGGTAAATCTTACTTCAGAGTTTAAGATGTTACCACACTGGGGGCTGGCACAAGGGCACGTGCTTCTATGCCAAAGTATAGACTGCGATCAGAGCCAGCCTGCCCCAGCGCTGAAGTATTCCCAGGTACCACTAAGGTGCAGGAGCGTGTTTGATGCTTTTGCCCTTGCGACCAGGGCATCAATTTCTAGCCAGTGGGACAGGGAAGAACAAGTGGTTTAAATGCTGCTCCATGTTGCCAGCTGTCCGTCTTAGGGAAGGGGATTATTATTTATAAGCCAGACCCCTAAACCCAAATCACTGTAGTCCTTGTCTGAATTGTTGATATTTATTAATAAGCGCTCTCTCTTCTTCCTCCTCAGGAACGTTCTGCGCAAGCTGCTGACCCAGCCCCAGCAACTGAAGGGAGACGTCCTCTCGCTGGAGGAGATTTTAGCCGAGGGAGTGGAGAGTGACACCTCCAGCCAGGGCAGCTCCAGTGAGGGGCAAGTCAGGCTGTGTAAAACAAGGACGAAGGCTCTGCAGGAGGCCATGTATTACAGTGCTGAGCACGGCTACGTAGACATCACCATGGAGCTCAGGGCACTTGGTAAGGCATTTGTTTTAAGCATTGTGCACATTTAAGGTGTAAAAAGCTTTTTCCTCTGCCCCTTTCACTTGGTGAAAAATCTGTAACTCCAACTGCAAAGCTATCCCAAGCTTATGGGAACCACCTGTCTAATTTAAATAAAAAAGTGTTTAAGGCTCCTCACAAGTTAGTTTTTTAAATTTTTTAAAAATTCCTACCGATCTGATAACCAGGAGAAAAGACCTCACACCATGTCTGTGCAGGGTTAGGTATTCTGACAAGCTCAGTTCAGATTTATTTTGTAGTTCTGACTAATCATGCAACTAAATACACAATAGGGAGTCTCTGGTCCTTAACCGTGAAGTTCCAACTTAGGGTCCTGGTACCAGTCCTTTGCTGTTGTAGATAAATCATTTAATCTATCAATGACCCAGTTCAGTCCTCTTTCATGTCAAGTCAAAAATGTATCTGCTGTTAGGATGTACGTAAAGATACACTTCAGTGCCGCAAAGCGTTACTAATAGCAGCAGGACAGTCTACTCAGGTGCTTCTGCAAATCACCATCTTTCACTGTCCTTTTTGCTGTGGCTACAGGAGTCCCATGGAAACTCCACGTGTGGATCGAGTCACTGCGGACAACCTTCTACCAGTCTCGTTACTCAGTCGTACAGACCCTCTTACGGGAATTTGTCACCATCAAAGAAGAGGACTATAACGAAGAACTGGTTAACGAAGGGTTGCAGCTCATGTTTGATATCCTCAAAACCAGCAAAGTAATTATTAGTTTTGTAACAGTATCAAAGTCGTGTCTGGGTTTTGCTGTTGTAGGAGGTAGCGCACAAGAACAAGTGAATGCCTATGCAAAGGCCCTAAAGAGTTTTGGTATGAAAATGGCCCTGACAGCATTTATCTAAATTGAAATGTCATCCTTGCAGTGAAGGCGTTAATTTCAATGGAAGTGAAAGCTATTCTGTTAAAGTCCAGCTCAGCAACGCCTTTTGAAACCATGTGAATGTGACAGGACGAGTTACCAATACAGTACTGGGCGGTTCAGGTTCTCTCAACAGTGTCTTCTAGGAGTTTTCTGAACAACGTTTTTGTTCAGTGACATTTTCCTTCTATATAAAGGTTGCCTATGCCTGTTTTTTCATTGCTTTGCAAGGCATGCCTAGACCAGATTTGATCCATGGCATTATAGCTTGGCTGTCCCATTTTGCAGAAAAGTTCACCCAGTCTGTACCGTGTTCTCTCCCACGAAGCTGCTGCCCTTCCTGTTCGGAGGGGGATGCCTGCCCTCTGACTGTAAATGTTACACAAACGTTACACATTTGTAACACACAAGGCGGGGGAAGCTGAGGAGTGTACACACTCCTCTCAGTACCTCCGTAACTGGTCACTGCAACTTAGATTGTAACTGTCCTTTAAATGAAAAGCAAGAGAGAACTGGCTAACTAAAACCAATTGCAAACGAGGGACTGGAACGTGGTATCTGACATTGAGCTCGTATCATGAACCAAACCTTGCTGAGAACACGCTTGTGGGCTCACCTGTTACAGAGAGCCGAAGGATGAGCTTTTGCTGATGGACTTTTTCCCTTGACAAAGGTTGTCCCGTAAACTGTTGCTGAGAGAATTCTGCCAGAGCGTGCTGGTTCAGACACGCGCTTGTCCCTCTGTCTGGAGGTTATTCCTGCAGAGAGCAGTTGCTATAAGCCTCGAGTGACTGTTATAGCATGTCTGAAACCTGCTCAATGCAAAGTGCCGACTGACGATACCTGTTCCGTCCTCCTTACAGAATGACTCTATCAATCAGCAGCTTGCATCCATCTTCACCCACTGCTACGGCAGCAGTCCGATACCCAGCATTCCCGAAATCCGAAAGACACTGCCAGCTCGGCTCGGTAAGACACTTGCCTGAACAGTGAAGTTCTTGTGACTTTTTTTTTTTTTTTAAAGCATCCACAGTTTCAAAAAGCGTTCACCCTCTTTTTTTCTTACCCTAACAGATCCTCACTTTCTAAACAATAAAGAAATGTCTGATGTGACTTTCTTAGTAGAAGGAAAACTATTTTATGCACACAAAGTCCTGCTGGTTACTGCATCTAACAGGTGAGTTGCTTTCCACAGCCAAGCATTAAAGAGAGGTTTGGTCTCCGGTGCGTGTGACTGGCTCTCACCCAGTCACTGCAGGAAGGCAGCTGCTAAGGGGACGGGCTACAGACCATAATTCGGGTCTGCAGGACCAAACCACATCTGTGCTACCGTTAATAATAGGGGGAGAGCAGTTCCAGCCACTCCTAGTAAGTGTTAGACATTCCCAGCGCCCTGTTGACATAAACCAACTAGAATTATCCCCAAAAACCTGGTTGTACATATCCAGCCTTTCCACTCCCCCCCTCGGAGCTCACTGCTGCGCAGTGCCTGGAACGCTTGCTCACCCTGACGCAGTACACTGGCAGTTATTAGTTTCTTTCCCTGTTACTGGCACAGGAACAGTGTTTTGCAACTGTTACAGGGTGGGATTGGATCAGACCCAAGCAACTCACAGGTTAAGTTGTCCCTGAAGTTCTAAACTAATTGTCGTTAAATTGAAAGAATTGTTTCAGTTTTCAAGAGCACGGAAGGATCTTTATTTTCCCCTGGCTTAGGCTGTTTGTCAGTAGGTAACGAGTACGTGACGCGCTAGTACAGAAATCTATTAAAACTGTTCTCAGGTTTAAGACGCTAATGACCAATAAAACAGAACACGACAGCCATGGCAGCAAGACTGTTGAAATCAGCGATATGAAATACAATATTTTCAAGGTATGTAACTTACTCTACCTCTTCTTTATTCTTTTCATCTTCTCATGTACGTGGAAGCTAAGTCTAAGCCAAGGCGTAATATCATAGGTAATTTACAAGCAGAGATGGAATTAACTTCAGTGCACCTGTATTTTGGGAGTGTTCTGATTTTTGTCCAAACTTTTCAGGTAGGACCAACCTTAAAACAGAAACCTCCAGCCTACATTCTTATTTTCTTACTAGGCAGCTGACTCCTCCATAAAGCAAGAGAAAGTAGTCTTAGAATTTTAAGACACCATTTTTATACTTTTTATGGCACCGTTTTCATGCCGTGCTAAGCATGAAGTAAACTTATTTACAGCAGGTGGACTGCCAGGCTTCACGTTAATTCAAGTCAGATGATCATAAACCAGTGGCGTCCCTTTCAGGAAAGGCTCAGAATTGAGAATCGCACTTTGCTTTTATGACATTTCCATATATATGGTAACTGTTTCACTACAGCATCGAGGCTTTTCCTTTTCCTCTCTTTATAAGCCAACAAAACAGCAAAGCTGTCAGTTTGCAATACTGTCATCTCATGCAGAGGGAATGGAGTTGACTCTAAACATCTTTGTTCTGCTTGAAAGGTGCTAGACACGTTTGGTGTCAGATAGATGACATCCAAATTTTGCAGCTCAGGCCATGACAGAAAAAAGAAAATGTAACTGAGTGTATTGAACAAAGATGTTGCTAAAAGATAAGCTTTTGCTTCACTGGAGAGAGTAACAAAAAAAAAGAATTAAACCAGTGAGATACTCCAAGGAATTAAACAATTTGATGGTAAATAAAATCAGACGAGTTAAGGAGATGCAATCTCAGTTACGGTGCACGGAGGGTGCTGCTCAGGGCTCTGCTGGAAAGCAGCTTTGCTCCCCTGTAATTCCGTTATACAAATAAGGCAATTTTAAAAATAGAAGCTCAGTTTTGTTACCACTGCTGTTAGAAACGGTAAGCACAGCGTGCAGTCCCACACCTGCTTCCACAGCACCCAGGACACTGGCATGACTTCTCTTCCCAACACCAAATCCGGTCGCTCCCTAGATAAGGCGGTACCAGTTGAGCTGGGGATGTGCACAGGCAGATGAAAGAGCAGAAGCTGCCTCTTGCTCTCCCTGCAAACAATTAGGCCTTTTCCTCTGGCCCTGATGGGGGGGCTGGAAGCTGATTAGAAGCACAGCAGGGGAGCCAAGTGGCTGGGAGGTCCCCGAGACACACATGCTGGTGGTGTGGCAGTTTCAGTGCTCCAGCGAGCTGGCAGCTCTGCGTGTGACCAGCCTGCAAGGCTTTTGCAAAACCGGATCCAAGAAACAGTTTCACAAGGATATTCGTGTTGCTCAGAGACACACTGTCACCCTCGGCCTAAAACCCTCAACAGGACCCTTTTTAGCGCCCGAGGAAGAAAAGAGTATTACAAAGCAGCAGATTTGCAACACTAGGAAAAAAAGCTAAGGGTAGAGGCGAGAGCCAGTGTACCACGCAATTCCTGTCTGCTCGGGAAGGGGAGCACAGTGGTTCTCAGCCCCTTGTGCCTTCAGCAACAACAGCTTCATGCCTGGCCTTCTTCCCCTTTCAGATGCTGATGCAGTATTTATACTATGGAGGAACAGAATCTATGGAAATTCCCACCACTGATATCTTAGAGGTGAGTGTGTTTTTTTCCTAAGTCTCACCAAGTGCACTGGGGCATAAACAGAGCTTGAAGGGCAAAAGCCAGGAGCTAACAGCAAAGCTTCTAATCCAGGAGTATACTTAACACTTTGAAACGAGCTTAAAGTTTCAAAACACCATTGCTTGGAAGTAAGAACTACCAGTTATGTTTTGTTTTGTCCCTGAGATGCTGGCGGCAGGGAGGGAAATCACTACAGTGCTTCTGGTGCCCAGCGCTAGGTGGAAGCCTCCTTTGCCCGTCCTCTCTGTCAGGGGAGATTCAGTGGGGCACAGAAGAGGTGCAGCTGATTCGGCAGCTCTGGTGCCCACAGCATCCAAACACCAAGGGGCTGGAATTGTAGAGAAACAACCATTTCAAGTTGGACTTCTGCAGAGCAGCTGGCGGTACTGCACGGGTTGGACTTAGGGTGCTTCCACAGCACAAACAGGCCCTTTTACAGTAACACTGCTCCGTTACAAGCAGTCCAGTGAAATTAAAGCTTGAAGCTAAAGATGACACACAACTTTTTTTTTTTTTTTCTCAGGAGAGGAAAGGGGGCTTTGAGCACTTTAGGGCTCATGTGTTACAGTGACAGAAGGTAGCACCAATACGCTTCAAAGCTGCAGAAGAGAACCTTTGCTAAGAGGGGGAATCTGCCTGTCGTGTTAGCGAGGCATCGAGTGGCCTGTCTGCTCTTTTGTGAGGACTTGGCCGTTAGAACAGGGAGTCGGGGATCGTTCAGAGGGGAACTCATCAGTTCTGTCTGTTTGCCTCCCCCAAGCCTTTCAGGGCTCATGATCTCAAATTGCTTCTCTCTTGTCCTGATAGCTCTTGTCGGCTGCCAGCCTGTTTCAACTGGATGGCCTCCAGAGACACTGTGAAATCCTCTGTGCCCAGACGATCAGCATGGAGAACTCTGTTAACATCTATAAATATGCAAAGGTACGTGCCAAACTGCCTTATTTAAGAATCACAATGAAGCAGCACGCGTGCTTTCTGCAGCCTCCTTTTGGTAACTAAATACAACAGGCCCGGAGCAGGCACCCGCGATCTGGTAACTCTACCCCGACTGCAGCCACAAGTGAGATGTATTCCAGTTCCAGTCTGTAAAGTCCTGCACAACCCTAGTACGTTTTCTTGTCTAAACCAATCATGTATGAAATTGCTGCGAGATCCCTACAGAGCAGGGGAGAGGTGTCTTAGCAGGCTGATACAGCAACATCAGCAAAGCCTAAGAGATTCAAATCCTCAGAGCAGCAGGGGCAATTGATCGCAGCACAGCAGCGAAGAAGTCAACCCTTTCCTAGCACAAACCCTATTGTTTGATGCAGATATTCACCTCTGTAGCGAATAACCCGCATTATCAAGAAAATTGTAACCACTCTGTCGTTCCTGGATGGTTGCAGGGCCAGATCCGTTTTAAAGACAAGCAGAAAGACAAAGGGGCTGATAATGGCGTGCATGTTTGTGTGTAGTGTCACAGTGATCCTTTTCGATTCCCAACTTTGGCACTAGGCCATTCTTTTCCATGGAACTCGGGCTGGTTTCTTTCGGGATGTAAAATTTAACGGTACACAGTAGTAGAGAGGGGGAAGGGAGCATTGCCTACTGGCCTTTACTAATTTTCCTTAAATTACTATTTGCACAAAGTTCTCAGAAAAGGGGGTGCGCACACACAGTACTTCTTAATACTGAACGTGGGTTTCATTGTTCTCCCATTACTGAGCTTCCCTCACTGGTTCTGAAGCAAAGGGAACCAGATCGCAGCCAGAAATCCACCTAAATGCTTTAGAAGTGCAATATCCTTACTTTCCTACATTCAGCTCCTTTTTCTAGGGGTTAAGCTCACATCCTATGAACCACATTCTTATCGCCACGAGCTGCGCGCACCATCTGGCAGCGCAGAGTTTTATGTTGCGGCACATGAACTCCCGGCTCGCGCAGCTAAACAGGTATCTTGGCCGCTTCGTCAGCCAGCTGCTCTGCTCCTTTAAGAGGAAGAGACCCGAGTGCAGGCCAGCAGCTCTGCCAACAGCAGGCCAGCAGGGGAAGGAATTAAAAGAGCCTGAATGCCTCTGCCTCCCTGTTCCACCTGTGCCTGCAGAAAGCACCAAAAGAAATTATCACCAGTCCTGCCTTCCATGCTTTCCCGCTCTTCCTGCCGTCCTTCTTCTGTCTTAGAAAATATTAAAGGGAAAAGCATTAGCAATGAGAAGCAGCTCAGGCACGCCCTTGAGGTCCGTGACATACAGAAAAGGCTAACTGGTCTTCCTCTCTTCTGCAGATTCACAACGCCCCTGAACTAGCCTCTTTTTGCGAAGGCTTCTTCCTCAAACACATGAGCTCTCTTCTAGAGCAGGACTCATTCAAACAGCTGATCTACAGCAGGAACAGCAAAGTGCAAGGCCTGGACCCTCTGCGGGACTTGCAGACAGCCCTGGCCGGCCGCCTGCACTCCGTGTACGTCACCTCCAGGGTGTGACGCAGGAACAAGGCAGTGGCAGGAGCACTGGTTCAAACTGCAGGGGGATTCGTCGTCAGGCAGAGCAGCGGCTTTCCTGTTTGCCTTCTGGATGTTGCCGAAAGTCCCCTCCAAGAGATACCCCCTAGGCAAGGGTGCTGTGCTGACGGAGGGGGAGCTGGCTTCTCTGTGCTACTACTGTCACAGAAACACTGTCACAGCACAAACAAGAACTGAGGATGCAAGTGAAGAACCTGAACCGAAGAGACTGTCAGCGCTGCCATTTAAACAAGCACAACGCAGGGCTGTAGAGAAGTGAGGCAATTTACCTAGACCCAGCACCTCATATGTAGTCTCTAAGTGTCTGCCTACACACCTAATGGCCACCTAGTTCATACGCATAGATGTTTTACGTGTAAAAAGGCTGCACAGAAGGAGTTCTCTAATCCTGCGGACCACCGCCCATGCAGCGAGGCATCTGTCTGAGCACAAAGGCTGGCGCGCGCAAACTGCTTCGCTCTAGTAATAACCACCAGTGTCTGTACCTGTCGGGAGGGTCTGACGTAAGTCCTCCCCAAACCATTGGCACCTTGAGAGAGAGAGATTTCGTAGATGTTCAAAGCTGAGTAGAAACTAATACTAACTCTGAAATTACTCACTGTTTAAACTTATTATGAAGAACCGATATGGAGCAGGGAGGGGAGAATTGATTTTTTGTATTTTTTTTAATACGTTTCACTGTGCTAGTTGTTAATCTGGATCCATTTTGAGGAGGGGAAAAAAAGACTGTCTGCCCTTTCACCACGGAGGTTTGATAGTCCCAATGACTTTCACCGTAAAAACCTCTTTCTGAACATTTTCTGTGAAACCTGACACTAAAAGACTCAGGTGTAGTAGGAGCTAGCACTGTGCTGAAAAACTGTCCGAGAGCAATAAATGGCAATAAAAGTCTCCCTAAGACCCTGAGGAGCGTACAGCTGGATGGTTTGTTCTCTCTCTGGTGCTAGCTGGGATTAGAAGCTCTAGTCTCTGCATCCACAGCCTCATCCATGCAACGATGTTGTTTCCACAGCCGGGCTGCCCCGGGGGACTGGGCACGGCACACACCTGACCGGTACCTGACCAGTTCCTCGAGGTAGGCTGCAGCCTAACATTTAGGCGGCAGCACTTAAACAAGATGCCTCCACTGGGCTGCCCACCAGTCACATTCTTCCTTTGTTTGCAGCAGACAGATGCTTTTGGTCCAGAAGGACTCGCTCGAGGCTGACTTAGGAGAACTAAAAGGAGACAGTTCAACCTACAGTTTTGAGTCTGAAGCAATGTTTTGTGTGTGTGGTTTTTTATTTTAAATAATCCCAGCCATAGAAAGGCAGTTAGTTGAGTAAAAACACAAAGACCTTGCTCTTACGAATAGCTTTAAGGAAAGGACCTTCAGCTACCCGCACTGCTCTTTGTTAGCGCTCACCAAGAACGTTTGCTAAGATGCTTTCATCCATTACAGGTGGGTGAAGGAGAGGAGGAAGCCAAGTTTTCAGTGGAGAACTACTGCTTCTTAGAAATTCAACAATTAATATTGTAACTAAACACACTGGAAGAAGGAGGCTCAGCTGGGCCCGAGCTCCAAAGCACAACATAGACACGGTTTAGGTAGATGAAGGGATTTCCCAGCAAATCCATCAAAATTTGACATCGCCTCATTCCTAAAGGAGTTACATGAGAGGCAAACTGCATGCAAGGATACCGTTTTTAGCCTGGGCTCAGCAAGCTGACAGACAGTTGGTCAGGGCAAGCCCCAGCCTGTGCTTTAGGCACACACCCACTTCTGAAGATCACCAGCTTCAATAACCCTATTTATTATCGGAAAGCCATACAGGGGTTTCAAAATTATCACTGGTCTGCCTGAAAAATGCTACAAAAGGCTTTATCTTGGAAAGTATTTTCAAGTAGCTGCTCCAGCTATCTGTACAAATATGCAGGTCCTCTTTTGTTGCTGTAATATTACAATGCTTTGTTAATTGTACATTAATGTTGTCATTTATGTAAATGTACCAGGATTTTATTAACAACGTAATTTTAAAATACACAGCTGCTGTTATTTATTCTGCTCTTCTAACAACAAGAAAAAACTTATTTAAAGACACTTCTACAGAAAAGGCTGTTGCAGTTTTACCATCTTAAATTTGTTTTGGTATATATACCTATTTTTATGCTTTAAAACAAGGGATAAAGAGGCATTCATTTCCCCTTCCTAGGCTCAAACATTTTTTGAATTAGTAAGTTTAACTTGTGTTTTCCCTAGCTGAAGCAAGGTTACCTGCGTTCTATTGAAAAGCAGCAGATGGTAGCATGTAAGAAACCCCCTAATTCTAGGATGCTTCTCTGCAGCAGAGGAGACAGTGAAGGTCAATCGTTGCTTTAACCCAGAGGTGTTCAGGCAACCCTCAGAATTTAAACATCTGATTCACTCCCTCCCAAGTGCCAACAAACAAAAGTACAAAAGCAGGTCGTGCTTCCTCCCGTGTCACCTCGGAACCCCAGAGGCCACAACCGCTCTGGTACTTTGCTGTGGCTGCAGCAGGATTCATGTCAGAGCAAAGAGTATTTAAGAACATTAGGAACACTCCGACAGCCACACAAACGCAGGCATGCAACAGTCTGGGAAGCCAGGGCATGCACTTATCTATGAGGTAAGAAGTATAAAGGTTTAAGAGCAAGAATTTGACCCAGAACTATCTTTTTTTTTTTTTTCCTTCCCCTAAGTTTACCGCATAAATCTTACAGACCCCCACCAAGTTTGGGGATAATGGCTGAGCTGTAACTCTCCATTTGGTGCCTCTACAGGACTCAAATACTTCCTTAGAACACTGAGCACATTTAGAGGAAACCATTAATACTGCCAGAACCCGTACAGAATCTGCCTGTTTCTTTCCTTGAATTTCCCACCACACATCTAACTGTGCTGCGCATCAGTCTGCTGTAGCAAGACTTGAACTCCTGTTCTGTAATAAACGACCGTCACAAGCATTTCTTAGCATTTTGATTTACATCATCCCGGAGAAGTCTGCTGGGAATGACACATGAGGGGTGCTTTCTCTTGCGTTGTGCCATCGCACCAGCATGCTTGGAAACCCCCCAGTACAAACACCGACTTGTTCTCAAGAATCATGGAATACTAAGATTCCCTTTGGAACGCTTTAACAAGTTGATTCAATAGAAATGCAGCGCTGCCCTTGGAGTCCTAGAAAGTAACAGAGCAGAGTTTGCCCAACTTTGGGGAAGCACAGAACTTTGCTGGCCATAATTATTTCAGGGAGCAGAGGAAATAAATAGAGCTCACACATCTGTCTGAACACGCTTGATGACGTTCAGCCTAAAATAAAACCCGTTTTGCTTTATAATAAGCGTTTGCACAGCAGGCGAGCACCAGCTAATGCAGCACCGCTGCTAACTGGCCCTTTGCCCTCACCAAATGCTGCCCCAGCGACCAGACATGGCTTCCTGCACCTGCCATAGCAGAGACAGCCAGGGCGACTCAAGAGGGGGAAAAAAAGGAGAGTGGTGACTCCCTTGAGGAGCCGGGGCAGCAAGCTGCTGTCGCCACTGCCCGTGGCAGAGGAGAGGACTCAAAAGCTGGATCTGCCTCCCCAAAGGGCAGGTTTCAAGTGTAAGGGATCCATTAATCCACAGCAAAGAGAATACTGCACTCGGCACTATTTGCTCAAGCAGAAGAGGGGGCAAAAAAATAAAAGGTTTCTGTCATACGATGAGAAAATCATGGCAGGGAAAAAAAGCCTGGCTAGCAGCACACACAGCCCCAGAGCCAGAGTTATTTCAGCGCTGTCCATACTCATGCTGTTGCTAACTAGAAGGCGAGCAGGCAGGTCCACAACTGCTCAGCTGCAGCGCTGCCCTCACACGCGGGGCAGTCAGAGCTCATCGCTTCACCTGCCCACTCACTGGATGGGCAGCTTACTAAACCCAGCACAGCATTTCACCCAACGCTCCCGCCTCCGTGCGCAGCTCGGGCAGGCGGCTACCTGTGTCCCTCCCCGCTCCCCCCTCAGCCTTCACACGCCTGCCAACAGAAAGCAGTCGTTAGAAAACGCACACCACCAGGCACGTGCAGCTTTAGGGCCCTTCCTTACCAAGAGACAGGCTTGTGATTCACAGGCTACATAGGGAAGCAGTAGTGACATAGTCAAACAAAAATCCAGCTGTGGAAGCAAAAAAACTCCCAAGGGACTATCACCATAGCCAAATGGAAAAGACATAACTTCCTTCTGCCCCTTCTATGCCTTGCCCTTATCCAGTACAGCAACCTTTGCTTTCCAGACAGCTCCCTTCTCCCTCACACAGCTGTGGGAGGCAAGACCCCTCGTCAAAGTACAGCCAACCCACAGCAGCAGGGAAGATCCTCAGCTTCACTGGTTTTATTTCCTCCCAGATAGTCTCGAAGGTCAGCTCACTCCAGCTGTCAAAATAGCTCACGGGGCTCCAAGCAAGCGGGATGATTCCACTGACAACTAGGTCACATCTACCCACCACCTGCAGAGAGCTGCTCAGCTATACGTGGCTTTCCCATTTTCCTCCAATTAGACACAATACTGCATCACCGCTCACTTGGGCACTGGAGAGGAGGAGGGAGTGAACCTGCAGCAATGTGACAGAGCAGTGATCCGGGGAGCACCAAAAAAAGGCCACAAACTGACCTCTTAGGTTTGAAACGGGGCCCGAGACACTAACGTATGTGGTTACTGGGTTCTGCAAAGACCTGTCCCCCCAACTAGGAAAGGAGGGGGCACGGACAGGACAGCCGAGCTGGCTTTGCCTGCAGCTAGATGCACGCGCTGCAACTGGCAGGACACCAGGCTCCTTCAAACATTCGCAGCCCCATCTGCAGGGGATCCGGGTACAGAAAGATCAGAAACCTGCTCTAGTCACAGGGAAACAGGCTCAAAACCAACCAAACCAACCCAAAACTACAATTCAGATACAAAACTCGCTGTCTTCTCAGGTCCGACACTGCGTGGCATTTTTAGTGCACTTCTGGCTACAGAAAGATGCGTGCTCTTGCTTTGTTGTTGGATTGCATTCAACTAGCCCTTACTCTAGCTGGAATTTTAACCCAGCTTGACTGATGGAAAGCACAGACAGAGGAAAATGTGGTTTGACTAGACTTATTAAAAAAATAAAAATAAAAATCCACATCTCTCGCTTTTTTTAGTATCTGAGGGCTTTTTTCCACTTGGCTATTCAAAGAGCAATAGACAGGCAGAGGAATCAAAAAAGCTGCCAGGAATCATAAAATGTACACGGAAAACCTGAACAAGAACGGTTCAACTGAATACACATGTTTTCTGTAGAAATAGCAAAATTCTCCTTAAATACAACTCCCACTCAGAAACAGAGGGGCACACATGCAACTCAAATCCTCCAAGTATTTTACAACTGCAGCATACCCTGCAGTTCACAGTTCTCAGTTCACTCACTTCTCACAGAACTCAGTTCACAGACAACAGAGCAAGAATTGCTACAGCCTATAGAAAACAGCGGAGGCAGCTCTAGAAATAGCTAAGCGGTAAAATTTGGATCTGCTTGAAGAATACAGTTTAATTTTGCCTACTATCTTGCACCTTGATTTCCATACAAGAAGTCTTGGTGGTCTATAGGTACTTTCATAGTATCCTACCTAGCCTGTCATCACGAATGCTTCCAGCGTGCTCTCCCCAAGACAGTGCCAGTAAGTCAGGCATCAAAGCTGTTACGACCACAGCCTACTAGCGGGAGACCTTACTCCCTGAAACCACCAGAAACCTCAGCCTGACTTAAGGCTTACACAGGAACAGCTTCATCACAGCCACGTGCAGGTCGCAGCTGTGGCACAGTCCCAGCAGAGGACAGTCGAATTCATAATTTCAGAGCTCTTTAGCATGGCCTTATAAATGAACAGAAACTTTGACATATTTTTCATATACATATGAACTTTATGTGAACTTCTTGGCCATCTGATCCCCAACTTAGCCCTTAAAAAACACGAACCAATTTCTGAGCCCTAAAAGCATATGGGTGTTCTGTAATAAAACTTCTCTTAAACCTCAGTTTTGAACCTATTAGTGGAACTAGAGTTTAACAGCCCTCCTGAGACGCGCATTGTAATTTGCACCACTTCTACATTTTAAGGAAGTTCAATCAGCATTTTCTTAGCCTAAGAAGTAACGTGCAATAAAAAAAGGCCTTCTGATGCTGTCACCTATGAGTAAGACCCAGAGCAAGTAAAACACTACCACCTGGGTGAACAAACCCAGCAACCCGCACAGGCTAGAGAATCCAAAATAACGACTGCTGCTTTATTAGGGCAAAGTTTCAACATGCTTTAAAAGGACTCTAAAAGCATTTAAAACTTCAACTTGCAGCCTGTTAAACCACAGTTCAATCTTGCCAAGCAGAGTATATGAAGTGGGCAAGCCAGCGATACTCCGTTAGTAACCGTTTGATACCAGTTCCTTACCTGACCACCACAGCAAGCACATCTTTGGCGTCCCTTCCTCAAATGGCTAAAGGACATGACTGGCTTGGGACAATCCATAAAAAACACCTTTTTACTACATTAACCATCCCTCAGACAAATGTGACCAACTCAAGAGGTTTCCGCACTGAGCTAAGCAAGACATTAGAACACCACAGTCCTGCAGGTATCTGGGGGAAATGTGGTTTTGATGGTGCAGAGCCCCTGGGCTAGCAAAGAGCATCGAGGCCCAGCTGCCCAGCCACCCTACTCCTGTTTGTTGAAACTGCTCTCCTCTCCCTGGGCCAGAGCGCGTCCTCCAGAAGGGCTCCAGCACTAGCGGCAGCCCCTCCTGCCCCAGCCTGCTCTAACACCCCCTGCAGTACAACTTGGTCCTTTGTCTCTCAGGACCAAGTCAGACACAGAAAACACCCAGACAACAGCACATCCAGCAGATTGTTCCCCAAAGGGGTTGCAGCTCTCTACCTCTCTCCCAGCAGGGCCGCTGCTTACCCAACTTTTAACAATAACAGCAAAATCAAAGAGAATTCACACTCACCTTCTTTTGAGGAGTTCCTGGGCAGCTGTGAAGAGCCTTAACACTTCTTGCTCTCCATGTCTGCTTTCACAACTTCCTTAGAGCCAGTTCAGGTCAGCCGGCCACCACCTCATCCCTGGAGGCTGCCAGAGCTGCTCCTTCACACAGCTGGGTGATAACCGGGCCCCTCATCAAGCCCTTAAGGGCTGCAGCTGCAGATCTCCCTTCTCAGGGCTCAGCTGCTCCCAGTGAGGGGGATGGGCTGTTGCCACCACCTCTCACAGTGGCTTGCTAACCGAGGGCACACACAGGCTGTGCTGCGCAAGGCCCTTGCTTAATAGTGATGCTTCACAAACCAGCCTCCTAGAGAAGAAATACTGTCTTTACCTAGGAAGAAACTGTTTCTTCAAGGATTTTCTGGAAAAAGGAGCTGTGAGATCTGCCAAGTAAATGTAACGCAGCTGTGTGTCAGCTGTTGGTACGTCTTTCTGTTCCAAACCTCTAAGGCCCAAAGCCAGAACATTAGGACAATGCACCAGGGCACCGGGGTATGGGACAGGGACAGTCTGTGCCAAAGGTGTGCCTTGGTTTTGAAGCCTGTGGAGTCTGACAGGCAGTAGCCCCAGAGCACCGCAGCCCCAGAAAGCCTCAGCTCTAGACTGGTTCCTATTCATTCCCAAGCAGGGACTCCTGAGTAGCAGAGCTGGGGAGCTCGGTGGCTTGCCTGCTCAGCTGGCTCCCGAGCTCAAAGAGAAGATCACTAAGACCAGGTCTCGGTATGACAGCACCGATTTCCTGGCAACCTTAACACAAAACTTCCCACCAAAGCCAAGCAGCAGCTCTAGGTCAGCAGATAGCAGGTAGACAGAATGGCCAAAGCAGCTTCCCCAGCACCTGTTAATCGTGCTACCCTGCCTGAGAACTAGGAAATGTAAATTACTGAGCTATGGGAAGTCTGAGACCTTGCAAGCAAGTGTGAATGCAAAAGAGCAGCCTTTACAACAGCTGCTTGAGGAGCACAGTAAGTAGGAACTATAGACTACCTTCCAAAAGAGAAGTGTTCATTGTATACACTGAACTCCTGCGAGCAAGGACCGAATCATGAGTCTGAATTGGCAACGTGGTTAGTGCTCACTGAATAGCCAGCCCCAAATAAAAAGTCAGTTGTTGTTCACGCCGAAAACTCCCTCGAGCTACAAAGGAGCGGTAGTTGTACTGAACCAGTAGCTGCATACGTCAGCATGTGCTGCAATGCTAAAAGGTAGTCACATACCAAAGCCTAACACATTTCTATCCTTTGTTGTCCAAACTCTCTTTTTAATAAAGATACCAACCGTTAAGATGTGGGAAAGTTTACAGATTGATCTGTCCTCTTTGAATGGAAACTCTGTAGCTGCTGAAGCACCCTCATAATATCCCAGTGTGCTGCACAGTGCCTCGCTCAAGCTCTGCAGCCACACTTCATAAAAAATCTTCATAGACCGTCTCCTGGCAGTGTCACTGTACTTCCCGTAATACAAACACTTTAAAAAAGCCTCTACAGCTTTTCCTTCCCTCCAGCTCTCACCCCCCAAAAGAAAGTCTTTTGATTTAAAGAACAGTACTTCGTAAGCACAGACCCGTCACTTGTTAATTCAAGTTCACTGATTGGCTTTAAAGTCATTTCTTCCACTTCTGCTTTGTATCTTTAGTCTTCTTAAATTTCTTCTGTTGCTTGGGTCCTCTTGCTGTTTCTAATTTTCTCTTCTTCTCACTGGGAAACAGGAACAAAATATCTGTTAAAAATACACTAGATTCCCAACCAGCTGGGGAATTTTTGTTGTAAAAGAGGGACGAGGGTCTACGTAGAAATGTGGTTGGGAGAAAACACTTCCAGTTTCTTGGGTCATTTAAACTGGTGCTAGAGAAACCACAGACAAGAGTGTAACCTAGATTTTCTAGTGTCTTCAGATTCTCTAACCCAATTTGAATCCCTTAAGATCTTGATTTTTAATCCTTGTCATTGTTTTTGAGACTTCCAGTTATGTGTCCTAAAGGCAATTCATGCAGGGCATCTGGAATTAGAGTACCTAGAAAAAAATATTACCACTGACAGTTTTAAGTATACAATTTTGTTCCTGCACTAGATTCTGAATAGAGCAAACATGACAGAGCTCCAATCTCTCTAAGCACTGACAAGACCCTCTCTTTCCTGTAAGGCTTCTGGAAACTTGCAGCTTCCAGCATTCATGAAAAAAAACATGAATATACAAAGGGTGGAACAGAGATCACAATTGCCTCAGCTGTCAGGCACCCCAGGAAGGGGAAATACGCAAGCAGGCAAGTCTTAACTATAAATCCCCAAGGAAAAGATGAGGAAAGACTCCATGCTGAGCAAGGAAGAACAAAGAAGATGGATGAAAAGGAACTGCAGAAGCGCAGACTCGGTATTTTGCAGGCTGCAGCTCACATTTGAAAGAATTGTTCTTCCCTGAATTTGCATTTTCTCCAATGGGACTATCATCACAGGCTCCCACCCAGTGTCAGCTCCCAAAGCAAATAGGGCAGTTATGTGGAATGAGTTCCTTCTTTAAAAGTGGCCCAAAAGAGAAACAGTACCAATTTCTGTGCATGATCAGGATCAAGACTTAACTATGTCAACAGAAAAAAGTTAAAATAAGCAACTAAGTTACAGGAAGACAGGCCTAGACTCTACAGCAACACAGAATTCACAGCAGCAGCCTTGCTGTTAGAGGAATCACTGAGTCCCCAGCAGAGTGCTCAGGTTTCTCCAGGAATATTGAAAATCTATCAAGGGCGCCAAGTTCATTTTATCTGCATTTAACTCTTCACTTCACCCTTTTGAAACACTTTATAATGAAGCCAGCAGGAAAGACCAGAGAGACCTCTGTGGAGTATTGCAACTTCCTTAACCTTTTCAAACTGACGACGGAAGCGTTCTGTCCTGCTTTGCTCAGCACCTCATTCCATTCTTCATCGTCACCCCGGATAATATATCTAAGTGAAAAAGGTAAAGGAAAATCCAAGTAAAATCACTAGCACAAAGTAAAAAAAGAAATAAGGTGATTATATTGTCAGGTGCACATTACTCTACAAACAAAGCCACTGTGTCAGCACCCAACCAAGTCAGTACTTGGAAATACATAAAAAACTGGACTGGCAAAGGGATGCAATAGTTTGTCACGACTCTGTCAGCAGACTCAGTCCAAACTAGGTCAATAGCAACCAACAATTGTCCCCATCCAAAGCTGGTCAGTGCCGAATGAAGTTCTCTCAGGAGCCCCTATTGTAAACATCACAAAACTGTTCTATGAGAGCCTCTCATCAGAAAAGCAGTGTGCTGAGTACAGTACTTCTGTTATGAAAGCAAAAAATAGGGCGACAAAGGTTATACTTTCCATAGCCGTGGTCTATGCCCACTAGACTTCATAAAAGATACACCCTCATTATATAAATTTCTTTATAAAAGCTTGAGGGCTTTTTTTCTTTTTCTTCCCTCCAAAAAAGAGGAGAAGGATAGTTATGGTGGTAAAGGAAGAGGATGCAAAAAGCAATGGCTTATAATGGAAAGCTAGCTAAATTAGCAGCTGCTCTTAGACTAGCAGTAAGCTTGAATGGTACAATTTTTCTGCATCAATCTGGGAAAAACCGAATACCTGCAGCTTTCTTTTGAAAAGAGAAATTAAGACCACAATTGCGATTCAAATAAGCTCATGTTCTGTGCCCCTCGTCTGAGTGTTCAAGTACCCTGGAAATTATATACAAATTTAACTAGGCAAGGCAGTTGTGTAGCAAAATCGAGTGGTTGCTCTCAGTCTCAAGTTCTTAGAGATTTAGAATAGACTAGCCTTTGTTCGTACAAGGCTGAACAACACTGGACAAAGCCTTTTCAAATCAAACAGCTCTGTCTCTTCTATTAGTTTTCTATAACCTGTATTGAAAAGTGTTCAAAATAGGTTTTTGTCTCTCTCTTCTCATGGAAGAGAACAAAACCTATTTATGGGTGGAAAAAAGTAGGGAACACAGTCCAAAATGACTAACAGGTATGTAACATTATCAATGCTAAAAAATGGGATTAAAGTTTTTTAAAAATTCTGGTTATATTGTTTTCCTAATGTGACTGACTTGCAAGTCACTTCAAATCACACCAGTTTTTGTCCTTTCTTCAAACAATCAAAGACTCAGAAGCTTTTATTCCTTTCCTCAGATTTAACAGAGATTAATCTACAGCCAAAAAACCCAACTTTTCTGGGATGTCAGTATAGTAAATAGAATTTATAAGACAAAAATTGGGAGGAGGAGAGAGAGAGAAGGTAGAGAATCAGTGGCATGTGTAACTCTTGTCAGTCCAGAAAAAAGAGACATCTGCTGACACTTCAAGTAAATTGCTGGTTCAGCAACTCAGTATATCCTACAAATTGTCCAGCTCTACTGAAGTTAAAAGGCATCTGTGCACACTGTAGTTAGTGAAAGAAGCTCTGGTTGGTTGTTCTTATTCTGTTGGTTTGGGTTTTTGATGTTGGGGTTTTTTTGTTAAAGAAGAGAATATTAAAATTAACCAGGTACTGTTTTCACTTGAGTTGCACACACAGCTAAGGTGGACAGCACACAACAGGACCTGGGTATCCTGGTTTGAGGAAACTAACGACTATTTCTAGAAACATGGGAAACTAAAATTAGAAACAGTCCACAGCCAGGCAGCTTACTTTATTACTCCGTATTATAGAACTATATAACTTATATATGTATAATATACATACTGTACACAGCCAGGATAAAGACCGACACATAGATACATAGCAGGAGCTACTGCCATGAATAATTTACCATTTAAGTGACAAAAGAGAACAGACGTACATGAAGAATGTGCTCAAGCTCATGCCAGAGGCAGTGGGACAGAGCTGAGGATTGATCCAGCACTCCTGTTTGCAGAACATCATCTGTCTGCAGTACCGTAATGACGAGCCAGCCCCAACTGTAACAGCAATTCAGTTCTACAGTTCCACTGACAGATCTCACTGCTGATCAGCTGTGATCTGCTAACTCACAACCTTCTGCTTTCTGTTCAAAATGCCAGCAGAAAAAACTGAAGTCAGTAAGTTCATGCTTGGGAGTATGACACACTTCTCAGGCAATGAATTAATGTACTGAGGTAAACAGGTGAATGGCCTTGAACAGAAGTTGTTACTTAATTTAATTCATACTGCAAAGAATGTTTTGAGTGTGAAACAAAGCAGATTGGCTAACGGAGTTGATGAAGACTAAGGTATTGGCTGTCAGGCACACAACACCCAAAGTTTTCATCAGCACAGCAGTATATGCTTATCCTACCTGGCCACTGTTGAAAATACCCGTTGCTATTTCTCATTTATTGATGGTTTGAGATTGTGATATTGCAACTACAGCCTTGTGCACAAGTCTCAGCAAGATCCACTAGTGAGCCAGCATTTGAACAGATAGCAGGGAAAATCTGGTTTTGAGACTCATACAGATGAATTCTTACTGTGTAAGGTCCATGCCTTTCAGCTTCCCCACTTCTTGCTTGTGCTTTTCTTGGAATTCCTTTGCAGCTTCTTCCTATAACAAGACAGCACAACAGATGCATTAAGGTCTAAGTGGAAAAGTGACCATGTAATGGAAAGAAAATGCCTTTCCTACAGCAAGAGATGTACATCTCCTAAAACAAGTAACAGATCATCCTGAAAAACTTATCTCTTTTATATAATTGCATTTTTACGTTATTTGTATACATATACTTGTAATATGTAACTCCAAGAACACCTTAGTAGATTCTGCAAAAAATCTATACAAAGCATATCCACAAGCACGTAATGCAAAGCTGTCAGGTTTTAACTACAATAAAGTGACAGGTGTGATGTGGAATTCTTTCCATCCAAGAAAACTTAGATTACAAGGCTTCTACACTCAAGGGAACTCCATGAAGTGTTTACGTATGTATCAAGAAAAGAGTTTGTAATTACCAAATCATCATGTAAAGATTTCAGTGTTGGCTCCATTACAACATCCTTTGTTGCCACCATCTGCTCCTCCACAGCTTTTTCCTGGACTGTATTGAACAACTGAAAATGAAGCAAGCCAACACATGTAAGATTTGCTGATGTTTCTTCTAGGTTTTTTCTTTAAAGTAAGTAAGAAATGCTGTCTGTCCCCAAGAAACTCTTCTAATCTTGCAAATATCAGGCAGTTGTTTATTTCAAATGCATGCTTTCCATCATACTGAAATAAAAAGCTCAAGGCTGCTTCCTGAAGGCAAAATTATATATAGCTTTTACAAAAAGTATAAAACTATAATCAGTCAGCACGCAATGTCACTCGCATAAATGTAGAGATCTCATTGGTTACAACATACTTTATTAATACAGCATCATTTGGTTAATGTTTGCAGCTAAGAGATGAATTTATTTTTTTGTATGTTATTTTCTTCAAGATAATTATAAGGGTGTTCTGCTGAGCAAATCACCTCTCCAACGAACAACCTACGCCAGAAGCTTTGCTACCATATCCTGAACCTTGAGAACTAGAGGCCCCAGGCTCAGCAAGCAACTGCAAGCAGTGGGCAAGTATTCTGTCCATCTCACCATTTGATAACTCATCATGTTACTCCCTTTATCACAGATATTAGGGAGAAAGAAGACTAGATTCCAAACCTTCCAATAATTTCATTGGACTTCAAGTCTACCTCTAAATGACACTGGAAAAGCTTTTTTTCCAAGCAAAGTTGAGATGCCACCAGTGCAGTAAACAATCATAAACAAATGGCTTAGGCTAAGCTGGCAACATGGGTTGTATGCTCAGCATTTTGGTTGGGACATTTCAACATTTAAAACCCTAAGACAAGCACTATTATTTGGGAAAACACTATATAAATCAATGCCATAAATACCTGCTTTTTCCACTGGGATTTTCCCATGTCACAAATAAGTTTATAGTCAATTACTGGGGACACGCTCAAGATGCACAGTTCTGAATCAGCTTTCTATTAGTGCCAGGCTCAGTACTGGAATTACTCTTTGGTCCAGAACAACTAAGTCAAAGCTTATTGTTATTACCTGGACTACTTTGCGGATGATTCTGTTGAAGAGGCCCATCAACTGACTGCTGGGCAGTTCCAGCTCCTTTTCCAGTTGGTCCAGAGATTTATGCTGTAGGCCAATCCCTAGAAAAAGTGCCTGAGGGAACAACATGTATTTCTGTTACAGAGGCTTTTACAGCAAATACAAATATATATTACCCTCTACACTCCCTACAATTTTACAAAGTCCTTGCTCTACTCAAGTAATACAAGGCTTCTCTGGTACGAGCTGAAGCTTGGCTCAGAGGCAGTGGAACACCCCTAAATTATTCTGTAGCTGGCAGGTGCCATTCCATACTTAGTACAGACAAGTATCTTTCTCCTGAAGTACAGCTAAAGGCAGAAGATCACTACAAACTGGAGAAATTACGAAAAGGAATACAAAAGAAGCAATTAACTGAAGCGAAGACTTTTTTTAAAGATGACATGAAACAGGAAACTATTCCAAATATATATACAAAGAGTGAAGCGTGGCTTGTTCTCACAGTGATACATACCGACTGTGCAGCAGAGAGAGAGATATCACCCAACTGATTGAGAAAAAACATCCTGGCAATGGCAGGTACCATATCCATGATGAGATGATAGTCCACCATGTTGCGAGAGTACATCTCTAATCTCTTCAGGTCATACGGGATGAAAACTGATTCTAATTCAGCACGGCTGATGGCTGATGGGTACAACAAAAAGACAACAGTGTCAAGACTGTTATCCATAGCTATCCAGGATCTCGGTATTTAACACATTCCTTTTCATATCATTGAGTAAAGGCCAACTGCTACCCCACAGGTTCAATTCCCAACACACTTCAGAATTCAACACACTAGGTACAACACCGCTATTCAGACCGGCTGGGTTATTCAAAGTCTCTTCAGACAGACATACGTCCATATGAAAAACTCCAACTATTAAAACAAACCAGCATATCAACTTAAAGATGCCAAACAGACTAGAAACAGTGAGGGCTGAGAAACACCATTTGCCCAGTCTTTTAACTATCTTACCTTGGTTTTGCTGGTAAAGAACTTTGTTCCCTTGTGGAAGCAACCAAAACTCTTTCACCAAGGCAGATACTAAAAACCCACAAGACACAGATTACCAGGTTCTCCCAAGAGGACTCCCCTCTGTTTGGCATACTGAGAAAACAGCAATTTGCTTTTAAGCCAGAAGTGACTGTTAAAACTGTCTTGTCTGACCCCTTTTTTTATACTGCCTGTGTGTTTCCTGTAGCAAGTGCTGGACTGAGCCCAATAACATGCAGTTGAACTAAAGCCTCTCTCTTAGAAAGACATCATGTTCCAGTTTCCAAATTTCTGATGACAACATTCCTCCTAAGATCCCAAGCAAGCTCCTCTGCCTACTGACCCTTGCTATTCAAGGCTTCCCTTTTAATTCCATACTGGATTTGTCAGGTGTCAGTATCTATCCATGTTTTATCATGCATTTAGCTGTTACAGTCAGGAATCCTCTAATTTTGGATTACTTAAACCTTCGATCAAGAAAGCAGGGGAAAAAAAACCACCAAAAAACCCCCACTACCCATTTTCAGTGGCAGAAAACGTCCTCCTCTTAGCATTTACTTAGAAATACAAGCATGTTTCTGGATAATAGGCACAAAACACAGTAATTGACCAAGAGCAATTCATGACACTTTATAAGAGATATCATATAATGCATGTATTTGAGAACTCTGACAAACACATACATAGATTTTAAATGGCAATCTAACCGAGCATTGTGAGCCAAGGTACTCACGTGGTTGTGGCTGCTGTTTGATATTTTTATTCTGTAGAATATTCAATGCCAACGAGGGAGAAAACGTGCTGAACTGGTAGGAAAGCAGAGAAAGAAACCGCCTCCTAAAATCTATAGGACAAGATGATAAAATAAATGATTCCTGTGGACCTCTAGAATAAATATATTGGAAGATTCTTCTAGCGTTAGCAAAATCAAAGTTACCTTTCCAGAAGGCAGTAAGCCAAGGCTCCTGTTCCATGTCCTCTTCATTCAGCATCTTCAGCATGATGCACGAATGCTCACCAGTCAAGTCATTCTAATAAATAAGACATATTTCCCATCATCCCCATGAACCTTTTGCGCTCTGTGCTCAACTGAAGAAGGCAAAGGTCTTCTAAATCAACCACAACAATGCATACATCAACTGCTACTGATCACCACTACCTAATGTAAAACCTACGAACTTCTAGAATTTGGTAAATCCCAGTGCTGAGGGTTTCTGGCTTATTGAGGTAACCAGCAGTGAGCAGTACTGCAAATTCCAGGTACAGCACAAGAGCCAGAAAGACAAAGGAAAAATGCAGTGCCATGGGACAAGCAAATTATTCTCCTCAAAAGTACTGTAACTGCTAGTGCTATTTTTTGTAAACACCTAGAAAAACAAACGCAGTCAGTTCAAGGGCCACTTGCACATTTTACCAATAACCACATTAATAACTCTCAAAAGCTGCACCTTTGCTCTAATTTTTTAAGTGCAAACTACTTACAAGACCACATTCACAACCCTAAAACTTTATTCCTTTAGTTAACTATAGGCCCAAAGAACAAAAACGAGCACAAAAGAAACCCCAAATGTAGCCAAGAAAACTTTCTTGCCCAAATCACATCTCACAGAAGCTAATGGAAAGGTGCCCAGTGATTTCAATAGGTCTGGATTTCATTCAGAAACAGTATGCTACTTACTGGTGTCTGCCTTAGATAAACTGGCACAAATCCAGCACGTTTCCAAAATCTGGGGAAAGGGAAAAGAGAAAATGCACTAAGAATTATGGAGCTGTTGATTCTACAACTTGTGGTTAAATGAAGTCTATCTAACACATAACAACAACTGTTGAATAAGCAAAAGTCTGAGATACCCCACCAACTAATGAAAATGGACACTGACAGGAAGTAGTAACAGCAATCAAACTGACTGAGGTTCTAACTTAGAGGAGTGAAAAACTATGATATCAAAAAATGAACAAACTTTCAAAGACTGACAGACAAGAGTTATTGTATTTGACAGGCTTCCAAGGCCTCCTTTAAAACCAGGCAGACAGGTTTTGACCAATAATATCACAGGCTCGTAAGGGATGCCCGGGGGAGGGGATGAGGATTTACAGTTCACTTCACAGACTCTGCTCTTCTTCAATGAATGATGATTTTCCCTGGCAACTTCCAGGTTTCAAATAGTCACTTGTGGACCAGAGAGAATCCCAGGACTGATCAGCAAAATCCCACTGACATCCTTTTCCACCCTCCTGTTCCTTCTTGTATCTTAGTTGTGAACTGATCCCACAATTCATTGTGTCCAGTAAAAGGACGACTTGTATAAAAAGACCTGCTGAGACCAAACATATGGCATCCCAGACAAAAGAAAGAAGCCAAGCCCCAGAGCAACTGTCACTGGCAACCTACCTCCACAGGACATGGGATGACTGCTCAGCAGCTGCACGGGATATTGCACATTTCAGCAAGAAGCCCTACACGTGTACCGCAGCCTCTCCCCATCCCACTATTCATCCTTTTTTTTATCTATCCCACCACAGCTAACAGTCAAATAACTAAACAACTGAAGTAGTGAAACACTTTATTCTCCCCCTCTGCCCTGAGAGGGATCGTTCAAATAAATTAAGACATCTGAACCATTTGCTTTATCATTTGTAAAGATTAAGACTATTTCACAATAAACATTAAGTTCTGATGCTCTCCTGCACAGCTAAACAATGCACCATCACATTCTGGCATGAACTTTGCAGCATGCTTGCCTCTGGCAGAACAGAACAGGCTACAGTCCCTGTATCTGAAAAGCCAAATCCCACATAGCTACCTAACACTGTTCTGACCAGGTCCGGCACAAACTGGCCTCCACCACTCTTCCTTCTTCTGTGGGACTCAGTCTCATCTCATGGGCTTGTGTAGCACCCTAGGTTCTCTGTAAGTGGGGGAAGGCCAGCAAGGAACCAAGGTTTAGGTGATTAATGACTGCTTTGCCTTTAGACTAGCAACAGGAAGAATTCTGCATTATTTTGAAACTGTCTCCCAAATTGTGGATTCACAACTTCCCACACGATGGCTAAGAAAGTCTCAGAAACCTAGGTATTTTATAGAATGTGGTAATATTAAAAAAGTTTGTATTTATTATAAAATTATATGGGTTTATATAAAACAGTGTTGCAAAGCTGAGCTAAAATTAATAAATCCTTTACTGCTGCAGTACCTCAGTTCCTCCACGGTAAGAATAGCAAGAAGCAGCTGCAGCTGCTGGTGAAAAACATTTACATTGGTCAGGAAACTAACAACCAGCTTTGAAGTCAGCAGCAGCTCAAGCTTCTACAGGTCACAGGATGTAGTATTTAACTTCTCCCTGCTAATTACAGGCTGTTCTTACTTCTCTAGTCTGGAAAAACTGAGCAATTAAAGCTAGTTAACTGTTTAGAAGGGTCACAGAGACAACCAAGAAGGGAATGAGTTTGCCCTCAGAAGCAGTCTGAGAAAACACTACACTGAAGGATGCACTTAGGATCAGCCCTACTGTACATCAAGAAAGGGTCTTACAGGAGAAGTGGACTTAGAGCTGTCCCACTTTTAGAAACCAAGTGAAGAGATAAAGAGAATATCCAAGGGCTAAAATATCTGCATCTAAATCTATACAGTATATTATTTATATATATATTTTATTATTATATATATATAATTTATATAGTTATATTTTTGCACTGGATATAACTAGCAAATAGAATAATGTCTTACTTGAGTAATCTTGGTGTTAGGCCATAAGATACACCTAGATAGTCCAGGCTTTCAGCTTGTCTCTCGCTCAGTTTAAGAAGTAAAGGAGGCAAGTCCTTCCGAGGTGTCACAACCTCCTCTAATAAACTAACAGTCTGAAAAAGAAAGCGGAAACGGGTTAGTAGCAATCTTCACAGAAATCTGCAAATTAAATCTCCTATTCTTTATAAAAAATAAATATGAGTACTTCCACCTTACGGAGAGAAATCATTATTGAGACTTACAGTGAAAAACAGCTTAGCACAACAGAAAACACAAATAATGTACTGAGCTCCATACCTCACTGCTTACAGTTGCAATTTCTTTTGGCTTTTGAATTGTGTTTTCTTCAAAAGACAGGAATTTGCCTTCATAGTACATCTGCAGTAAAGTCAGAGCTCTGCTGCCGTAGCCCATCTGTGAAGTAGGAACAATACACTGTAAGCACAAAGATGTATCTAGTTTTTAAGGCAGGGCAACAACATTCTCCCCTTACAAACTCATTAACAATTTGTGCAGAGATCACTCAGTCACTACAAAAATGCATTTTCTTTGCTACATAGCAGCTCCATGGAGAAGGTCACAACAGAACCTGGATGTCTGAAATCACAGTGAGAGCCCAGCTGGTAGTTTAGGACTGTGTAATAGTTCTTGGTGCTTAACTGTGGCACTCAGAAAACGCCAAACACCAGTTGTGAACATTTGGTAATCTCACAGTAAGTATCACCGGATCTTGATTGTATATTGCTGCTTGGGATGCTGGCATGCTACAATGCTGCCTAGTAATGACAGTTTACTCTCTAGTAATGACAGCAGCACTGGTTTGCTTCCCACCCATAGGAAAGCAATGCCCCCCAGCCTGCTGTGGCATCTGACCTCATTCTGTTACCACCACTGGCTTAGTCCCCAAGCTTAAAATGCTAAAAACTGGAGCAATTGAAACATTTTCCCAGTTACTGCTGACTGTTCACAGCTGGGTTTCAAAATACTTTACCCCCTGATAATCCGGATGAACTGCAATACGAACAACACGCCCACCGGAGAGGCCCCCAAAGTCTGGATCCTGGAACTGCATAAAAGACAAAAGTCACTTAAAGAACACAGATGGGCAGTCTGGAAATAACAAATAGTTCTGAAATGTATCTTGAGTATGAGTACACAGCCAAATTACTCACCTGCTCTGAAATGGTCCAGGGAATAAGATCACCAGAAGCTTTCTTTCCCCTAGAAAGGCTGTTCATGATAGACTGGCGAGAGATCTCTCCTTCCATGCACACCTGCCAGAGAAGGTAAAAGGCCATTAATGGAGAAAAAGTGTTTTCTCCTATAGTCGCTCCACCACAGCAGAATCAAAATTCACACTCAGATGCTGAGTCCATTATGAAGTATCGACATTTCATGTGATCCCTGCTCTGCAACATGATGAACAAACATGTATGTGCCAACAAACAGGCTCTGCCCCTAAAAGCCCCATCTCAAAAAGCACACCAGCACACCAGCCAGGTGCATCTGGTGCAGTAGGCATTAACTATGGTGCAACAGAAGCCTGAAGAGATTAAGCATAGTAAGTGCTCTATGCATTTTCTGTAGCCCATAAACAGAAAACACAAAAGCTGGTCCCACCAATATTTTTCTTTAAATGTCATATATTTTTCATGTAAATGGGGACTTTTTCTTTTAAAAAACAGTAGATTTAACTAGCTGCATCGAACACAGGTAATTAAGAATCTGTGTTCTTAAGGAAGGAAGTATAGTATGGTATAGTCTCACAGCAGCATACTGCTTCACTATTGAACAGTTCACTTCATAGATCCACGCTGCTCTCTTACCTGAACAACAGCGAGTACTTCTGGTAATGAATTCTGGGTAGGTGGAACAGGTGGCAAAAGGCAAAAAAGATGATGGGCAGGTGCGTCAGATAGCATCTGGAGGTCATTGGGCGAGTTCTGGACGGTAAAGACATACCAGAAAGTTAAAGAATTATTCCACGAGAAGAGCTTTGAAGTCCAGTGTAATGTTAGTAGCTGGCTTCTAAACAACCCTCCATTTTCTGAATTTAGGGCTAGTAAGAAACTTGAAACTAGTACAATACTTATGGATCAAGAAGCTTGCAGGCCAGATCATGGCTGTTATACTGCATCTGTTTTTCTCAAGTGAAACCTGTTGCTCTAGTAGGTATGGAACTGAACTGTCTATTTTTATATTGCTACTTATCTCTAAATCTACCAAACCTTAAATATTTTTTTTAAGTGTCAGATTTTTAGTACTCAGTACTTAAAGACTTCACCACTCACATCTACTAGTCACCCATGGTCTTGAAACCTTGAGATGAATGACTATTCTTTTCAGTAGTGCAGTGGTACTACTCTTTAGGTCAACCTGAGGCTACTAGAATACAGTAAAGAGAACTGCAAAAGAGGTTCATCAATGATACTGTTCTGACAAACTTGTAGGCTCATCCAGAATTTAGTCTCCGGAATTTCTCAAGACAAAAATATTCCAGATATCTGTAAACAAGTATATTCAGTCAAGACCAAGGCAGAGATCTTCTCAGAGAAAGGCGAATACGAATCTGTATACAACAAGAAGCAACTGAAGCTATTCAGAAACCTCAATTAGGCCAATTCAATTAGGCTGCCATAACAAGCACTGCTCCCTCCACAAAATTCCTAGCTGAAATTTTGACAGAAGTTACACAAGCTTTACCTTGTAGTGTGAAGCCACATAGAGGGCCATCAGTCTCTGCAGAAAAACTTCTGATGCTCTGTGGTAACAAAAAAGTGTGTCTCTATTTACGTAGTATCTAAACACAGGGATTAAGGAAACAAGCTCCTTGGAAACAAGGAAAAAGCTCCTTGTTGGTTTAGGAGTAATACCTTCAGTACAGCCTTGGGCTACATGCTGGCTTGTGTTCTTAAGACTCTACAGCTCTACCTACAAGACTGAATGACTTTGGGCAGCATTCATAGCTTTCACACCCTTCAGCTGTAAAGCTAAAGCTTTTATAACTCCAGCAAGGACTTCCCTTTATTCAACCCTTCCTTAGGATTGTCTCTGCAGTAAAACTGGAGTTTGGTAACGTCCTGGTAAGACACATCACCAGTCTTACTAGGCAGTGGTAAAAGCTTAACTCCAGAAGTGTGGTCTTAACAGACTTTTGCCAAAAGATCACGTGCAGAGGTAACACGTTAGCTGGAGAACCCACTATAAATCAGCTTGAAAAAGTCTCCTTCACCTGAAAGCAATATATTTCGATCAGAGCACAACATATGAGTAAGGATACAGGTCACAAGTCTCAGGCAGTGGGCATCCGGAAATAATTCTGGTGATGTTGAGACAGTCCAAACACAGCAGATCATTTAGCCACTTTTCAACTGGGTCACCAGGAGCATATCTGATTGACTCATGGAGGGAGACTTCATGCAATGTACGAGCTGCAAACAGATTTCAGAGAAGACATCTAGTGTGGGAAGTTACAGCTAGCGAAGAATTCAATAGGATCAGTGTCCTCTGAAGGGCTCCCAGGAGATTAGAAAATCATTACTTGCATAGCTTTCATCCCTTAAAAGCCTTTACATCTGAAAATCATGAGGAAAACAGACAAGAGTTCCTTCATTTTCCCATACCACCACCTTCCTACAGCTGCAAAGTACATGGACACAGGGGATACCCACAGGGCTTGCCCATCAGTGGCACCAGAGGTCATGGTTATACACCACAGTCCAGAATACAATAGGGTACCTGTGGCGAGTTTAGCCGTAGCTGTAGATTTGTTCTCTGCTGTCATGGTGACTTGGGTTTGTGCACTCTGTTGACGGAGCTGCTGAATGAGCTTCAGAGATAGTGATCGACCAGTACCCTCATACCTGCAAAGCAGAAGACAAAAGTCTGAAGCAAGTAATGAAACAGCAATCCTGAGCCATGGGGAAGCTCCAGCACAGAACTAGGCTGCCATTCAGGCTGTGTGCCGTTCTGAGGCCTGTGAGGGCCACAGCTGCCTGCGAGAATCACTGCCTTTTGATGTCCTTGTGCATGTAGGACAGGGCAGCCTACCCTGTCACTTTCTTAATCTCACCACATTGGAAGGTTTTTCCCTCTCCTAACAGACTGCAGAATCCTGTTAATGTATTTGCTCCTTGGAGCAGAACAGAAGAGGTGCAAGTCAAACACTTAATGAATCCACAGTGGAATCAAAGGAAAGCAGAAAGTTCAAATACCGACTCTTGATTATCTTAAGGAGCAGTTCCACATCAGATCAAGAATTAGCATGACCTGATAAAATAATGTGTAATAAAAAAAGGACCGCAGATAAGAATAGTCCACTGGCACTTGCACAACTGCTTTCCCAGGTAGACAGCTGCTGCTCAAGCCTTACCCATTGATTGTAGAAGCCATGAAAACAAGATAAGGGCCTAGCAGGTTTTTCACCAGGGGTAGAGGAATGGCAGCAGCTTCATCAATCACAACAAGTTCAGCTTGACCCAGTTTCACAGAATCAGCAGGGTGTATGTACTGCAAGGAACGAGAGGAGACTGTCATTGTCAAAAAGGAAGTGTCAGAGTTGGCAAAGCTGGAGCCCTGAAAAGGTGTTTGCTGTCCCTGTTTGCCATGACCATCAAGCCAGAGACAGAGACGTGAACACAAGCAGCCAAGAGAGGGTTCACGTTACCCTAACAAGGACTGGGTTACACATCTTGTTTTGCACATTTCCACGCAGATTTATATGCAGAGATCATGAACGTAAAGGAAATGTAATCACTAGAAGCATATGCTCTTCCTTCACTGTTTCTTTCAGCCTCCTTTGCTTTTGTTTCAAGAAGAAACCCACAAGCAGTTACCAAGGGAGCTCTGTAATCCACGAGTTACTCACAGAAAGAAACAAGATATTTTGTGAAAGTCACCAGAAGAAAAGGTCTGCCTTAAAGCAAAATCAATCAGGACAGTTACGCATCACATAAAATGAACATGCTTAAAATCAAAACAATTATAGCATCAGCAAAGCCAACAGTTAGGAATTAAAAGTAGAAAGGCAAAAATGCAAAAGAGGCCCGTTACCTGAATGGTCTGTCTGTGCTCCTTGAACACATTCACTCTGACAACAGCCTTGTTAAACTCCGGATTTAAAGACTGAACAATCTCATAGTCCAGATGTTCCTGAAAGAAAACATTGCAAACAGTATGAACAAGCCAAGATCTAAGAAAAAATATCATTTACCACTATCATCAAAATAAGCTCACTAGGAGTACACTGTTATTTCAGATTCTAGTTAAAACCTCTTGTAACAAAAGCTTCAGAGGCCTGAGAACTGAGAAATTATTTGCTTATGTTAAAAACTATTTCACAAAGAAATTTATTTCCCCAACTTAAAAACAAGGAAACAAAAATGACTCATTTTTGCAGAACATTACTGAAAAGGCTGGTAGCTAATATAAGTAAACAAAAATTACAGATGAGATGTAAATCCCCTCCTAAACAGGAACACTGTGAAAGTATTGTAAAATAGTCTGCCCTCCTTACCTGATACTGCAGTGCATCAAAGCCTTTAAATATGAACTCAAAGAGAGTGTGAAGGTTATCAGGGCTTGGAGATGTAACAAAGATATTGGAGTAACTGCACAGAAAAATAAAACAAGAGTTTAACAACAAATTTTACATATACATACAAGTGGAATGTTTTCTTTATCTCAGGGGTTGATTCTACCTAATAACAAAAAGACAGCAGAGTCCTTTAGACACTTATCTCAATTTAAGTGTGATTATTTTGATTTTTAAAGAGGGAAGTTTTCTTATTACTTTAAAACAGAAAAATTTGAATGTCAATGTATGCAGCAGTCAAAAGATATAAGAAGAAAAAAAAGGAAAGATGTAGGACTGGAAATCTGGAAATTATAAGTATATTCTGATCCTGTCATTTTATTTTTTTTTAATTTCACGGATGCAAATAAAGCCTGTGAAACTGGGGGGATCACTCACCCAAAAGCTACTGCTCCAGCAATAGCCAGTCCCAAAGCAGCAGATTTACCACGTCCCCTGGCTGCTGTTAATGCCACAGTGCTCTGTAGAGTCTTCTCAGAAATAGCCTCAATAAATTTTAGAACTGCTTTTGCCTGATGATCAGAAAAAAAATAGAAAATAAAAGTCAGCTGTGTTTAAACTGCTTTCAGCATTACTTACAGTTACCACCAGCACACATCTTCTTTCCTAAAACAGGAAGGAGGAAGAAAAAGACAAGACGGGAGAGCTGAACATTAAAACCCAGACAACTAATGTGGCAAGAAGTGGTAATTTTGACCCACTGGGCTCTTGAAATTGTTCAGGTCAAAACATATATCAACAATCAGTACAGCAATCCTCAATTACTACCTCTGTGCCACTGACCAGAGTATATTCAGCAAGACGGGAAGAGGCATGCTGCTTTCAGAGGGGGAAGACAAACATATCTGGGCAGTGAGAAGACCTGCTACAAAAGGACTTCAGCAGTGCACAGCTTTGGGAGCCACCAGGCTGAACTGCAACTTCTCAGTGGATACTCCGAAATAGGAAACACAACTGCAACACAGCCTTCATTTGGACTAGTCAGTGATTCTCAAACCAGAGTAAAAAAAGTGTAAGGGAGGCAGGAATAGGGGCATATTAAAACATTATATGGATTTTCAACTTCCATTCAGAACCAAACTGAACAGCAACCTCAGGTTAAGTTTGCTGCTTATTTCAAACCCCAAGAGCTCATCACCTTTTTAAATGCAGACTTCTCCAGATCAGCTTCCCATCTCCATTCTAGTCCTTCCACTTCTTCTCAACTTCATGAAGAAAATCACCGATACTCTCATTGAGCTACCATGTCCAAGCAGATTTTCCAGGAAATTCAGACCACACCCATCACTGTTCACACTCACATTTGATTACATGCAAGATCAAACATCAGTACCTAAGGTGACCAGTCATGCATAGAGTATCCCAAATTTAAACACCACACCAACCTGATCCAGGGTTTTACAGCCATCCACCAAAACTCCTACAGGTTGTGTATCCTGCAAGCTCTCCTTCAGTTCTTTCAGCTCCAAGTCCTGCGGCCGGAGGCTATCTTCCTGTAAGCACAGGATTTACCGTAACAGGATTAGTAAAGGACACTTGGGCACAATTATACTTTTGTGATGTCTTCTGATATCTTTTGTCAGGCAGAGAAAGGTATCTGAAAGGAAATGTTACCACAAATTGAATGTAGTCCCTAGAAACAGAAAAATTTAAATGGACAGATACTTAACACTTCAATTTTACTGCATCTTCAGGAGAATGGTTACACAGCAGGTGGGTATCCTGGCTTCCTCAAGCTTAGAGGAAAAAAAGAAAGGATTTTTCAGTACATGGTAACTGGAGAATGGCACTGCTAGGAAGAAGAGACCATGGACAGATCTTCTGAAGGATTTAATTATTTTTCAGTCTTCAGGCTGTACCAAAATTTTATGATCTTTGTTATACCTGTCATATGAGGTGTACATATTGCTGTATAGGGGAAAAATCTACTGCAACAGCAACAGATCAGTTTTCAAACCAGTACCAAGATTTTCAAAGCCAAACAATAAACTTGGACACAAAAGCAATCAATTTTAAATGGGAATGAATTCTGATTTTCCTTAAAATTCCAAAGGCATTAGTCTATCCATCCAACAGATAAACATTAGTGCTGCTGTCAGTGTTGTTATAATGCTAAAGGGGGTTGCTTTTTTTTTAAAATCCGCGCTCTGTTAAAATGTTTTTAGCATCTCTGACAGAACCTATGTTGTTATTTCTTAGGCCACACAAAACAGTTCAAAAGCTTACATAGCTGTTCAAAACTGGTTCCATTTTACTTCAGTCCACAACTGAAAGTGATAAAGGACACATTTCTAACAGTGCAAACTGTGTATCTGGCTTATATTCAGTGAATGTTTTCCGAGATGTGGCATGCGTAACTCAGAAACTGTTCTAGGTATCAGGTGTCTCCTGAGCTTGTAATATACTTATTTCCAAAGTGTTTTCCCACCCTCCAACCATTGAAAACTCTTTTTATTTGTGTTGTCCCAACTGTCCGTCAGCTTGAAATCTCTCTATGCACTTCTGACACAGCAAAATTAATAAATCCAGGCAAGAACGAAAAAAAAAGCTGTGACAAAAAAAACAAGGAGGAAAGAAAAGACAGCTTCCCATGCATCAACCATACCAGGTATAATTTTTGCAGAATATTCTGCTTTCTCTCTGCAAGACCGCCGTCTGATATAAATCAGGGTGAAAGGAAAGCTTCCTCTTTTTTAGATCTTTAACACACTGTGGCCAACTCAGACCAATTTCTCCCAAGGAAAAGCAGCTGACATTGCTTACTGACCTGCGACTGTGGTGGAACAGGTCTGATGTTTGCAGTGTGACTGGAGATGGGCAAGATATTCAGCTGATCATCAATCACGATGCAATTCTTGCATGAGGCCAGAGACAGAATGAACCTGAGCAGTCAATCAAACACAACTCAGTAAAAACACTAGAAACACAACTGCATGTTGGTAGTTAAATTAAACTCTTTTCTAAACCCAGACATAGTATCTATAACTACAGCTAATTACAGCTGAGCTATGACAACTTTACACAACTGGCAGTATGGCTCTTACCGTACAATCAGGATCACCTACACAAAACAGGTATCCACTTACCAGGATGTCTCCAAAGAGGAACACTAACTAAAGGGGATCTACCAAGAGAACATTTAAGCAGGAGGTAGCTGCATAAAGGTGTAAGCCGTGAATCCACTGCAATTGTGACAAGCGCTGACCTCCGAAGACTGCAGTCAGTGCCAGCTTGCTCACCCTTCTAATTTCTGACATCACATAACCAAGTGCATGCTAAAGAATGATTTCTGCCATTTTCCTAAGGCGTGAGCTAGGGCTCACACACTGCTTATTCTATACAACAAAAGCAAAGAAAACACCTTTACAAGGCACTTCTAAAACCACAGCGAATACTCCACACAAAGCAGTTTTATGTTTTACAGTAGCACAATTAGCGTCTGAACTTTGGTGGATCTGGAGCACATGTTTCTACAGAGCATTTCAAGGGACTTGGAACAGTTTACAAATTCAGGCCTATCTGCTTATATCCCTTGTAACATATGCCAAAATTTTGGATACATTTCCTCCAACAACAAACCGTATTCATTTCCAGAACAGTACATGAGAACTTCACTGAAGCACCCGAGAAGCTCTATTCCAACACAAACCTATAGGATGCTCTCCTGATATGAATACACGCCATTGTTCCAGATGCTTTTCTTGGACATACAGCCTAGATCCTTTACACTCTTTAACGACTTACCTCTCATTAAACCTTCCTACCACGTCCTGGTGTGCTTCTGTTCTATATCGAGAGTGTACATCCTGAAATGAAAAGAAAAACTCAATCTGGAGAAGCAACAGCAGTAACAGTGATATTTACAAGATTGTTACTCATGGGACAATCCACCTTCTTTTCCACTCTTGTGGATGACAGCCTCCCTCTCCATCAAGACTGCATCCCAGAGAGGGTTCCGATTTTCTGTTTGTTGTGAAATATCCACATTTTCCAAATACTTGTTAAAAATGTACTTCTCTCACCAGTACTTTTCAGAATGGTCTTACTTATTCTTGCCTGACAACGATCAACTTTGCCAGGCACAGAACATTTCAAACACTTCAGGGATGCTAACAAAAGTCTACCACTTAACTCACCTACTGGCATTATTACTAATGGAAACAGTTCCTGCTCTAGGTGTGAAGTATCCTCAGCATGAATAGTTCGTATCTAGAAATATACAGTAGTTGTGAAGCTGATCTCACCCAGCAACAGGTCACAAAACACTCAAAAGGCCTATTTTTTTACCTAACTCTCTATTACATGTGCGGATAGCATAAATACTTTCCAAACCTATTGTCAAAGAAAAGAAGATAGTTACATTTGTGAATGACAGGTGTTTCTCCCTTGTAAACTAGCAGCACTTCAAGACACAGAGGTTGGCAGAAATGCCTAAGCATAAGACATTCAATCACAGACAAATGAAGGAGCAGGAAAGATGGAAGGAAGATCATGGCCCATAACAAAAGCAAAAACTAATCACTTAGCATCACCATGATGTACCTGCTTAAATAAAACAGACATGTTACATTGAACATACCATGGTCATTGTATAGAGCTGCTTCAGTGAGTTCATAGTTCTCAGGAGAATCACCACAATTCCACCACCTTCTACTGTTTCAACAGTTCTAGCTAGCAGGTTTGGAGTCAAGGCTTCAAAATCCTAGGGAATACATAAAATTTCAAAGTTGCCTAGAGTTCATCAGGGCAACTAGCACCTACTAAAAGGAACAGAAAGCCCCAAAACATTATTTCTCAAAGTTTAATTCACACTTAAAATTGGCATTAAACAATGTCCCATTAAAATTCTACTAGCAAGGCTATCTCACCCTCCCAAAACTTCTAAAAGATACATAAGGCCATCATAATTGAAATAGCAGAAGCAACAAATACTATTCCTGCAGCATTTCAACTGAAACTAATCGATACTAGTGCAATGTCCTTTTTAAGTCAAGTGTCCTTCCTCCTTACCTGAAGTACACACATGCCAAAAGTGTTACCAAGAATCTTATGAGTTTCATTGTAGTAGCAGTAGCGAATATTTGTGGCTGCTATAAATAACTCAAAAGGATCATCATCCTTGATATTTAAAGTTCCACTTTTAATCTTCTTCTGTAGTTGTCTCATCCTCTTCTTCCGGTGGCTGGAGAACAAAATCATACATAAGTTTTCTTGAAAAAAGTTTTGAGACAAGTGCAATCAGGGCTACGTTCAAATCTAATTGGAAGTCAGAGCTCAGCCGCCAAGGCAAAAAAATTGTGGATCACAATTACTGCTCTCATGATATGGTCCCATGCACCTTCAGCCGAAAGTGGTGGATATCACACAGAACCAGTGGGTTTTGCAAGAAACTGCTTGGGTGGAATCACGCAGTTTCAGGTTAATGCTTCCTGACTTTGCGTGCAGACTGTAAGTATGCACACAAATCTAAGAATTAAAATTTTAAACACTTTTTCAAAATGAAGGAATTCTAATGCTTAATGACCATTCAGTCCTAAACACTACTGAGGCTAAAACTCTGAGGAATTAAAAGTTTTGGCCTTTTGAGGTTAGAAAGGGTGAGGGAGAGATTGGCTCAGGACAACAGAATTAGCATTAGAGCTCCAGGAAGAAGCCAGAAGTACCTAGTGCTGGTGTCAACAAAATTATATGAGCCAAATTTTAGTTCTGGAAGACAAAACTTCCTGTAGCTTCTCCAAGAACTAATCTTGTTTCTCCTTACAACCAAATCATGCAACCTACGCTCAGCAGACCCATCACAGAGCTTTTGCTTCACACAGAGCAGCGACTGCAGCATGAGACACGAGGCATCTTACCTGCTAAAGCCCAGCTCCTTTTTGTAACACCATAGGACAGAGGGTCTAGCCTTTACAGTTGCTTTAGACAACATGTGATGAAGTATAACCACCTGCCAAAACACAGAAACATTCATGAACAGCTGTACTGATAGGCTAAAATTGAAGAGCAAAGTATTTTTCGATACTTGATGTCACAGCTATGTTTTCTACCTAGCAATCCTGTGCAAAACAGAAGGATCCCTTGACATGTGAAGGTTTACACTGCTTTTTACACAGACCTGTGTGTCTGTGCCTTCTCCGGGGCTGCATGACATTGAAGACACTGAATCATACCTACCATTTCCTTAGCGCTCTTCTTTGAGAGGACTGCTAACAACTGCACAAACAGAAGGTGATTATTCCAGGCTAAATACAGTTCCTAGGAATTGTCTCAGCACAGATCTCGCACAATTTCAGACTTCTTCCACAACATGACAAGATTTCATTTGGGATTTTAATCCTCTAGCGGGTTCAGCCACCCACCTCACTGCTCTGTAGCCTGCACATTCAGTGAGCACACTGGCCGCTTTGGAATCCAACTCATGGTGAAAACACTGAACACAACCAGACACAGCATATGCCCCACCAGAACTCAACTCTCACTTCAGCAGTAAATTAACAGCAACTTTCTTCTACCACCACCTGATCAACTCACTCTATTCCAAGTTTTTTCATAACTAGTTTATTTTATTTCCCCAGGAACTGGAGCTAAGTGAATAAAATAGTACTGTTTTGCCGTGCTTTTCTTCCCCTTTCCACTCACAAAACAGACGTGTAGAGTCTCTGAAGAGAAATGAGTTCAGTGGCTAATTTCTTCCCAACATTACCAAGTAGGTCCAGTCTGAGTTCTAGCATGGTGACATCTGTGAGGTGACTCAGTACATAAAGCACAGCTCGAGCGCAAAACCGTAACATCTTACAACACAACTGAGATAGGCAAAAAGCTCCTGCCAGCCAGAAAATTAAGTATTTTTTACCCCAGTTTTAAAAATAAAATATTACGATTTGCCTGTACTCACTTTTATTTAACGTTCGTGAGCTTCTCAAACAGATGTTTAAGGACAAAGTGGCCTAAAGCACCTCCAACGCCCGTTCGCGCTCCTGCATGCGCCGTTACCTCAGGTACGCCGAGGCGCGGCGGGTAACGCCCGCTTCGCTGAGGGAAGTCCGGTACCGGGCGTTACAGACCAACCCTTCCCCCAGGCTCGGATCGGCCCCGGCCCCCCGGCAGGGCGTTACCTGGTCTTTCCCGCGGTCGCCGACCACCACGAAGAGGGTCCGCTGCCGCTCGGCCACCCCGTTCTCGATCAGCACCCGAATGCGGTTATCCACCTTCCGCCGCTGCATGGCTGCGGGGCCCCCAGTGCGGCCGCGGGGAGGCGGGAGAGGCGGGAACGGCGCGCGCCCGGGTCCTTCCCTCAGGC
>JAVJGI010000002.1:19597958-19638807 GCA_035590275.1 Ibycter americanus
TGCCGGGGCAGGGGGAGCTGCCCGGGCAGGGGGGGGCCCCCGGCGGGGAAGGCGCAGCGCTGCCATGTTCCACCTAGGCCTTGAGCCGAGCCGGCGGCCGCACCGAGGCCTCCGCTGAGGAAGAACGTATTAATTGCTTAATTAATGAGGATTCTCCGATCCGGGAAAAGCAGAGGAGCTCGGAAGCTACTTTTCAAATCACCTGTGTATCTTCAATTATGTATCACAGAGCAAGACTCCTCAGCACCTGTGAATGTGGCAAGGCGCACAAGAACTCACACCTACTCTGTCCTCTGGCTCTGGGACTCGTGTAACTGGGCCTGTAAATAAGGCGGTAAAGCAAAATTCCATCGCAATGGCAAGACTGTGGGCTTTTTTTTATTTTTATTATTATTTTTTTTTCATCCTTTGTTCTAAATAAATCTCGCTTGCAAAACCCAGCCCTGTTGGGAGCAAACACCATGCCTCTGATTTTATGAAGATATTCCGTTTCCACCTACTGCCATCCTATGTTAGCGGTACACGGTGTCACTCGCTGTCCGCTGGAGATGGGGAAAAAGGGCATTTGGTTACACAGTATTCCCATGGGAACAAGGCTGCGGAAAGCAAACAGAACACATACACAGAAAAACAAAACTTTAGGACATGTTATTATCTGGTACTAAATGATGAAATCCCAAGAAATGTAAGGAACCTTGCTTCTCAATAAAACTAGGTAGCCTGTAACATTCCAGCTCTGCTGTTTAATAAAACCACAGCTGTCCGAACGTTTGCTATACAAAATCCCAAGCTGCACAACTGTGGAGCTGCAACAGGAAAATAATTTATCCATCTGACTTGGTTTAAATTCTAGCAAGTTTTCAGAAACACGAAATTATTCTCAAACTGACAGCAAACCTATTCCTAATAACCTAAAATCTGTATCGTTAACCTTTCAATACCAAAGTTGAGCCAAGCTATTTGCATAGATATATTTATTCTTAGCTTTTAATACTGCCCCCCCCAAAAAAAGTTTTTAACTTGAACATTTGAACAATGAAGTATTTAAAACCAGGTAACATCGTAGGAAAAATGTGTAATACCACTGGATGTATTTTGGGATAAAATATTTGTTTTAAAATATAACAAAAATAGGATAGAAGTATTGAATTAATAATCATAAAGGCTGTAGAACAGTATTTTTTGAGGACATGAACCCAGGTAAACCCAGTCACTGAGACAAACCCACCAATGCAACAGAAGTGTAGCAAGACAATTCCTTAAGGTATAGGTATGAAATATTTGCTTAAAAGGGAAGGACATAAAACATTTAAATAGATTTATTTTTCAAATGTTTACATAAGCCATGGACCATTTTGTTTTAAACGCTGAGTTAAAGAACTGCAAAGACATATATACAGGTACGTTTAAGGCCATCAGAAAATTTAAACCTGACAATTAACTAAAACGTAATTCTGAAGACTTTATACGGTAGATGCATTACTAAAATTTATTCTAAAATTGAACAGCTTCAAAACAGGAAATACATTTTCATTTCATAAAAGTCTAATGGATAATTACTAAAATTTATCTTGATACCAAAATTTCAGATGTACTCTTCATCCACTATTGGGTATTTGAGCACATTTTATAGAAAGGAAAAATTGGCCACCATAGTTGGAACTGAGCTAGTTAAACCCATCTGATTATTTTATGAACATTAAAAGGTAGAGGAGGGGGGAACAAAACCTAGCTTTCAAAATGGATGGGTTAAAAACTGCAGCAAGAGCTAACAATGCTAAAATGTAATTCAGAACAAAATGTCAAGTTAGACTGAAGTTTTCCTAATACAGTTCCTTCTCTTAAGTGCCACTCAAAATGGCTTTACAATGTGGATTTTGAAAAACAGATTTCCTTCCCTCCATTAAGGCTAGATCTACAGAGCCACAAATAATTTTAATTGCATTATATTCAAAAAGCCTAAGAAAGTCATTAATAGAATAGCACCTCTCCCCTTAGATAAACAGTTTAGAAAATTAGTTTCTCATCAGAGACCCTGCCATACCACACCAAAAATTCAGCAACGCCCTGTTTCTGAAACCCTGTAGGAATAAACAGAAATCCAAGCTGCTGCTTTTAAGTTTCCATAGAAGTGTATGAGGGTCAGGGGCTTGCTTTCACATAGAGGAAGAGACATTAAGTTTCTTAACAGTCTACTACAGCACAGACATCTTCTTTCCTTTTAATGTTAGATTATTTCAATGCAACATCAAATTCTAAGCAGCCAGGTGCAGTGGTTCTCAAAAGCATGGAATCTTTCTGCTTGGCAAATACACCGAGTGGGATGAAAAACATGAGTGTAAAAGCAAGCAGTATTTGTCATCCAGAAAGTCTAAAGGGCCTTCCCCATCTCCCCGCTCCCTCCAGAAAAACAAACTGGCCAGAAACAAATCACAGTTTAAGCGATTAGCCTTCTTCATGACTATCAGTTATGCTAATCTGATGTTAAGTAAGGGAATTTTCCCAAAGTTCATGTCAAAGCTCCTTCTGTCAAGTTCTGCCACCGACTATACAACAGCCAAGAGTAGTACGAGACCAATCAAACGCTCAGATGCTGGTGCTGTGATGGAACAGTCCCAAGAAATTTTTACAAATTTTGTCATTTAGAGAAAACCAGAATTGAAGGGAACTATACAATTGTGCAATGTTTTGAGTTCCCAGTCAAGTTCCAGACAATAATCTTAACTATATTTTAGCCAAGATTTAAATAAGGAAATAATCTGCTAAGTTCAACAGGAAGGTTTTATTGTTCAGGATAGTTTTTTCATATTTCCTGCTTGCTCTTCAGATGAGGCACTGATTTTTCAGTCAATCAGTAGTGAAGAACACCTACCCCACTCCATCTGCTGAACTTAAGTTGGTGCCAGCTCAAGCAATTAAAAACCTTTCCAGTCCCATCCACGTTCAATGCAGATGGAATGCTGGAACAATAGGTGCATAGATTTGAAAGACTGAAATAAAGTCGCAAACCTAAACTCCAGCTATAAATTTGGATCTTCAAGCATCTGTTTCGATACCTTGCATACACTTCGATCAAGAAGTTTTGCATGAGCAAGATGGATGATTTTTTTATTTTTCATGATGTGACTGGCAGCCTCATTAATGGGGATGGTTAATAAGCATTGTTCTCATGTTTCTTTGTATCCACAGGAGACTTGGGATGGGAGAAAATTGAAGAATACAGCACAATTTTGTCTACTGAGCCCCAACACTTGTATCTCAGATGGGCATTTATGATGAATGGTTCTTGCAAATAAGAGGCAAGAAAAGTCAACTACTCAGCTTAGGCAATGCCAAAACTTCAAAAAAAGCACAGGAAGTTCGAGGTTTTCCTGACCAATTGGTTTTGTATCTTAATCCTGCTGGACCACAAAGGTTTTGCCCTATCTGCTTTTAATCATACTAAGTTTAACCACTTTTTCAGTATCACCTATCATCTTTTCAGTATATGTTTAGAGTTAAGTCTTTTCGGTAACTTTTCTCTCTCCAAAGTAGTTCCTCAAATGCCATCTGGGGGGAAAGAAGGAAGCTCAATGCATTCTCCTTCAAAGACCCATATGAAGGTGACCTGTAATGCAATCAAAGAGCTGCCTAACAAATAAGGTCAGCAGGACATTTTGAGAAGATGCATTTTTAAGGTCATGAAGTTCTCTGAAGGTTATAAAGTTCCAGCAGAACACATTAACTGGCTATAAACAAGAAGTCAGCATTACTCTTCCAACTACTCTGGATGATGTTATGCTTTAGAGATTGCTATACACAAAAGCCAGTAACTTGGAAAGAAAATAGGGCTTAAGTGAGGTCTAGAACTCCCTCCACAGCAAACTCCGAAAGTCGTATTGGTGAACTTTCTTAAAGACAGCCTGTACACAGGGAGAACACAGAAATAAAATGTAGGACAGTGTTGACCTTAGGTATGAGACAACAGCTCATGATTTCTGAGTTAAAATATTTAAGTTGTAGGTTGTATAGGAAGGATCCAAGTTTCCCAGGCACAGTAACATTAGGCAGAAATATCTGGAAACTTGAGTGATTTATAAACTATTTACTCAAGAATCCTTATATTACAGCCAAGAGGAAGGAAGATGCTGAAGCTAGAAGTTCATTCTCAAACACATACCACTGTATGTTATCACAGCCTAACAACATCAGATAATGAAGCCTCTGCCAAAATAAAAATATCTCCTCATAGTAGCTGTATATGGAAGAAGGCAGTCACAACTAGTTTGTTATCCTCTCAAAAGGCCAATTCACAAAAGAATAATCAAATAAAACCACCAAAAAGTGCAATTGATGCGTCTACATACAGGCTCAGAAGTAGCACTTTGTTACGCTCACTCATGCTGTCCAACCACAGGCATCAGACCCTTTATCCCACAGCAGCACCTAACTCAAATAAACACAGCTCACCCCCAGCATCCAGAAAAGTCTCTGCAACAGAGGCAGCCCAGAGCTGCCACCGCTTTGTCTCCACACAATCACTTCTATAATGGTCTTTGTACAAAAGATGACCTTTTTCAAGAGAAACATAATTAGGAGTGCTTGTCATCTGGACGTAACTCAGATCTAGAGTCAAGTTACAGAGTGAAGATACTTCAAAGCTTCCCTGAACAGGCCAGAAAACCAGCTGGTGGACCTATGTGCCATACTGTGACTCAAGCCAATTTTTCAGTATACTGTTTATTAGATGTATGTATCGAGATTAAAGGAGTCAGTGCAAATTCCCAGATTAAACACATCTTATGTACTTGTTGTACGGTTGTTATTATAACACATCTCCCCCTGTCAGCATACAGTTTGAGCAGCTAACTCTAAAGACCATTTTCAGACACGAAAAGGCTTACAAAGTTGTATCTCAATTAAGAGGCCTCTCAACTACCCCACATTTTATGAATAAATTTAAACTGAAAAAAAATAACCCCAAAACCTTAAATGGAATGTTCTGATCCATTCAGTGGTCTTTAATTCAGTATGCTGCAAGTTTACTGGCAACCTACAATCAGCTATTTAAGAAGCATTTGGTGTGCAACGGAAAAAGCTGAATAGCTTGTGTTCTACCAACCATTTAAAAATAAGCTGATGCACAAAACCCATAAAGAAATTAAAAAGAATTCAATGTTTTCCTACATCAGTTCAACATTAGAAGGTTTGTCTTTTTATTTTTTCCAGTTAAAAAACAGTTGGGACTAATCTCAGTAATAGCGTCCTAAAAAAGACACAGAACAGCAACTCCTCACTGGACTGCAGTTTATATTGTTACACTGGTATGGAATGTTTCTAGGCCTTGACTAAAACTGCTGCTTCTAGCCATCAGCATCATTTCAAGATGTCTGGTGTGTAATATTGTCTTCACAAGCTTTTCACTTTTCTCAGTAAAAACATTTCTCATTTGCGCTCGTCACACAGAACATGGAAAAGTGGTATCACCACCTATTTGTATGGAGTTTCAGATTATTTTACAACTAAGTCAAAGTATCTGACTACAAGTTCTCAAAGTTCAGTTGTGATACAAAGTAGAAACGATCCTCAGAGTGAAAACAACCTTCAGTTTTGTATATAACAGTTAAAACAACATGTAGCTGTTCCTTAATTTCACCTTTCCACACATAGGAATCATTTGATGAGCAATACTTAACGTATATAGCACTTTTCTTCTTGCACGTGCTACAGAATGCAACAGAACTACCAACACCTCTATGGAGGCAGCTATCAATATATTCTCCCCACTGCAGAGAGAGTGCATGTGCGCAAAAGGTAGGCACAAGTGATTTTCCAAAGATTATACCACAAGTATGTAGTAAAACTTGAATAAGACTTGGTATCTTCCAGCTCCTAGTCTTATGCCATTCCATTTATACATTGCTGCCTTGATGAAAAGGTAAGTCCATAAAAAGAAGAGTTTCCCAGAAGTCACAGCTATTAGGGTAAAAAACAAAAAAAAACCAAAAAAAAACCAGGAGGAGGGTTTATATCTATTCAGGAAAAAGAGAATCTATCAGGGAAAAAAAAACTCAAAACCTTATGAAATGTCACCCCATCACATTAAATTTGTTTCAGTCGTTGAAAACCAGTGTTCCAGGATACAATTTTTATAAACATGTTTTATTTGTCTTGCTTATACCATTAGAACTGTAACTGCTGGCTGTCATTTCCCTTAAAAGGGGAAATCAATTCAAACACATACTGGTGCTTTTCAAAAGATAGCAATTAAAAGGGCAGCAGCAGCGGGCATTTGAGATTTCTTAAAACCTTCAAGGCTGCAGGAAAGACAAAAGGACATGTGACCAAAAGTGTTATGATTATCCATTAAGAGATTTCCATCAGTACCGGCATCAGTTATTTAGGTGATAATACAGCAAGGTCAAGTATTAGTGACAGACAATGTGCAAGTCATAAGGAATGATAAAAGAATACCAATCCTTACAAAAGTCATTGCTATCAAAGAAACTTAAGTGTTTCAAAGAGATATCTAAATACTTCACATCAAATATACAGTGGCCATCCAGATTATATCTCACATTTGTCGCAAAATTTTGTTGAAGTGCCAAATCAAAGCTTTTTTTTTTATAAAAAAAATAATTACACAATTACATTAGCAGTTATGCAAGCGATCTTAAATCCTTAGCCACAGTAAACAGGGCCCTGGTGATGAGGAGTGCTGCAGCTAAGGGTGCTTCTTCTTTGTCAAAAACTGGCTAGAAGCCTATTTGTCTATTTAGGGAAATATGCATCACTACGCATCTTTAACTGTTCAGTGCTTCAATTTAGTAAGAAAAAGCTGAAATGCAGTTACTCTACCAAGCCACACTTCACCTTTTCCATCCTTTCATGGGAACATTTAAGTTTTGTCAACTGCCACCACAGTAAATCTTTACAAATTTGCAGATTTTACCCAAATTTTTTACATCACTTTTAAATGTCAGAAGTGAGTCTTTGCTTTTTCCTGCAACTTCAGTTAACCATGGAGATTGGATCACCCTGAAAATTGCCTTTTTTCTTTACTCTTAGCAAGGGTGAGGAATCTGAATCTCATGTGCAAGGCTCAAGATGATGCTTAGGACAGAACATGCAGAGTAAACGTTGTTTCGTTCCTTTCAATATCCAGGTAATATAAAGCTGGCAACTGTAGTCCTGTCATTATGGGTAATGAAAATAGTCCCTTTACAACAAACTTCCTGTAAGGGAGAACAAATAGATAATAACTCTTCTGGTAACATGTATAGTACACTGGCCAGCGTTGTTTTTGGCGTTTTATGTAATCCAATGAATTTGTTTAATTCACTTGCTGAGCATTCATTTGAGGCATCCCTCTGTTTGGTCTTGGGGGCCCTCCACGACCTAGAAAAGATATGAAAAGGTTCTTGAATTAAGCATGAAGTCAGGTTATTAAAATATATAGCTCTCTCTCTCTTCTAAAAGCTCTGGTTCTAACTGGGTAAGAATTCCCAGATGTGTATCTGGATTATATATGATTCTAAAAGCTCCCTCCAATCAAAACTCAGCAGTATGTAACCTGTCTTTACAGTTTTCCGCTTTATCACAGTACTTTTTTTCCCAGAACTTCAACGCTATAATGATTTCAAGTAAGAAGTTTTGTAGTAAAGGCAAAGGTTTTCTGTATTTTAAATATAAGTACTGTGAACTAACAAATCATGTTTTAACTTCCATTCTTTCCTTCCTTCCTTAAGAAAAAGACTGCCTATAGCTCACACTCTCAGTATATGAGAACTGTAAGTCACCTGGAGAATCTCTCACATTTGCCTGCACATCCTTGACAATAAACCTCAAGATTTTTCTTCATTAAAGTTGTGCTTCCTAAAACATGCTCTCGTGTTTCACCACAGCCTAATACTACACTGAACTTCAGGCCACAGTTCCACACTATAGGGCTTTCAGTACCAAGACAGTCAAGGACAGAACTCTTCAAAACTGAGCTACCACACCAAGCTGTGGTTTCACAGGCAGTGCCAACGTACAGCCTCGAGCTGTCCTCACTGCAAGGCGCTCTGATGAAACCTTAAGGTTCTCATGGAAATGTCTGTATCATAGAATCATCAAATTGCTTAGGTTGGCAAAGACCTTTAAGATCATGAGACTGTCTTGTCTCGATGACCAAAAATCTACTAAAAAAAACAAAACAAACAAAACTGTGGAAATAGTGTTGAAAATAAAATTTAGAAGTTCCAACTACAGCCTCATTATGTATGTGGGGTTTTTTTCTTTTGTTTTCTCAGAAGGAACACGTGGCAAACACTCTTATGAAGCTACAGGACAACACAGCTTCATAAGCTAAAGGCAAAAATTCTATAGGATCAAGGAACAGATGAGCATGGAGGGAAGTTTTGTATCCTTAGATCAAGAGACCTCCGCAACAGACGCAGTAGGAAATCTTTCAGTGCAACAGAGTAATACACAATTTCAAAGGCTGACAGTCAGCTCAAGCCCGATGTCTGCTGCATAAGCAAGTCTTACTTGCAAACTACTAATGCTCCTAGTAAGCAGATCTTAAGTCATGATAAAACTCACAAAAAAAAATTTCACTTTCCTAAGGCTTTCATTAATAAAAGGCAACTAAATAGTTCTGCTACATTTAAAGTGTTGAAAGCAGCTGTTTTAACTACTTTTCAAAGAATTTCTCATTCAACAGCCAACTAAAATTCCACCCCAAGTTCAAAGTATCACAGTATAATTCAAGTCAGAAGGGACCTCAAGAGGTCCTCCCAAGTCCAATACCTGTTCAAAAGCAGGGTCAACAACAAGGTCAAAGAAAAGTAAGCTTATTTTCTTATTTTTCAATTGTGACCTGCTGCATAATGAGTGAGGGCACTTTTTAAATCCAAAACTCCAGAAGGTGGATGAAAAAACTTCCATTCAGCCCAAATCAATTATTCACTACTGAGGAAATTACCTCTAGGAGCTCCACGAGGTCCACTTTGTCCAGAGCCACGTTTGAAATTCTGTTGATATCCATCCTGAAACAAAGAAATTTAAGAAGTTAAAACATAAAACCTGAGCATTTTGTTATGTTTCAGGAAGCTATCAATTGCCAATAAAAAAAGGAGCTTTTAAAACAATATGCACTGACAAAAGACCTGTGACTTCAACATACAGCATTTTATTATTTTAAATTAATCTTATGAAAATAAATTCTTACTCCTACTAGTACCTAGCAGGTATAATAAAATGTACAATGACAAATTCTCTCTCCAGTTACAGGATATGTTGTTCAATATAAATATGAAATGTGAATGTATTTAGTGTTCAAATTTTTCTAACTACACCGAGGTCAAACAGATGAATTTGCTGAAGGACCAGTCAATAAATTAAGCGACATTCTAAGTGCAGGATCAAAATCTGCCATCTCATTTGCCTATAAATACTTGTTTGGGGATATGCAGAGTTCTACATTTTCAAGGCAGTCTACGCTTTGAGCAAACTGAGCTTAATTCCTTCAGCACAACAAAATTCTACGCAAATTTCAAATATCAGCATTGCAGAAGACAGGCAATCTCCAACAAGTCTGGGAAGTTAATTTCAATGGATTTAAGTTCTTTAAATTTCTCTCTCACAAAGCTGTGAAAATAATTATATTTAAGAAAAAGTTCTTTATAATTCACTCAACTTTTCTCTACTTCCTAGACTAATTCCTTTAGAGATCAGTCAGTGAAACAGAACACATTTCCCATTTAGAACCAGCCATTGAATAGCCTACTATTTCTAAATATCTGTTCAGTACCTGAAACCGTCTTCATTAGCAATTAAAAAAAAAAAATCAGAAAAATTTTTGCTAATAGCTTTGAGTGCTTTCGTTGACAGGTACTTTTTCCTTCTACTTCAAGAAAGTCACAACATAATGGTAACTTACCCGCTGGTAGTTTGAATAATCCCGAGGAGCATTAAACTGGGGCTGTGTGTAACCACTGTTTGGAGTGTTGGAAAAGGAAGGACGGTAGCCATCATATCCTCCTAAAGAACAGGTACAAGTCTTTCACTTGGAAATTATAACCTTTTACTTTATGCTACCATATAAAGAAAAGTAGTAACAGCATTTTACCTAAACCTGAGGAAAAAAACCCTTCGGTAAGTACTGTTTACTTGCAAGTCAAGCAAATGTTTGCAATGTCAGTGCTAATACTATTACAAGAAACTAGAATGAAGAGCTAGTAAGAACTGGGAGGAGATAGCAATTCAATATATTTCTCAAGTAATTTGAGGTTTGATTTACGTAACATTCAATCCAGAGCTAAACATAACACTAGGATCTAAATCTAACAGCTGTGACCTACAAGGCCACAACAGCCAACTGAAGCAAGAAGCTGCTCCCAAGTCAACACCCTTCCGATTGCTGGGAACCACATCCAAGGATGGCTCCAGTCCCAAGGTTCTACCACTTGGAATCCAGATCAATTTTAAACAGACAAGTAGTGACCATTGCATTCCCTACCACAATAATTTTTATTATACAGGTTTCTCCTCTACCCTCCAACCATGAGAGGAAGAGAACATGGCAAAAGCAGATAGTACTGCATCCATTAGGTTAATCCCAGAACACAAGGTTGGTGTGTTCTGGCATTGTGAAGATGACAAGGAAATCATATCTCTCTTCCCATTCTAACACACACATCTTCGTAGCATTGACAACCACATATAATAATCTCCAGGAATCATGAAAGTTCTCTTATTTAACCAGAACTACAGTATCGTTCCTCCGCTCCCATTAACTCCCTCAAGAGTAATGATTTTTAGACTTTTTTGTTCTTGTATTTCTACATTATCCAGCTTATTATCCACAGGATGCAACATGGAACTCTTAAAATATACTGCTTCTACCATAACTGGAAATTTAAGAACACTTTTGAAGTATCAATTGGCATCTGAATTCCTCACTTGACGGTTGTGAAATTCTGTTGGTTATTTCTGTGATTGCTTATTTATACTTGCAGTAGATGCCTAATCAAACTAACACTAAGCTTTCAGCACAGAACAGAAAAAAAAAGATACTGCTTTGTTTACATTCTAGTAGGAAGACTAACCAAACACCTAAAATTTAAGTTGCTTAAGTTGGCTAAAGCAAACTGAATTTTTACTACAGATTTAAATATCTTACAGAGATTCTACTACAGTATAAAAACGGCAGGTCAGTTTAACACTTGGTATCTTGACACAATGTTTCCAGAAATAAGTAAGTAAAAGTCAAATGAGAATTTAACAAAGCTGTTTACCTCTAAACCCATTTGCCGGTCCCCTGTAACCGTTCATTAAGCCACGAGCCCCACGTGATCCACCACGAGACACTCCTCGACTGTTATAGTAAGGCTGACTGTTACGTGGAAATCCAGTATTCTGTTGGGGAGGTTGCTGGTGGTTACCCGCCACTTGATGAGTCTGGTCCGGAGAACCATGGTAAGTACCAACCACTACATTGGAATTGCGGGGGGAAATAAATTTTAGAAGCCTGTGTTTCTTAATTTATGTTCCCACATATACTCTCTTTAAACTCAACATTCAAAGCTCTGAAAAACCACTGAACACATCAATGAATGCTCACCCATTCAAAGACAAATAATCTGCAGAATTAACTATCAAGTTTATGAGTCAAGATATCCCACAGTATTGAAACAACGCAGAAATAGTAGAGTTGATTTAAGTCAGTGTCGAGAAGCCTCTAGTGTAAGCTCAGCAACAAATATTCCTAATGCAAGTACAATTTTCCTGTGCCATTTCAAACTCTTTAACAATCAGCAACACACACTCTACAGATAAAAAAAACCAGCATGAGTAAGTTAACTCCCTTCTGTATCTTCCTCCTCTCTAAACTGGCAGAGAGCCACAAAGAAATATTTGCTTTCACTAACTAAATTCTCTCTGTTAAGTGTAGCTGTGCAGACTAAGGTAAGATTGATGGGAACATTTTAACAGAGCTGACATTCTGACTGTACAGGCTGGGACATTCTTTCTACAGGACATGTAAATCAAAAGGCAAGAGCAGGATGGATAGTTTGAAACTATGTGCATCTTTGAAGTAAGAGTACATCTTTGAAATAAGGTATGTCACAACATCTTCACAGGAATCGTGAGGAATGAAGTAGGTTACAAAAGCAATCCAAGGGTTATAAGCTCAGTAAGTGCAATAAAAGATGGAATTCTGTATGTAAGAGCAAAACAGCTGTAAAATTTAGCTCAATACCAAATGCTGAGGCAAGATCTCAAATAAAATTCTTACGTGATACGTCCCTCTCGTATGCAGGAAAATCGCCCAACAGGGAACAACAACACATCTACTGCACTCAGTCACAGAGCACCATGGAGCTTTTGCATAGGTCCTCCCTTCTCCCAGCGTGCAAATTTTGTTCTAAAGCCACTGCATTTTCTGTTTATCAACAGTTCCATTTACTGTTACAGTAAGTTTTTTAATACCGCATGGCCCACCTTCCACATCAGCATTCCCCAGACAGACTTTCTGCCTTGTGCCTATATACAGCTCAAAAACAGTATAGATAAAAGATGAAAACTTGGTTCTCCCTCTTCTCATCCACCCATCCCAGCATCCCAACTTGCAAAGATGACAAATTTCAAGATCATGATCAGTTATAAAGGATCAAGCTCTTTTTCTTTACTGCACTTCCAACAGTTGTTAGCACTTCACCCTGGTCATCTCTGTCCTGAGTCCTTCACTCAAAATCCCTCTATGCATCTGCAAATTTTATCTCAGTGGAAAGGAGAGTTCTGGGAGAAGAACAGCTTTGTACGTAAGACTTTATTTTACTGTTTGTTTGGTTTTTTGAAGTTGCTAACTTTGAAAGCATTTTGCTTGCTGTATTCAAACCATGGCTAACTGGTTTTAGCAACAGGTTCTAGATCTTTGTGAACCTTATATCATCTGTGAGAAGCAGTGCCTACTTGCTCTCAATTGTAGCTATTTCCTTTTTAAAATGTCAAGTAGTACAACCTTTTTTTAAAGCAAATTTATGGCTCATCCAATCTTAACATCAGCAGAGCAAGTACTCCACTATACTGCTGTCATCTTCACAATAAATCTTAATCCTGTTCCTGTTTTTTTTCAAACCCATATAAAACTGAATCAAGTGGCAAAATTCTTCTAATAGTTGGAGATATATATACTGAATTTCAACTCCTGTTGGATATTCAAACCAAGACAGAATAACAAAACCCAATTATTGTTCAGGGGAAGGCTTCACAAGAGAGGAACACTTGAGAACGTATGACATGCTTTGCTGCATCACCTAGGACTTCACAGCCTGATCATCTGCTCAAGCTACTACCATTTTAGTTTTTGCTAAGATAAATGTACCTGTCTGGAGTTGTTCTTGCTGAAGATCTGATTGTTCTACTGGGTGAGGCTGATTGGAGAAACTCTGGTTGTAACTGGCCTGGTACTGGTTTTGCTGCTTAAGCGTTTCTGGCTCATTAACAGGAGGAACAGGTGCATTCATGTTGAATACCTGTAACGTTAGAAAAGCAGCTCTGGTCCAATTCATTTTTTACAATTCTTCATCACATCACATATAGAAGCATGCAAGTCTGAGAAATGTGAATATTACATTACTATTTATTTAATTACATGACTGATTCCAGTGTTTACTTAACAACAAAAGGAACGGCTACCAAAAGAAAGGGATTCAGTATGAATTTACTACTTACTGTTTGCATGGATTGGAATGGAGCTGCATTAACATTGATTCCACTGCTATGCAAAGGCTTGCTAGATCCAGCCTGGAACACCTGAGGCTGGGATGCAGTGGGAAGCGATGATGATGACGGGGTCTGGTCTGCATTCAGTGACATTGAAGCCTAATAATTGAAACAAGATTTTAGCAGTTTTTGAGTAATACTGAAAACTTAACTTAAAAAAATCACTTGGGGGGCACAGGGGGAGTGACAATGTCTCAGGTTCACCTTTAAAAATGAGTGTTTTCTATTTCAGCTGAACAGCCTCATTCACAACAGAATAATAGGAGAGGAAAAACCTAGCATTCTCCCTCATGAACTTGAAAAACTAGAAAAAACTAGAGGGGGAAAATGAACAAGTGTCTGAGCTAACTGCTAGCCAATGTAGAAAACTAAATCCCATTTCCTAAGCCAACAACACTGATGTTCACACACTGATGCTGGCATGTTACTTCTAACTATCAGACAATCTTGTAAATTAAGTGTCTTACTATGAGTAAGACAGGCTCAAATTTTTGAAATTAAAATGGAACTGAAGTGGCCCTACCAATAGATAATTAAAAATTAGAAAACTTTATTTGCAAAAAACAGACTAACATTTGATCACACCTGCAAGCAGAGTCCTTCCCACCCCTGTGAAATCTGACTTGCCTGAATCTGGTCAATTGATTCTTTCTGTGGCCGTTGTTCTGTTGTGTGAGAAGGCTGATACATGGGTTGGGAGGCTGTATATCCCTCACTTGTAGAAGAAACCAAGGGAACCTGACAAAATAAACCCCAAAGCCCCCAAAAGTCAGCTGATGCTCACACACAGTTTTATAAAAAGTATCAGAGAACTCTGGAATGAATGGTACTCTGTAGTAAAAAGTAGGTATTCCAGCAAATCCCTACAACCATTAAAAATTAAGTACTTTTTAACAAGTAGAGGTTTAACCACCTTATCCTGACATATATTCTAATGTGCCATACCACCCACCCTCTGCCAGACTGTATTCTGTGGCTATTTCTCAATCAGCTGGACATGCACTTGCTTTTACTGAAGAACATCCTCCTCACTTCCTTATGCAACCCCAACTACTGTAACACAAAAGCTGGGGAAAGACAGAGGGAGCAAGAAATATACAGAAGTTTAAATGAGAGACCTCCAAGCACACACAGAAATAGAGAAGTGCTGATTTCCAATGGACCGAATTTCCTCATTTTAAAGCCTCTGCTCCCCTGCACAGAGTCCAGTGACAACTCCAGCCAGCAAAGCAGAGGACTTTGCATTTAAGGCTACTGGGAACTTTAAGAGGCAACTGATAACGACTGATGGGTGTGTTCACATCATCTTGTTGAACACTCAAAAGAGGTAAGTTTAGCTACTGCTTGCAAGATCCCCAAGAGAATCTGGAGCAGCACTGGCTGAGATAAGGAAAATAAGAAAAAAAAATAATCCATTGGAGTTAAGTCACAGGCATCATTTAACAGTAAAATAAAAGTTAATGCAGAGGGAACTCTGCCAAAAAAATTATTCAGCACCTACAAACCAACAAAAGCGCTGAGACTACTAGCACTTCAGCAGGTACATACAGAGGAAACTCAAGAAAAAACTCACATTCCTGTTTCTATACAAATGAGTGACTTGAAACTTGCAGATCTAAGCTGGACAAGATAAAACAAGCAATTTATACTACCATTGCTCTGATATACACAATCTATCTAGATTTTTCTTTTGGTTTTCAAATACCTCCAGGGATCAGATTCATTACTTGAGACCAGCACAGTCCTTCAGAGATGCCACATATGTTTAATACAAAATCAGGAAGTTCTTTAATCTCTTGACAGTTCAGTAAGAAACTGACACTTCATAATAAAAAGTTGAATACACCATTTATACATTGCAAAGCAAGTTGAAGAGATCCTACTTAAACACAAATTTTTGCAAAGCTCAACTGAAAACCACACTCACTCATTCTGATGCTCTACAACTCCAGCATTAAAATACTATCCAAGCAAGCAACTGGGAGTAGTCCTTAACAGAACAAGTAAAAAAACAGGACACAAACTACACAGTTAATCCATTAAGTCTATTTGTGGTCTGACACCCACTTGAACAGATACAGACTGCCCTTTAACCAAGTTATTTTGGTTTTGGCATTTCTGTTGCAAATAAGCAGATAAAGGACAACTTGTTTCTATCCAAATTAGAAATATTACTACACATGGCTTAACATGAAAGAGAACGTTACTAGGCAAAGATTGACATGTTCAATTATTAGTCAATCTTGAACAGAATGCACACAGAAACTTCAAGTTAAACTGCTGTATTAGAGTAGGACTACACAAAGCAGCATTCCAAACAAAGTCCTTCCTCTCAATCATGAAAAAAACCCCACTTAAAATTCACCATCACATGGAATACAGATTAAGTGACGGCAGCCTAACACGCCGGCATGTGGGAGTCAATTTGTGAAATGAAAATCATATCTACACACTGAGTTTGAAGACTTGAGGTGAGCTCCACAGATTGAAAGAACTCGTAGCTGCTGAGAAGTTCACATTAGGCCATTAGAATGAGCAGCACAAACTGCAACTGCTTCCGTGCCTGTGCCCTTCAGTTTAAGGGGCCTCTAGTTAGAAATGCAGTTTCCTCAGTAAACTTGTACTTCAACCTTGAACCTGACAGTTTTCCAAACAAGATCATGACCAATAAGACTCCCTTATAAAAAATATGCAATGTCTGCAGAGCATAGAACCGTATATAGTAATGCTTATAAGCAACAATGCTGAAGAGATAATGGAGATAACCAATTTCCCAAAATCAGAACTTCAGCTTTTTCTTTGGAGTTTCTCATAGTTAGGAATTAATGAACATCAATGAAGCCTAAAATCAATTTAAAATCCAAAATACAATTTAATAAACATTTTACCTGTGTAGCTTCTGGTTGCACAGGAACTTGGTTAGGCTGGGCAAGTCTCGACTCAGCATGAACTGAAGTAAAATAATTTCACTTACTACATAGTACAATCAAACCTTTTGCAGAATAGCATTACCACCTTATCTAATTCAGTTATTTGAGAGTTGATCATCGCAAAGATGATTACCCCTTTAGCATGGCAAAGCTATACTCGGAATACCAATTACCATTTTCATGCAAAGGTAATTTTTTCCAATTGTCCAAAATAATCCAACAATTTCCAAAACCCTAAGCAAAACTATATTTTGCCCATTTAAAAAAAAAAGTTTATAACGTTCCACATTTCCAAGCAAAACCTAGAAGCAAGTGAGAATCACAAGTCTATGAATAGTATGCTTCAGAAGTACAATCATATTTCTGAGAAAAATCACACTTCTATCAATTACTTGTGATGACCCTTCTACTATGTAGCAGTAACTGAAGCATTTCTAACAGACGACTTGCAGGCTTCCCCAATATTTATGTTTAGGATTTACCATTACAAACCTGGAGGGCAAACCATTTGTGGCATGTCCAAATTCTGTGCTGGATTCATGGGCTGTGCAGATACAATGGCAGGATCAAGTGTTTGGTTCTCAAACTCCAGCATAGAGTCCTGGGGTGGAAATAATAAAATCAAATCCAACTTGCTGTATTTTAAAAATATTAACATCCAGAATACAGAAATGACCAGGTCACAATAAAGGAAGTTTAGCCCACAGTTACAATTGCTGGTCTTAACATACATTTAAATCAACAAAGATATTAAAAATTCCAAAATGTATTTAGCACAATAAAAATTCAGTCCATATATACAAATTAGAGCTTATTTGACAGAAAGGTAACTGGAGGGACTTTTAACAGCCAGACAGAATAGGCAGCAAACTATTCTTTATCATAAACTAGCACTTTGTAGGAAGAAACAAAAAAAGGAACATAAGTAGTGTATGCCTCACTTGTTACCAAGGTGTCTAACTCTTTCTTTGTGGAAGAGGAGAGCCTATTTCTGATGTATTCCATTATCTCCTAATGTTTTTCTAGTTGTTCTAACTTTATAGGTTAAAAGAGAGCCTTGAAGAGAATACTTTTTGGGTTGCTTCTTGATGTGCTGTAGAAGTTTTTCGTAACACAGAATTTAGAACTAGCTTACAGAAAGGCAATTTTGCAGCTAGTCTCGCTTAAGCAGAATACACTACGGCACCCAGTGATGCACAACTTTCTGCCTTCTCTGCAGATGTAGTACAAACAAGGACTGAAAAGCTAAATAACATTCTAAGTGTACTTTGACAGCAATATAGGTTTGCAGGCTTTGGGTGAGATCTTGCCATACAGCACCACGTGGTTTGCACAACCACTGTATCTTTCAAATAAACTACAGCAGACTTTAAATAATGACTAACAGCCAGAAAGTGCCATTTTGTGTCTTTGGTTCTAGCTTCACAGTAGGGTGGGTTCGTCATACCTGCATGAAGTTATATGGGCCCTGCATCTGCGCCATAAGGTCCTGTACTCGCTGTCTTCTAACAAGAGGATCTGCTTGAGCCACAGTAGTGAGCGTGTGAGGTTCAGGAACTGGAGGAGATGTAGCTTGTGTCTGTTGCTGCAGCGAATTTACAACCTAACAAGAAACAAGCAATCAACTGAAATTTCAGCTTAAGAAAAGATGTCACAGAAGCGACTCAGTAGTTCTTGAAAATTATGCCTAGTTCATTATGGACTTAATTACTACAGTGTTCTTGAAGAAAATACTACACCCCCCTACAGTCATGCCAATACTGGTGGCCAGCTTCTGATCTGAGCACTTCCCAACATTAGTAAGTTCAGATTGTCCTCTATTTTCTTTCCATCTACTCTACTCCCCATTAAGAACAGCGCTTACAAAAAATTTATTCAGTATTACAAGCATTTTTTTAGAGCAGGATTTGAGACAGCAATGTATCAACATTTGGAAATTTAAAGAAAGTCAGGGAAGAGTAAGTTTCGGAAATCTGCGCAGATGGAGAACAATTATCTTCTCATACCTTTTTGGCAAATGTAAGCAGTCAGAAATTTTGGGTCTCTTAAGACTTCAACATTTTAAATTTTCATAGCCACATCCAGACCCAAATTCTCAAGTGTTATCCTAGCTAGCTGATCTATGGTCTCAGAGAACAGCAGGCAGCATTGCATGACAGAAGGATTGCAAGACAGCACCACGGGGGGACACCAGAAGCCCAGAAGCAGAAGCACAGCTCATAGTGGGCAGGAAAGCTCAGTTTTACTAGACATATTCCAATATGGCGCACATAAACGAAGGTACGACGAACAGCAACATGCTTTCAGATACCACCTTATCAAAGACATCAGAGCAACCAGGAAAGCTGAACATGAGCATCTAAGAACATCCATCATCAAATAGCTTGAAAACAGAGTTACAAGGATGGTCGAGTTGAATGAAGTAGCACTTTCATGTTCCTAACCAGTTTTGCAATTTAGGCAACTCCCATAATACAAAAGTGCCATTTTCAATTTGCATTCATGTCAAGAACTGTCCTTCAAAAAGATCACTGTCAATGATTTAGAAGTCTATTGCTCCTCTATTCTCCTAAGTTTTTCATTATTAATAATCTGCCAGATGAACAGGTAAAGCCTTTAACTTACAGCTGCACAGGATATAACTTAGCATACATACACCTGAAAGTTCCAAATGTTTATGTGAAATACCTGGTTTTCTTATTAGAACTGCAGAAGACAGATTTGTGTACAGCAGTCATGACAAGTGACAAAACAGTCTGATTTTAGAACAGTTCTATAATCGCAGGTCTGAACTTTAAACTTCAACTCCTGCTACCCACCCTCAAAGCATGTAAAATGTTTTTAATTTCTCAAAAAAACCTACAGCATCTTTCAGTATGCCTACTCCTTGCTCAGATTTACAAACACTGTATGTGACATTCTGCACATGCAATTGCCTCAAACTCCAATGACTCCTTGACCAAATCCCTAGCCATCTAATAGAAAATTGGGGGGATGGGGGGGGGGGTGTGTGGAAACAAACCAAAAAGCCTCTAAAAAAACCTAACAACAAAAACCTACATTCCTCTTCAAGATTCCCTTCAGATCCACATCTCCACTATTAGCCATCCAAAGAGAAGCAATTTGAAAATTCCCATGGAAGTATATCCTAAGGCTGTCCACACCAGAAAACAAGCACAACTGCTCTACTGTTACAGTCCCTGAACTTCAAATTATGGACTGTTTCCAAATTAATGAAGAATTAAGCCCTGGGAGGGGAAATTCTTTTTTCTGAAAATGTTATTTACAGCACATATATAGACCTCTTGCACATTACAAAGTTTAAAAATGAAAGTAAAAAAAAAAAAAAAAGGCAGCAAGCCAGATGACTAGGTGAAACTTGAGAGGTAAAAACCAGCAGCTACTCATCTCCTACATATTTATTACCAAAAACATTCTCAATTATTTGAGTATTATCACTCAGCTTATGAAGTCCAAGTCATTCATAACGATTCAGTATCTTGAAGAAAAAAACAAGTTGCTGAAATAATCAAGAACACAGAATGGGCAAAATTTTATCAAGCATTTTCCTTTTTCACAAGTAGTATAGTACTAACTGCAGATGGTGCTTAAATGTTTTACATTGTCTTTTTCAAATCTCTTGAATGTCAAAAGGAACTGTTTACAGCCTATTCCTTTGGTCTTACTATCACTACCAGGTACTTTGATGTATTATGATCACACCAGGATGAAACTATGAAAAAAATGCAAATTTTGTGTATTAACTTGCCAAGGGACAGGATGTAGTTCCAACGTTAACAGCTTTCTAACAGTCTGCTGCATGAAGAAGGTACAGAGACCGCTCAAATGTAAGGATCATTATTCAAAAACCAAATTATTACCTGACCATACATCTCCATTCATCCTGGGGGCACAGCAGCAAGGTGAAACTTTTCTTTTAGGAGAGCTGAACCTCTCTGCAGAATAGTATGACTCATCAAATTCCATGTTCACCTTCTGACACCCTGCCTCCTGACACCCTGCCCCTTGACCTTCTCAGCAGGCAGAGCTGCCCAGACACAATCAAAGGAGAATGATAGGCTATAGAAGGCCAGGGGGCAAAGGAGGAGGAAAGGAGAGGTAAAAACAGAATGAGACCACAAACCAACGAGAACTAATTTGTATTCTGGCAGTGACAGAACAGTTTCCAATTCTACAAAATACACACACCCCCATACAATGAAAGTTCCATAATCTAAGGCACAGAGAACTTTGTATACAAGCAGATTCAGATTCAGCTACTTATCACAAAGGAAGCAGTTAAAAAAAATATATAATCAAACAAAAAACAGCAACAAAAAACCCCAAACCAACAACAAAAGTAACCCCACAAACAAACCCCCACTATTACCAATAAAGCACATCTTCACCAAAATTAAAATATCACATAATCCAAATGCAAATACACTTTGAAAATTCACAAGCAAATTCTTTAGTTTAAAACTTATGGAAAGCCCATAAAGAAATGTCATTGTGAGACACCATTGCTTCTCAAACTATAAACACACCATACCACAGAAATCTTGAATGTATCACATCTAGTGGAGGGTTACTGAAAAAGAGATGAGTTTGTGATAGCCTTCCTCTTCCTAAACAATTATGGAAATCTTCTGCATAAATGTTCTCTTTCCAAATACTATCAGCTTCCGAAATTAACAGCTATCATTCACAGCCCTTTACTATACTATATGCCAAAACGATGTTCAGCTGAAAAGCACAATGTGCATCATCATCTTCCCAAAGGACAGTTCAGTTGCATTCCCATGAGAAATGGGATTTTGGTGCCCATGAGAACAGCAAGACTCATTTCAAAGACAGTTATTCTCAATTTCCCCTTTCTGTGTTATATCTGAGAAAGTAATGTTCTTAATGATGAAGAAGCAGTTTTCAACTCTAAATTTTCCTGAATTGCTCATTCATACATAGTCCAAGATATTGGGACAGGAAGGACAACTGACGTATATATTCTTTGTATTGCATTGTTCTATGAAAACAAAGCTGAATACAACCCAGATTTAGCAGACTAGCTAAAGACGTGGAAAATAGGAGTTTCTGAAATCAGTCTGATAAAAAAACTACAACCTGAATTCTTTTACCATACTAATACAGTTACTGCATATTATTATTATTATTCCCATGAGGAAGCGTCTGAGTTTTCAGCTGTGCAATATACGGCCTTACAGCTTAAGAGCAGAGGGAAGCACAATAGGCTTCAAATGTAAAGCCATTTCTTATACTTCCGTGTCTTCATCCATACTACTTAATAGTAAGAAATAGAAAGAACTGAACCTCTAACCTACTCTGGACACTTGATAGAAACGCAGATGTAATCTGGGTATATTCAAGACAGACTGAAGCCAATCAAGCCCTAACTTTAAAATACTGTGTCTTGCAAGAATACCCCAATCAAGCATGACTCTACTGTGTGTTTTTGGAGGGTTTCTTCATTATTTAAGAGACTTCTTAAATCACATTCAATAGCAGTGATATTTTAGGGGGTTTTAAGTAAGGGAATGGAATACTATGACAAGATACTACCGAAATCATTCACATACATGGCAAAGTTGTCTATTTAGTTCTAGAAGCCTCACACCCATCCTAAGTATTATTAAACCTCTTAGTAGTCTTCAGTACCATAAGACACAAATTTCAGCCAGACCAAATGTAAAATCAGGCAGATTAGATGATCAGATCAAAAAGGCTGCTCTCTTTTTCACCACTTGAGGAAATGATGTAACACTTACTCCACTCCTCCACTTAAAAGAGCCTAAAACCACCAAGGAACAGAGTACAAAAAATCGACCATCTGAAATCAGCTGCTGCAGAAGGCTAAAATGAATCAAAAATTAAGTCTCCAGCACCTGAAAGATCCTGCTCATACCTGTTCCTAACAGAAGGACACAACCCAAGTTCCACCATACCAAATATTTTAATGACTCCATGTGACTTGTCCTTTCTAGTACGTGAAGAACACAAATACTAGTATAATAAAATGATGGACTTGCACATGTAGTTAAGTCAAAAGTTTAAATTACTAGACTGGGAACGGATCCCAATAGCAATGTACCACAAATATCACAAGTGAACAATCACTCAACTGCAAAAGTGTAACAAGTTTAATAATGAAGAACTATAGTTTTTGAATGCAGAGGTGTACATACAAGCATATTTTAACATCAGATTATGTGCACCGGAATCTGGAGTAGATATTAGTTGAGACACTAATTTTCAGCTTCCTCTGCATGGAACTGCTTGATGAAATGCGTAACTATGCCATGCTGTCAGCAGCTGGGTAGATAAACATTAAGTTCTACATTTGCAGCAAAATTCTCTTAAAAAAAACCACCAAACTCTAGAATCTTTTAAGTCTTTTTAAGCCTAAGACTCTTATGTCTCATTTTTCCAAGCAAGCCATTATTGAACAAAAGCAAGTTCTCAGCAAACTTAGCCAGACTGCATTGTTTTTATTTCAGGTATTCCTGATCTAAATATATAATTGAAGAATGAGTAGTGAGTCCAAGCCTACTTAAATATATGTATTTTTAGATATATTGGGGGAGAAAGGGTGCAATAGTAAAACCTATCACGAATTGTGAGTCAGCGGAAACAGGGATTGCAATTTTACCTGCAGTACACAAGATCTTACCTCAACCGTTTCAACTGTCCACTCATCTACCTGTTCCTTCTCACTACTGCTGAACTGAGTCTCTGCCATGAATTGTCTGTTTACATACTAAAATAAAAATAAGAAAGGGTATGAAAGTAAAAGTAAGTGGCATTAAAGCTATACAAAATGACAGTCTTTCCAGTGAATAATACCTCAGTTGATTCAACTTCAGTTGGTTCAGTAAATTCTTCTGCTGGATCAGGTTCTGTAAGAAAAATATACCACTTATGTGAAAAAAAAAAGCAACTTCACGTTACAGACCTAGAAGACACAAAGTCAGATGAAAAAGTCTCCCCCAATACAAGTGGAATTTTGAAGAAGTCTGGTGCATTTTTGCTATAGTCATTTACCAAAACCATTTACTTTACAGAAGTGTTCTGGACTATTGGTACACAGAAGTACAGCTAGGTGTAAAACTGAATGGACACACATTTACTCCTGAGTGACATTAATACCCAGTATTAGAAGCTTGCTATACATTAAGGAAGGAGTTGCCTTGTCACACATCTTCAAGGGGATAGGACTTTGATTAGATCTTAAATTAAAGCCTCAATATCGCTGACTTGTATAGTCAAGTATCTGCTGGGTTCAGAAAGAAACCTAATGTTACAAGGTAGATAAAAAAGAAACTTGTGTCTCAGAATGAAGAAAAGAAAAACGTCAGGACATAAACAGAGAATCAGCAATAACAAAGATTCTGAGTTTTGAATTAAAAAAAAAAAAAATATTAAATTCTTGCTATGAAGAGTTACGTTCAGCTACCCCAAATTTCAATTTTCTCCACAACATATTCAAAAGGGAAAACAGGTCATGATATTTTTGTCAAAGCTTGGTACCACATTCTCAAATTTCTTAAGTATGTAAACATACTCTTCCCCTCTAACAAAGGATTAAACTGGTGGGAACCACTGAAAAATGGAAAAGCCTCAGGCAACTTTATATATATATATGAAATAAATAATCTGATCATTTTAATACTAACAATGAAGAAGATTTTCTTTATAAATTATAATGAGAATTTCTATAGAAAAAAAAAGGAAAGAGATGTTGGCAATGATTTTAATTTGCACAAATCTGCTTCTAAAGAATTTGCTAGCCTGGGTTCTTATTTCAGCAAGTGACATATTGGGCAGCCAAATGCTGAAACGTGTTCAAAAGCAAGCACTACTAAGTGACTTTGTTCCTTCGTTCAGCTGACACCCCACACTTAGAACAGTAAGCCTTTCCTTGCACATAACAGAAGACATTTACGATATGATCATTAGAAAGGCTTACAGTCCCTCCAAAAAAGTAGCTGCCAAGAGTCAGCCTTACAGAGCCCTTCTGGAACACTGCTCTGCTTTTCTTTCCTCATGGCTCAGAGCAAGGCTGAATGAATGGCTGGTTGCCCCTATATACACTGCCTGGCTGGATGTATACCTGATCATCAAGAAGTGAGATTTCTATTCAAAACACTAGTACACCTGAAGAATTCTGAGACGGGTTTTTTCATGCTTAAAACTGCATTTGCAATTTAATCATTCTGATAAATCCAAAGAGACAAGACAGTACAACAGGAACAAATCGGCTAGTCACAAGGCATCTTCATACTCTTACCAGCTTCTGCTACAGTGTCTTCTACTGCAGGTGCGGGTGTTGCCTCTTCTTCCTCACATAATCCGTTCTGATGGTTATGGGTGCTATCGAAGTAACTAGTTTGAAGAATACGTTCAACAATCTCCTTCAGCGCTTTGTCTGGGAAAATGGAATATATTAGACCTTAACAGTAACTTCATCTTTTAACAGTAACATCACCTTCCTTCCCAAAGATCCCACATAAATTTTGTTACCCATTTGCTGGGAAGATGTTGTTGCTGCCCCAAGCTAGTCCAGAGACACTACTGTTACAGAACTTCTTCTATCTTACTAGGTCATATTAAATAAACCAATAAATAATCCCCTTCTGTTCAGAATAACCTGAAGGGCAAGGAGAATCTTAAACATATAATACTCTTCAGAAGATTTGTGAAACACTTCAAAGTGAGGTAAAGTTTGTTAATTTAACTATCATACTTCTATTCCTGCTATTTCAAAAACCTCAGGTTGCTTAGTTTTCAGTTTCAGAAGTTTCAGAAACTCACTGAAGTTTCTACTGTAACTGAACTATTTATAATTTCCTAATTAAAAAAAATCCTTTCTCTAAGTTTATTTCTTACAAAACAACTGTCAGTACAAACTAATTTACACAAGTACCACCTTCATGAAGGTTATTCCTCTAAGGTGAAGTGGCTCAGAATAGCCTTTGTAAGCGAAACAAGCACAAGCTTGCACGCAGTGCCTCTGATGAATGCTGTGGCGTCTTAACCCAAAACAAATCAGCCACACTGGCAAGGCAGCATTACCGACCATCTAGGCCAGCAAAAACCAAGACAGACTTAAAATGGAAGATTCACAATGTACGTCTGGCAAGTGATAGTCACTGTATGTATCAATACATACACAGAGAACACCACAGAAATACATTAACATTCACCCCCACTACAAGACAAAGCAAACCAGCAATGGCCACCAATGACATCATTAAAAGCTCATCCTGAGATCCAGATACCAATACCCAGCCCAGCTTCATCCAGTAAGAGAACAACTAAGTCTCCAAGGAGCTTACATCAGCTCTCCTGAAAACTGTCCCCATACTTTTGCCTTCCTCACATCTTCAAAAAAATAAGTGGTACCTATCTTTGGGCTCTCACAAAGACTTAACATCACAACAATTTCAGACGCAAGTTCTTGCAGAACAAACATTAATTTAAAAAAGTCTTAACCTGGTACCTCCTCACCAAATTTCATTTCAACAATATAAACAATTTGAAGTTCTGCCACAAACAAGGAAAATCTTATTACCATTAAGGCCACAATATCTTACAATCTCCTGTGTATCGTTCTTCAATAAAGCAGGTTTGATAACAATTCCAATACTATTTCACTTTCCATGAACAGAACACAGAAAACTCCTTAACAGCTCAAAATTACTCTAATATAAGAAGGAGAACCGAGTATTTTTTTTAAAACGGGGAAAGTTATTAGCCATTTTACCTACAGAAAAGCATTACATCTCCCAAAACTTTCTTAAATCAATGATTTCCAATTAAGAGATTTCAAAAATTTCCCATGATACAAGAAACAGACAACTGCCTAGCAGAGCCATTTTCTTAAGGTCTAATGTTAAACGCTACGTATCTGTGAAAATTTATTTTTGCAAGGAAGCAGTCCATCTGCAGGACCACACCCCGATTAACAGCGTTAATCAAAATAAGGCAAAACCAGAATGTTTTTCACAGCAGACAAGGGGAAGCGGAACATGACACTAAATAAGGCCATGCCAATTTATATATTAGGTCATATTATCGACAAAAGCTCCTTGTTCACACACACATTTCCAGAAAACAAAGAATTGCTGCTAAGCACCATCAGCAGCAGAACACTGCTGAAATAGCAGGAACAGACTAAGCTTAAATACCAAGTAATGCTGCACCAGTAAAAAAAAAATAAATAAGCTACACAGTAAGTTCACACTTCCAGTAAGTTATTCTGTTACAGTCCAGCTAAGGTCTGAAAAAAAGTAGCTACTCTAAAAACTCACAAAGATAATTAACTGCCGAAGTTCTCTTCCATCAGCCATTGTATTTTAGTTCAAGCACAAGTTCGGTGTGCTCTCTCTTAACACAGAGACTATACTTACAAGTTGTTCCACAAACTGGTTTTTCCTTCCCTTCCAGTAAGTCCCACAGGTGAACAGATGCTTGCTCATACTGCTCATTCAACCTTAAAATAATAATTAATAAGAGTTAATTTCTTACTAAGTCTTTAAATTACCACAAATACATTGTTAACTGACTTACAATTACAAAGAAACAGTACCTTACTGTAAGCCTACCTCATGTTCATGTCTCGTTCAGGGTAAACTAGCTTGTAAAACTCATCCAGCATTGTCAGTTCCTCCTCTGTCAGCACCGGTACTCCATTTGATCCTTGCTTCAAGTCATTGCGCACTTCATCATCACCCAACTTGTCCAAAATAAACTGTAGCTCTAGTACAGTCTTTAAACGCTTCTGCTCAGCTTCTTCTCGCATCAGTTGCTCCCTGCGAGCTGTCTTTTTTATTGTCTTCTGGATCTGTTTAAAATGAAAAGAAATTTTAAATTGCCTAAACTTGGATTCTGTAGGGGAAAAAAATAGATTTGAAATGTCTTTTATTGATAAGTAGAGGTGGATGTTGGTGTCGAACTGCCACTTACCAATCTAACATTACAGCACAATAACCTGTGAAATTTCAAGAATATCTTATAAGCAGAGCCAAAAGCCTGCAGACTAAGACAAACTTTAAAATCAATACCACAAACCTTGGATCATACTGGATTTTGGATCATATTCTTACTTGAAGTCTCTGTATCTCTGTACGACTTACCTGCAGTTCAGTCAAGTAACTGCAGTTACCATGTCTAAAGCTTTAGACAGGAATACATTATTTGAAACAAGCCCAGCTTGCTTCCTTTGTGAATTATTCTGTAAATACTAAGCGATTTTGATCTAGATTAAACTGGCAAAAATACACAAAATTAAGTACCTTTTAAACAAACACTGTGGCTATTTACCACTTCCAGCTTCCATAACTCAAGAAGGACTTACAGCAATCAGGAAAGGTACAGAGAAGGGCAACTCAACTGATGAAGGGAACAGAGCAGTTGCCTTACTAGCAGAGCCTAAGTCTTAGGTCCTTAATTTGGAGGAGTAAGGGTGATCCAGATTTTTCATAAAGGCCACAAAGGCCAGCAGATAACATGAACAGAGAGCAGTTATTCACCATATCCCACGACAGTCAGAGGCATTCATTGAAATACTAGGAGATCAGCTTAAAACAGATAAAACAAAAGTACTCATTTCTTACACACCACAGGAGGGAACTCATGGATTGTTTTGCCGTGAAAGGTTGGTAAGATAGACAGTATCACCAAGTTCAAAAAGGATTTAAATAAATCCTTGGACTTGAGGTCCACAGACAGACACTAAAGGGAACAGGAATGCATCCGCTCTACATTCTCAGTTTGAGTTTCACGGATGCTGGAAGGGAATGGATGACAGTTATCATCAGCCTTGTACTCTACATAGTACCTTCTACAACTGCCGTCATAATAATGCTCTAAATGCATCACTAGTCTGAACCCAGAGGATGTTTCCTCCTTTCTTATTCTTAATCCAAGCACCTAGCCTCCAAAATTCAGCTTGCTCACTTTGTAACTATACAAAACTTTAATCTTCTCTTTCAAAACAATGTAATTCGTGACATTAACTTTCTAATTAAGCATCTAAACTTCCTTTTTAAAACCAAAGACATATAAAATCAACTGTATGAGAACTAACTCCAACCAGGAAAAACCGCAACCACGTTTGAAAGCAGAGCACCAGTTCATTACTTCTGGATTCACCTGCTGCTTATAGCAGTCAGCTGACCAGGGAAGTATTTCAGGACAAACTTGTTTGCAGAAGTTATTTCTTCACTACTAAAACTCCATAAACATACAGGAAACCCCGATGCAAGAAAAGCAAAGAAATGGCTTGGCTTAGAGGCCTACAAATTTACAAGCACATCAATTGTGTAAGCAGTTTATAATGTGAGGATGCTGACAACCTTCAAATTACCACAGTCCATTCACAAATGAAATACACTCGTTAGACCAATCTGCTTCACTAACATCAACTACACAATGAAGTCTACCAATATTGCTGCTCTTTCCTTAACTCATTAACTCTTAACTGCATTACTGCATTTAGAATCTTCCAGTCCTGTGGAATGGGTTATGCTTTCAGCTTGCCCCAGAATGAATTCTTCCTTGCAACGATACTGTAGAGGTCTAAAGTGTGTCTTTGTCCAGCTCTTGGCACAAAAAATAAAGCAAAGCTGTTCATATAACTGGAACTGTCTACTAGAGTTTTTGAACTTACTCTTGATTACACTGTTATTTTATACCCTTGATAAAACACCAAGCCAAAAGATTACCTGTTTACTAGTATTCAGTTAACTTATCCTTTACGAAAATAGTATTAATCTTGTCTCATACTGTTTCAGACTCTATTTGCAAGTAACAAGACAGCAAGAATCTTGAAAGGAGGAACTGCAATGCTTTCAGTTGCTGAGACTTTATACCCTACGGTAACACAAAGAAATGAAAACCCTCAGCCACTTGCCAAAGAGAGTGCATCCCTGTGAAATCCATTTCTTTTAAGAAAATGTTACTATTGGCAGTTAAGTGGCTGTCTGTGATGTTGCATGACAGGCCTTTTTCATGATCACACTGTTTTCAACAGTTATGTTTTGTTAGAAAACTACCATATTATTTTTGTTCCCATACATCTATGTAGCCCATCAGAAAAATCTTTTAGGAATAGTCTTCAGAAAACATGACAAACTAGTACATAGAGTAAAAGAAAACAGTCAAACATACTAGAAATCATGAGCATTTAATCTCTGTACATAGAGGTGACTACTGCATCTAGCATCAGTGGACAAAAAGTTTAAAGCCTAACTGTTTGGATAGCCCACACTGCACCCCTTGCTCTTTACTTACATCTTGGCTCAGAGCCATAAAACTCCTCTGCAGTTCTTTAGCAAATTCCAGATTATTTGTCACTTCCTGGTATTTTGACACTGCATCCTTAAAAAAAAACAACAAAAAAAACCAACACAAAAGTAAACCATTACAAACAGAACAAAATACATACTTCCAACAAACAAATTTCCACGTTTTTAGCTCCTGAGACACAGCATCCCTGAATGGGACTGCACCAATGTTAAGTCAAATTTTGATTTTCACTGGCCAAAATATTGAAGAGACTTGTGTCTTTAGGGTCTCTAGTTCCTTACATAAATATGCTAAAGCATATGCATATATAGGCTCACATGCATTACATACTAGTTTAATGTTTTGCTTTAGCCAGTTTCTGACAAAAACTAACTGCAGGACCAGGGAATGGGGGAGAAGAGTAATCTGGCAACTCAATACCACACTCAAGAGATAAATGTTTTGAGAATTAATGCATTTTTATTTTGAGTCAGAGCCAAAATCAAAATGCTACATAGAGCATAACGTTCCCTTCCCCAGAAATCTTTATTACGTGCTAGTTTCTTAAATCTAATATTCTTATTTGCACCAAAGCAATCCAAACTCCTTAAACCATTTTGCAGAACTGAGCAATTACAGAAAATCAATCAGGGGGGAAAAAACCCAACAAAACAGCTGAGATATTTATACTCCTGCAGTGACAAAATTAATAATGGGTATGTTCGTGGTAAGGAAAACTGAGCCAAAGAAAAAGTAAGGCCCTACTTTATTTGAAAAGCAAGGAACATGAACTGTATTTGTTGGGGGTTTTTTTCCCTTAAGGATTTCCGTTTGTCATTCAGCTAAGAAACTTACACATATACACATATTACACATTAGGTGATAAACAAAATTCATCCTTCTTAGCTGATTTGTAGAAGCTGAAAATGTAAGTGAAATAATAAGTATTTTCAGCATTTCTCCAACCAAAAAAGATTTTATCATTATGAGGTCTGGTAGTCAGGCTGAGGTCCTCATAAAATTCAACCATGAGCTTCCCTCCTCAATAGGAAATTTTAGTTATTTTCTTTGCTCAAACAGAAAACTTATTATGGTTTGTTTTCACAATATGCCATTAAAAAAATAAAGATACACAGATCAGTGATACTCCAGTTTTCAGTTGCCACAGAATAAAAGTTAAGTCTAGACAAATGAAAAGATCACATGGACCAACAGAAGCAGCTAATTCCTTTAATTGTGAACAGCTGCAATAGTGGCAGGGTACATATTTTTTCCTTCACTTTTTTCAATGTTAAAAACCAACAAGAAAACACTGTTGATTACTGAGCATCTGGTAATCGCTTTAAGTGTCAATATGCGTGTTTGCATCATACAACTGAATTTAATTTGATACTTGCTTTATATTTACTACAACTCGAAAACTGCTGTTGAGTCAAGCTCTGTAATAACCTACTTTAAGAACCAGCCCCAACAAGGAGAGAAGCAGCACAGATCCACTAAGTCCAGCTTATCTAGAGCATCACATCTGCTGCACTGATAGCTGCGAGACACACATGGACGTAGCTTATTTTCAGAGCCCTTGGTCTAAGCAACATTTTTAACTAGACTGCACAATATTTACAAGCTACCACTAAGTGACTAAGCTCCTTAAGTTCTCTCTGGGCACATTTTCTGTGAAGAAAAGGATGATGTCCAGAGAACCTCAAAGGTATCATTTAATTCTTCCAATAGTCCTAGATTATAACACTTGCCAATTTTTACCACAGCTTCTTTACAACCTAACCTCAACAAGCATAAAGCATTAATACATGTTCTTCTACCTGTTCTTTCAGTTTCTGATTCACAGAAAACTTGTGATGTTCTAGGCAACAAAAACCAGGGCCAAGTCAGAAAGTCAGATCTCAGAAAAATCTAGCTTTTAACAAAGGGAAAGGGGAAATGAAATTCATCCCTTCCTTCCCCACCAAGATCACAAAGCAACTGAACAGAGATCTGTTGAGTATTTTTTTTAATTTTTACCAGTTGATCTTGATTCAGACGTTCTCCCTTGTTCATTCGTTCCTGGTAATCATCAAGTTTGCTCTGAAAAGAAAGAAAAATGCTATTATGAAGAGCCAAAATAGGTTACTGCTTTCTTTCACTTGTGCTAACAAAATTAGGTACGATAATATTACAGGAAACACAGACCGTAACAGATTACACAAGCATGCAACCATCACGTAGAAATAGTACCCAAGAAAAATTGTCTTCTGGGCTAAAAAAAATATGTAAATACTTCCCCTAAGAGACAAATATTTTAACCGTGTTTATTTGGCTATCACAATAGGTCTTCACAACTATTCTTAATTTCTGAGGAAATACACATTCCTTCTAATGGGGAAAGCACTCAATGCACATTTCCTTCGGTCCAAACAACAGAGCTGAACTCAGTTCTGAGTCAGAGCTTATTACCACTGCATCACTGCAATACCAAAAACACAACTGCAAAAACCCACTGCCAATGCTATTAAAATTCAGAACTGTAATTCTTTGTAGTTGCATCAGTTAAGACAGTTTTAAAGACTTTAAAACAGTTTCTAATCCTTTATGCAAGAATGCCCACCAACACAATTTGTATTAATAGCTCTAAAATGTTTTTTGCTCAAGAGCATTAAGATTTCTTTTTCACGGGGAGAAACTGAAAAGGGAATAGTTAGGTTAATTTTCAGCAAGATCACGTCTCTAATGTGCCTAAATATGAAACCATGGAAAATACTGACATTAGCCAGAAGCAGGTAAAACTCTGCATGCCCAAGTGACAAAGATTCTACAGGCTAAGTAGGAAGGTTCTTAGAAAGGAAGCAAAACCTGTACGAATAATATTCCTAATGTTAAGGTCTAGGTTTTCACCATTTCTGTATTATCACATATGATTGTATTTTTTATGAAATTTGCCTTGATCTTATTAAAAGAAAGCTATTAAAATGAATCCTTAACAATTATCTTCCCAATCTAGTGTAAAAACAACATGAAAAGGAAAGAAAACAGGAACACTTCATTTTGAATGCAAAAGAATCAAAACCCTGATGCAACCTTTGTTTCAGAGTTTATTTGCCACCAAGTGACAGGGTTTTTTTGTTATTGCTGGTCTTTGGTTTTTACTATTCTTGTTAAAGGACATTTCAGTTAAAATGTTTTACTGGTATTTTTCTAGCTAATTCAACTTCTATGCTCAATCTCAGACCTTTTGGAAAGATCAGCCTGTGAAACAGTTTAACAAGAAAGCTCCTCTTACAAAGTATTCGATGCCAAGCATCACTTACTGGAACACATAACCACCCTTATGAGACTTGGTCCTTCTGATGTCACCCAGTGTCAACAATTTATTTCTTCAGAAATCCTACAGGTTAGATGCAACAATTAACTACTTAATCTTTCAGTGTATCAGAGCTAGTAATGGCCTAAGCAAAGTCAAAAAAGTTCCTGAGCTCCAAAAATACGTTAGTGGGAATTTCATGCTGGAGACAGACACTAGCAGAGTAATAGTCATCAAACTCAGCAGCCACAGTTGGTAAAAAAACAAAAAAAATAGCCCTGAAGAGCATTTAACATATTGGAAATATACCACAACAGGAAAAAAGTTCATTTTACTCTTCTACATACTGATTTTAGAATAGATGATGACATGGTTGGACAGTGACAGAAGGTAGTTTTCATGATTTAGGGAAACGTAGCTCAGCTGTGAAGTCAAAAGGGAGGGTAAAGAGCCCAAATGCTGCAGCACCCCAGTGCAAAGCCAGCCAGGTTAACTGACACCTCCACTGCCTAAGGCAGCTTAAATCCTACAGCAAACTGGCTTTGCAGACAAATTTTTTTAAGCTCCTACTTGCTCGAGTCACTTGCTCCCATGCTGCAGATTACAATTCCCTTGGTCACACACTGATGCAATTACTTGTGAGGCTGCACAGTAAATAGACTGCTAAGATGAGCCAGTTTAAACAGTGTCTACAAAACTACAAAAATGCATTACGAAAACCCAACAATTTCTGTGATCCAGTTTCCAACACAAAGCCATAAACAACAACAGTAAAACAAACAGGATAAAACATCAAATTCTAGAGGAATGCTGCTGAGGTCAACTTTGTTGAAGAAAACATATATTGCAAAATTACACTGCAAAACACTTGTATAATCCATTTTGGTGGCTAAGAGCATAAGGGAAGGAAGAGACAAAAATACCCTAAAGAACTGCAGTTGTTTCTGCATACTTCTGCCATGCAGCCTTACTTCAGCATGGTTAGTATCTTCAGATCGAGAATACTGCAATAACATACTCAAAAAGTGGGTAAGTTTTTCTTAAAAAGATCAGATATTCCTAGGTCTAATGTAAATGCTTTGTTCATTTTTATTCAGCAGTTCATCAACTAAAAACCAAAGGGTAATACGTCTATTTCTAACAATTAGGAATAAAAGAAAAGTTACTTCTTGTCACTTTTTTCTTCCTTAAAAACATTCCTATCAGAAAGGCAAAAGCAAAAGAAGGAAAGCCTTTTCAGCTGCAATGCAGAGGACAAGCAAATGTGTGTTTAGTTTTATGTTACCACAAAGATTTCAAGTGCCAAGTAAGCATTTTTCTATCATCCCAAACATCCAAATGCTGCATTACACAAAAATATTAAGGATGCAAAATGCTTTCTTTTTAATCTGTACTGTCAACTAACAGCAATCTAAAAGCAGCATTAGTGCTGTAAAATAACTGCAGTAAAATTTCTGCTTAGCAACCTACTGCAGCGTCTGCAAGAAGTAAAGATTTTCATAATTTCATCCCCCCTTCCACAACTTCATCCTCGCTCATCATGGATACAGATCTTGAAGCACAGAAGCTAAACCAGCAGAAAAAAACCCACCACCAAATCAAGTGGCAAAATGAGTACAGAAATTGTCTATTAAACAGCTCATGAGTCAGCAGACCCCAGTTCTGCAGACAGCAAGCCACCGTGCTTCAGCTCTTTTTCCACCAAGATACCTGAAGTATTTTGGAGCTCCCTAGGAGAAAACCACTCCATATAGGCTACCAGGCGCGGGGGAGGCAGGGGGAAGGTGGTGGTGATCACTGCTTAAGTATGCCCTAGATTTTATTTTAGCAGGAATCCAAAATTGAGTTACTTTATTATGGTGACAGATACCGTCCCCTCACTCTCAAGTTCTCATTACCTCCTCTGAATTGCCTCAAGAATGTCATCTTAAAGTGAAAAAAAGAAAACCAAAAAACCAAAACCAAAGAAACCCCCCAAAAAAAGTTACATGACATTAGCTTCAAAAACAATACCAGTTTTAAAAATGCCTGACCACTCAGCTGTGCTGTTACAGTCATTTACAGTGCTATGCTATAAACTGGATCAGTGGAATGATCTGATTAAAAATAACCCTTAGAAAAGGGCCAGGAGCAGGAGGGAAGCACTATATTTAACCAGATAATTTCAATGGTATGGCTCATAGCAGTTACAACAGGACAAGTGTATATGACAAGCTACAAGGTTGAAGGGGAGAAGCTAACCTCTTCAACCACCTGAAGTAAACATTTTGTAAGGCACACTTCACTACAAGAAAAGATGGAGGGGGCTATTGGAAGTCTGTTTTCTGAGACATCTCATTAACAGCGTATATTTTTTAACAGCATCAAGCAATTAAGATCATCCAAAATTTAAAATAGCTGCCTAATACATTTCGCACTGAAGCAAGGAAAAGCTAAGCTATGAAACAGAAGTTTATTAACCTGTTTTACATTTGTACACTGTAATTTATCTGCCTTCCACCATCATCTTGATGTTCATCAGTTTAACTTCTCGGCAAAGACTGCCCCAAAAATTACTAAAAAAGCCCCAATAAAAATCAAGTCTTCCCGTTTCCTCAGAAAAATAGGCAGAAAAACAATCAAAAAGGTAAAACTATTGGTTTAATGAAACATGGAACTTCAGAACCTCTCAAAAGCAGCCAAGTTCTCACATTCACTGTCTGGGTACACTTCCTACTATATATACATACCTAACAAGTCCCAGGAAGCTGTTTCAGTCCTGAGTTACAACCAAGTAGCTGTAATAAAGCACTAACATCAATACTCTGGAACATAAAACACTTACAGGTCTTCTGTTTAATCTGAACTTCGTTTTGAAGTAATAGTTGTAAATATTCTTGCGTTTTTTCACCAAAGTCTGCTAAGTTTGACAGTTTAGAAAAAAGTATCTCCACACTGTATCGGTTTTTAAGCAAGTGACAAAGAGCTGAATTCTGAAGACTGCAGTCTCCTGATCAGCTGACCCAGAGGAACTGATCACGAAAGGGGTAGTCTCCTGCCCACCACATGCCAACAAGGACAGCCACATGGCCAGACTGACAGCTGGGGTCAGCAGCCTGATCCAACCAAACACATACAGCGACAGAGGTACCCGAACAGCTAGGAGTGGGACCCACCCCTTCCCCCGAAGAAAAGCAGAACTGATGGATATGCGCAATCTTCAAAATCTAAAGCTTTTGAACTCTGAGTTGCTTACAGAGGGAAAAAAAAATTGCTTCTTCAGTAACCAGAACTAAGTTAAGCCACAGATGAATGAAACTCCTAAAAATGTTGGTAGCTGCGTACGTATGATCTCTTTCCAAATCACCATACAGTATTTCCTATAGAAACACTATGAACCTACAGCTAAGCCGAGTACACTGCAAGAGACCTAGATTTCATTCTACACATCATTAATGTTCAAATTGGGTTACTTTTACAACAGCAAGTGAATCCTAGAACACAAATTGGGTTCTAGAACACAAACTGGGCTCTCCCAACACATCCTGTGTACCTTTTTCTTCTGAAAGAAAAAGCATCCACAAAATATCAAAGCAGCATCTGAAAAACTTAGACAACCTGAAGATCTTCCACAGCTTGTAAGACTCATCATGTACCTAGTTAACAGAATGTGCTATAAGACATAATCCCTATGCTACATAAGACAGTTCAAAACAAAACAGAGCAGGCTCAAACCAGAAAGTACCAAACACCACTTAACTTCACAGATAAACCTGCTTGATTTTTCAGAGATGAAGCTTGGTTATCCAAAACTGCTATCAGGAGGAGCTTCAAAGAAAGATTCAGGCTTTCAGTACAGAGTTTCAAATGAATTTTACAATTTCTTGGTTTCAAAATCATGTTTAATCTCCAAAAGACAAATCTGAAACCAAGCTTCACAAGGAGAGCTTCTGGAGACACTCACAAGCCTTGAGCACCCAAGTGGCCCAAATAATCGTGTAAAAAAGCGCTTAAAAGCGCTGCTACTGACCGGCTACTTGAAGCGTGGTGCCTGCCTGCTATCATTAGCTACACATACAAGAATAGAAAACTGATCTCAGCTTCTACTATAGCTTCGTAACTGTTTCCCATGGGAAACCCAACATTGTATTGAACCAAGTCAGATCTACCTGAAATACCCATCTACTGCTCCAGTGAAAACTCTTGTGTAACAATGACAAAAGCACTTTTTAAGTATTCATTTTTCAACCCAGTCAGGATTACACTTATTTGGAAATTCAGAGACTGGCTGATAAAGCAACAGCATCTTAAGTTACCAGATACAGCTAAAATGTGTTGTCTTTTTAACTGTATACGTCAACCTCAAGTCATGTCAAGTAGTTTAAGCTAACAAGCGTATTTAATATTTACAGCTGCCCAAGAATAATCTTTGTGATCACCTGCCCATACCTTAAGCCATGTGTTAGCAAATGAGATAATCTGTCCCCCTGACAGAACATTTGGTTTTAAAAATTGTTTTTACATAGCTCATGCTGTATTACACAAGCAGGAAGCAAAAATAACTTTTACTTTTGTCACTGTATCCAAACACAAGTTTGGTCTACGCTCCATTGGCTGAATTTGGCAAGGTTTTTCCCTCAAAAAACCCAAAAAGCACAAGGGGCAGGGAGAGTAAGAAAATGCAAGTTTTACTGAAGTATTTCATCCCAGGGAATCTGGAGAGCTAGTAGGATAGCTAGTAGGATTCTAACCTCAGACACCTAACAAAAGCCTAGAGGAGTTCATATAACTTTTAAATGAACTAAGCTTGTCAACATACACTCCCCAGTTGCATGTCTGAAGGTCTTGTAGAGAACTCTTCAATTACCCCCTCCCACGCACACACAAATATCTAGTCATCTAAGAACAAAGGAGGAAATCAGGATAGCATTCCCATCATTCCCAAATATAAAGAGATGAAGAGAACACAGACGTTTTCAGGCCATGTTTTCACACACCTTTATCAACAGCAATTCAATTTATCCTAGTCCCTTTTAACACAAGCAATATTCATTCTTTCAAATAACAAGGTCACTTTTAGGAAGAGAAAAATGGAAGTATAGGTAATAATCTAGATTTCTAGTTGATACAGAAACATTCAGAACAGTATAAAACAGTTATAAATATTATTATTTGAAATTGTGTACTGTATTTTGATGGTCACCTCATTTTATCCTCAAGAGTTTAGAACAACACACATGACACTAATTTACTTCAGAACTTCTAATTTCTTCATGAGTGACCTTTCCTCAACTAAAAGCTGCACACCATTTAAAACCAAAGATGGTACCTCTTACAGAGCAAGTATTTTTCATCCTTCAAAAGCACATGTCTAAGCATATTTTTTTGTTTGTTCTCAAATACAAAGCTCTCAAAATCACCTCTACTGGCCTTCATTATCAGCTACTGACAAAGAAAGGTTTAAACATTCAACTAAGCACAAGTCTTTTCAGTGAGATTTACTGACTTTTTTTCACCCATTCCTGTCAGCGCAGTATCCAGTACCATTTTACTTTCTGGATGACTAAAAGAAAATAAAAATTATTGTCAAAATACTCAAAATAAAGGAAAATTAATGAATCTGTGTAGTTAAATAAACTTATCTAGTAATAAAAATACGGATGTCCATGCGTACAGTAAGTTGTTTTCAGGACGGTAAGCACACAACGCTCTCTTTATTGACGAGTGTTGATTTACTAAAGGACTGTTAATTCCCCCCCAAGGGAGAGGCTCGAGCCCACGAATCAGTAATTCTGCTTTGATACACCAAGAACAATTTATCTCATGACTTCTATAGTGTTTATGTGAGAGTCATACTTCAGTAAGTTTCAGAACTTCAGCCTGTTAAAGACTCAGAGATAAGTTTGAACTTTAACCCTCAATGTGAGAGCACACCTAGCTTTTCTTTTTCAAGACCCAGACTTTGCCTTTTCTTTCTTTAAGCCCATACTGCCTAGCACCAAGTGCCCCAAAAAAAGATGCTTTAATTTTAATGGAACATCTTTCAGCAGAAGCCATTTCTAGAAAAACAGGCACTTTGTCCCCTCTATTCACTTGTTATGATACCATAGTTATTAAAAATAGTGACGACAACCACAGATAACACAAAAAACCCACCCAAAAACCTAGGGCTTTCATGAGACCAGTATCACCAATTTTCACCCTCTCTTGCCAGAATAATAGCCTCCCACACATCCTTCTAACTTAAGATACTATGGAAGTTGACTAAAAGTCCATTCAAATGGAATGGAATGGTGAAGCCAAGTGTAAAAATATGTGTAAATTATTTACTCTATAAGGTAAATAAAAACACTACTAGAAAGGAAAGCTGACCCGCACATCAGTAAGTGTGCTTATCCTCTTTATTACTTCAAAGTACAGACTAGATCAGCAGAATGTTCACCTAACTTTAGTTTTTTAAAGACACATTTTGAACATCATAGAAAAATATTTTTTGAGGTTTTTTGTGTATGTTAGATACAATGAGCACTTCAAACCATTTTACTGTATTGAAACAACTAGAGGTGTACATAAAAATCTGCATTCTTTCTCAAGTTGAGGACCGCTGTTCTTGTGTGTGCACACATTCATTATGTATTAATGAGAAGTTTAAGACAGACATCTTGCCTATCTATACACGACTGTATTCAGACAAGCATCAAGAAAAGATCCTCTAATTCTGAAACTTATCTAAAAGCTCCTGGCTTGCTGCTTTCTCTTGTTTTGTTCTTAAAACACAGGAAAATCCCACACCCATTTTTTAACTGAGAAACTAAACTGCACACGTCTTTAGAGGTAAGGTGCAGCTTGTTTCATTTGCAATTCACCCGTACAGACTAATTTACTACTAATATTTCCACTTCATACAAATACAGAATACTAGTCTAGACTACCATAATCTAAAGTACTAGTTAAAAAAATTAATAGAAGAATAATTGTGCCCATTTACTACTAAGAGCAAAACCAGATTTAGGGCTTCAACGCTCACATAAAATTATTTTGTAGTATTCCCTAATTTTAGCTTAGTGAGACAGAGTTTTGAAGTGAGTCTTCGGGCTACAGGTACGTTAGCCTTTTTCTGATCGACACCTCATGTTTCGTAGGCTGGAAAGCCCGCCAAGGCTCATTTAATCTAGCAACACCGAGCACTGAGTGGGTGCCACATAAACTGTAAGTAACCACGACACCCTTCTTCTCTCCTGTCACAAGTCGAACCCGTCCAAGGACCACGGATTTAGTAGCTGCTATTTCTAAAAATAACTCCTTAACGGCCGCTTCCAGCTGACCTAAGACTCCCAAAGGGGTGAGCTTACGGCGATGAAAAAAGAGAGGCAAAAAACCCGCTGGGTGGGGTGGCCGGCGGCCCCCGGCTTTGTGCAGGCTGCTCGCACAATGCAGTTCCGTCGGAGAGGCTGAGGCGGCCGCCGCCGCCGCCATGTTAGCTCCCGCTTCCATGTGCCCGGGCTCTGAGGGGAGCCCGCCGCGCCGCAGCCTCTCCCCGCCGCTCGGCGCTCCGGGGCGGGGAAGGGGAGCGCTCCCGCGGCGGCGGGGG
>JAVJGI010000002.1:19647482-19658340 GCA_035590275.1 Ibycter americanus
TTCTTGCATGAAAGCTGTTTCACGCCTCTGATAATCTCTGTTTCTCATCTCTGTATGTTTTCTGGTTCTACGTCACCAGAGACGTAGCATCTCTAGATGCATTTTGAGAGCATCACTAGAACTGCAAGTTTTGTTCAAATGTACTAAAAAAAAAGCTTAGGACACAGCTGAACAAGTCTGACAGTCCACTCAGAAGGCGTTTGGCATGTCCATTCACCCCACCAGTACCAATATCTAAGGAATAGCACCTAAGCATATGGGGCATCTTCTTGTCTGATTATTTTTAATAAACTAGTCACCTAAGGGATCTTTCATCCAAGTGGCAGTACTGGCCCATGATGACATTTTGCATTTTAAAATGGATATTCTGAGAGCTCTTTTTTTTCTTGCTTTTGATGTCATAGCTAGCGTTGGGGACAAAACCTTTACATCTCATTACCAGTGAAACTGGAAACTACACATAATGAGTTCTCGCTTGAAAAGTGTAGTTGGAGGGCGCTGTGATTTAGCTCTTCTCAAGTGATATGCTGACCTCTGGAGGCCACTGGCGGCTGGTTATAATTATAATTCTTAACCTAAAATCTATTCCTGCCAGCACAGGCAAAAAAGCTATGTACCCAAGGAAGATACAGCTATCCTCTATCTCCACCCTCAGCGGATCCTTGCAAATAATTAGTCCAGGTAGAAACGAAATCTCACTATCCCTGTTAGTTTACGCAGCTTGGTGAATGTAACCAGGATGCTAACCCAGGGTGGAGGTGCACCAGCATTCTTCAGGTGGGTGCGTGGGAGCATGTGCACACACGTGAGCGCTGCCATCACCAGACAGGGCAGAACCAACAGCTTCATGGCAGGTGCCTTTAAAGCTTTCCAGGTCATCACGCCTTGCCATGTCATTGCGATGTCCTCTCAGAGCCCTTCTTCTTTCGCCCCATCTCCTTTCCCTGAGAAAATATACCTCAATGGCCCTATTGGATGAGCAGGGCAGATAAGTGCTTACGGCTTCACAAACATCTACTAGTTCATGGCAAGAACACTTTGCAGATGATGGCAATCAGCTATAAAGCTGATTTTTCTGTAGTCACATGCTAGTGATACAGGTGAACAGGTACCAAAGGGAGTGTTATACGCTGGGAAGACTGGGACTCCGCTCCATCCTGCAGCACTGCCAGCTGAAGGGTCTCTGAATGAATGCCATGTGTTTCAGATCACAGGTAGCCATCTGCTCCATCCCTGGAAGCGTTCACGGCCAGGTTGGGTGGCTCTTGGAGCAATTTGGTCTGGTGGAAGCTGTCCCTGCCCCTGGCAGGGGGGTTGGACTAGATGATCTTTAATGTCCCTTTCAACCCAACCCATTCTGTGATTCTATGTTTCTACGATCTGCTGATAGTCCTGACTGTGCGAGGGGCAGGGGGAGATAATGAGGTTCCCTTTGACAAATTAAGCTGTGATTTTAACTTTTCAGAATTCCTATGAAGAGGTTTTGAACCACATCCTGATCTCCTGTAGCATGATGGTATAACTGACTCTAAAATAACTGCAATCACAGAATTACACCAGTATAACGATAGCCTTGATATGGTCAGAACCAGCGAGTATCATTACAGGTAAGAGTTTTGACACTTGTTTCCTAAACCCTTTCCAGTGTAATTTTTAACCTTACTCAGGTATGCTGCAGAGCTGATTTCCAGGACTCCACCTCACAGAGAGGTTTGACTGAACATTTAGTGTAAGGGCCCTCTTTAACATCTGGGTTGAGATTAGGTAAAAGTGTCAGTAGTTCAGGGAAGCTTTGTGGTTTTGCACAAATGAGGGCAAGATCCGTGTTTTATTCTCACCTCAGAAAGTATTTCCTGTGTGACTTTTGGCAATGTAGTTAAATATTCTGCTTCTTAGTTACCTGCCTGTAAAATGGAGATATTATCACTTATTCTGTAAAACTTTTAAAACTTCCTAACACGGAAATACACTCATTATTTGGTGTAAGGCATCATTTACACAGGAAAATACATTTTTAAACCTGAATGAATATATTTGTAAAGGAAGGATGCTGCAGGGTCTACAGTGGTCAGTCTTATTTTGTTATAAAAGCACCGGCTTTATCCAGTCTATGTAACCTCAGAAAGGGCTTAAGCTGAGCTGGAAAATGACAGCTTGTGCCAGAAGAGGAGCCTCCACTCGAGCAGCAGCATTACTCTACCTGTATAATGACACCAATCTGTTGGTGGACTTTTCCCCACCAGATTCCCCACTCTTGCTCTCCAGATCCAGGAGGAGAGAGAATGGATTTCTCTTGCAATTAGTGCAACCAACACTTCACCTCTGTCCTCATCTCAAGTATGTTCCTTACAGTAAGGGCTCTCTCCTGGAATAACAAGAAAACAAAATGGTCCAAAAACACTGGCAAAAATAAAAGCAAAGATGATTTAAAGTCATAAGCAAAAAGCAGAATAATCTGAATATGACTTCATCAGCTGATATTCAAATGCATTGTCCTTTATATGTTTCCAATATCAGCAGTATTTTAAAAGGCATATCATCCTTCAAGATTTCCCTTCTTTGTCCCCATTATTCAATGTCATGGTAGGAAGATGAGAGCATTACCATCGATATCACTTTTTTAATTCCATGCCCTTGAATAAGGGCAATAAGAGCCCTGCATAATAGAGTTTTCAGCGGAGAGAGTAAATGGGAATCGGTTGTTAATTCAATACAGGATACAGAAGCTGTCTCTCCCATCTCTTTTCTCAAGGTAATACTGTGCCTCCAATTGTCATTATACCCAAGAATCAAATTATTTGAATTCTGGACACATCAGCACAAAACTGAAGACTCCCTGCCAATTTTGTAGCCTGCTTGGAAGAGAACATCAGAGAGCATCACTCATTTATACGACTGCCAGCCTGAGACTGTAAATTCAGAAAACAAGAAGGCCTCAGGTGCTGCACTTTAACATGTCTTTCTGCTCCTGAATCACCCCCTCCCTTAACACCCCCATCACATACAAGGTAACATTTTATCTCTGAAAGGCAAAGCTTTCAAGCATCTGCCGGGGCAAGCATATACTCTGTATGGCCTGAATGTGAATTGAAAATGAGACTACTAAGTACATTAATTGATAACAGTGGCTTATGACTTTGAAGGAGATTCATGACACTTGGAAAAATAATCTATAAAGACTTTTGTTGCGCTAAAAAGACAGTGCAGCATCAGCTTATTTCACTTGCAGCAGGTTCATCTCTTTTATAGAGCATGCTGCACTGCAGGCAAAGGGAATTTTAATGGACACTGGAAAAAAATGATCTAGTCCTCTGTCCCATGACAAAAAAGAAGCCATTAAAAGACATAGAACAGAGAGATTGAGATACAATATCAGAAAACATTTAAAGAATTGTAATTAAATTAAGATTCAGAAGTCCGTCAATGAGATGAAGATTAAACGGGCAGAAAGTTGAACCTTGTTTGAAGCAACTTCTTCCCTCCTGCTGGTGTTTGTTTTGTACCAGGCTAATGAGAAGGCACGTCGCTGAAAGGTTCCTAATAATCCAGCAGATCTCTTAAATATGTTAATTAATCAACATATTTTGCAGAAGTATACCATGTTCTGTTTGACACTTTTCAAGTCCCTTGCAAGGATTAATGTGTTAATGCATTACTCTTTCCCTTTTTAAGCTACAAGCCCCACTCCATAGGTGGGGAAACTGAGGCACAAGATGAACATGACCTGCATAAATATCACCTGGTAACTCAACCAAATGTCTACAAGGGCAGAAGTTGGATCCCTTGGCTTGAATGTGACCATTCAACCATGGACCATTTTGCAACTCCTGACAAAGCAGGTATGGACACTGCGTGGCCTGACCGGTCCAACAGTGGGGTTCTCAAATACACTCTGAATGCCTGATAGCAGTCTCAAATAGCATTTTATGTGGACACTTTCTATGAATTATTCCTGACAGCAATATACATCCCCCCACTCCATGACAGACAATCTGGTATATAAAGCTCAGATGTGTTTGTGGAATCAGGAGTTAACAGCCTGTGGGGACATTTGGGCATGGGTGGTAAAATCCCATGAACTTCTGCTATAATAAATGCATTTGTTGACACCTGTGGCTTCTTCTTCAAATACAGAGGGTGACGCACCATTTCTGTAGCAGTGCTCAAGCAATGCTTGAAGCATCCTTAAGCCCCCTCATCTGTGTTCCTTGCCAACAGCAAAGGGATGGTCAAAAAGCTCCTGTTAAAACTGCTTCTCTATTATTTAATTGGGGGTGTGGGGGGGTGTGGGGTGTGTGAAAAACAGATCATGCATGAAAAAAACATCTAAGATTTTCAGGGAAGAGATTTTTGGTTTTTTAATGAAAAATTTGAGTACTGTTTTTGCTGAATGCCTCCTGATCATCTGTGCTCTCTCTTGGGCATATTCTGGTTACATTTATAGATCGGTATAATGCAGAGAAGCCTGTAGCCAAGGGTGGACGGACTGCAAGAGGTTTGATTTCTGTGGAGGTGCTGGAATGGGGGGGCAACGAGGGATGCTGTAGCAGGAGTGACTGGAGTGGTGGAAAGCAGCCATTGCTCCGCAGTGTTGAGAGATGAATAACCTTGTAAAGCCATGATCCAAGAGAACTAACTCCTTTTGTGGTCCAGCAGCTCTGTGCCAGCTACCTTTCACGTGATACCTGAGATGTTTCCTCTTCGGGGCTGTATCTTCTTGGGTTGGTTGGTAAAAGCTTACACAAAGAAGGCAATGAAAGAAGCCTGAAAAGCAAGGCAGGCTTTTGCTTTCTTGCTTTGTTTAATCATTGCAGCCCTGTCTAAAAGACAAAAAGTAAAAGCATTTCTCTTGCGTGAAAGCTACCACAAATGTTTGCCAGGCTACTCATGGCAAAAAAAAAGATCTGGAAGCAGTGGTGCAGCAGACCAGAGAACAAGCACCTGAGACACAAGCAAGCAGGCAAAAGCCCCTGGATATAACAGCTGAGCATTTAGAAGAGTCTACTCGTAACCCACTAATGATCCTCATATTAGTGAAATACTGTATAATGACTCCAGCGCTCTGCGTGTAGCTTCCACAACATAAGATGTCCATGAAAAGGTGTATTTTCCCTTTCTACAGCAGGAGATTTGGATGCTTGTTAGTACAGGGAATAGCTTTTCAAGTGTGACAGCTGAGCCCTTGACTTCAGTCTCCAGCTTTTGGGCTTTTTTAGAACCCTGTTTCTGGGCTGGGATTAGGGGTTTGGTTTTCTCCCCTCCTCAGATATGTTTTGCACCTCATATCAGGTGACTTTACCAATGTATTTCACAACAGCTGTGAACTGGTTTTGAGATACAGGTGACCAAATTATTTATATTTATTTATAAAGAGACGATCACAATAAAACTGAAATTCTGCCTTGTTAAGACGCATAGGCTTCAATCTGACAATACCCCAAAGCATCTTGACAGCTACCCTAAACAGTGCTTAGAGATCATGTTGATCTCTCATTTAAAAGATCTAGGACCTGTAATCATCAACTTAAAGATGCTTTGCAACACCAGGATATGCTCGGTCGGTTCGTAAGGCCACACTCCATCACAGCATGGTTCTGGGGCTTTTTTGCAGCCAGTAGGTGCGAGCGAGCACCGAACAAGCTCTGGTGCAGTCGCCCTGGAATTCTTGGAGCTGGACCAGCAGTGAGTTTGACCCAACATGCATGAGAAGCGTGTTGTTCAGCTGATAAGGATACTGAGAACGTGCATCAGCAAATACAGTTTGTTTATCCCGTAATAACTGTTTTTGAGTAGTACAAGCAAAAAGAGGCCGGGTCTGCACTAGACAGATAAGAGCTCTGACCAAAAGGACGACCAAAGGTCGCACCAGGCCTCCTGGAAACTTCAAAACAGAAGCCTTCGGTGGGAATGGATGACTAAGGGAATTGCAAAGGGCTTCTGGAGTCTTTTGTCTTTGTGCTACCTCTTCAAATCCAGCTCAACACTTCAGTCAGTCGTTGTTGCCATCGTCTGATGAATGCACGCTGGGTTCAGCCTTGTTCCTGCTGCACAGGTGTTTGTAGCCAAAAAACCCCACCGCTGCGGCCGTGGCTAACTGGCCTGGCCGCCTCATTAACAATCTCAGCTAATAACCTAAGGAAAAAGCGTGTGGAGCTGAAAAGTGAGCTGCTATCTGGTTCATGCAGATGGCTTTTTTTAGGTCAGGAAAGACTCAACAGCAGCAGAATTTTCTCTAGGGGTGCCTGGTTATTCTCCACGTTTGTCGGATAAAGAAAGACCTTCTGAGCTCCCACACAAAACAACTATGGTCCCGGTGCTTTCCACGAGATCATGCAATATTCCTCCGATCCTTGTTTTCAGCGGTCTTTCACACATCCCTTAGGCTGTGAATCACGTTGCATCATGAATCACAGCCGGTGAAAACGCTGTAAGCGCATGAAATTGTAAATATTCCTGAGGCTTTATCACTGCCTTTTTTGACCACGTTAAATTTGAAATTAGCCATCTTGGTCTCCTGTGAACTTTGTCTGTGCTGTTCTCTGTCAGTATTAATCCAGCACGCACAAGTGTGTATGAAAACCTGAAAGCAGGTACTAGCATTGCTGACGAAGGCACCTCCTGATTATCCACTGGACTGAGTTTCTCTTCTACATTATCCGCTTAATTTCATGTGTTAGCTCTCGGAGGCAACAATCATGCCTTTCGATGCTATTCACACTCTGTAAAGTAAGTAAACTTCATTTTTTATACTTTCACAGGTTAATGTTTACATTTGTAGCAGTATCTTATATTTGATTTATGTGAAAGAGGATGATATGAAAGGAAAACCAACTCGGAGCTAAGCAATCCTGGGAGAGAATACGACTTGGGTATGCCAGTTTGTGTCAACAGGGAATCTTTCATCTGAAGAAAAAAAGCTCAGTCTACCAAAATTACTCTCTAAGTGGCATTCCAAACTCTGCAAACACACATGAATATTTTAGACTCATTTCGGAGCTAAGAATCTGAGACAAAAAGATTTGCTAATAACAGAAGACAAGCCTGAAGTCACAGAGCACCTTGAGCTGTGCCATGCGAGACAGAGGAGGACCAGAGGTGGCTTTTGGACAACTTTACGCAACCGATGTAGACAAGAGCATCCATGTAGGGCCACCTGACAATTCCAGATAGACTGGCCACAGTTATATTGCCACAGTGCTCCTTCCCTAGCTCATCCCTGCATCAGGACCCGCAGGGGTCAGAGGCATGAGGGCATGAGGCTCAAATTCAGCTTGCAACCTCCTGTGCTAAGGGACCTGCCTGGATTACTGCACATGGCGTTCCTTGTAGGGTCCGGAAGGATGAAAGCTGAGAGTAGACTCCCGCTATGGTTGCTTTGAGTCTTTCGCTGTAACCACTGGATAAAGTCCATTGGTTGAATTCTTGGTGATTCCTTTGACTTCATTTGACCTTGGAGCTGTCAAGGCAAATTTACCATCGTGTGAGAGAGATTCAAGAGGGGCGTTGCTGTTGGCTGGGTCTACACAGCAGTAACAAGGAAGAGATTTTTTGTAAAACTGTTGTTTCATTCTGTCAGAAGGCAGCCTCAAGCTGTACTCTGACAGATATCCCATTTGTTACGAAAATGTCCAACAAGCTCCTACGTAATATTTATTCACATACACATTTCACTGAAGCTCTGGCTCTGATCCCTTTAGCTACCTCCCTGTCACCTTTCAAATCTCATCTGAGATTCACTCCTGTGAAGCCTGAATGAAGGATTTGGTTACCAGTTCATATGTAAATCCTCCACCTTCCAAAGGACCGCTGAACGATCTTTACATTTATGTGATTCATTGGAGTCACTGCATGATCATCCAGCTCCCATTTTAAATTTTCTTACCTTACTCCTTCCGTGCTCTTTATTACAGCCCCTCGTTGTGTTCTGGTTAATTTTAGATGATCAGATTTCCAAGCAAAGGTCATTGCCTAGTTGTTCCGACGAAGCCCTTACCTTATTGCATCTTCGCTATGGTAAAGAACAAACCCAATAATAACAGTATAATAACAATACAAATTTCCTGGACCTCAGCTTCTTTCTTATTACCAATTCCCCAAGCTGTCTACTCCCCTCAAAGTCTCAGTTTTGCCCATTTATTATTGTATATTTAGAGCACTAAGAAGCTGATCTTGTGAAATGTAGACCATCCCCTGCCGAAAAATCTTAGCACGTTAGGTGAATTTCAAGAGACACTCAGCACCCAGTGGTAAAGATCCCTAGCGTGTCATTTCATTAGATTTTCAATAAGTAAAAATAAATGAAGGATGCTAAAAGCCTCATCCGCTTTCAAAGATGAAACATGGAATGCGCAAAGCAATCTGAGAAATTTTCAGCCTGAGGAATACCTCTGATATATTTAGCCATTTGGGCTCTATGACTGGTGATAACGGAAGAAAAACTAGGCTCCATTATTAAAGTGGAAAAGAACCTTTGTGTCTAGACTGAGCTGGAAAAATGCCACGATAACTTACTTGCATCCACAGTTTGTGCCGCTGTCAGTTATTTGATGGAGAATGCAAAGCCTGCTGTGGCTTTTAATTTAAACACTTAAATGTTACAATTTTAAGTGGTTTTATGTTTGGTTTTGGTTTTGGGGCTTTTGTTTGCTTGTTTGTTGCAAATTTTTTGTTCAGCTTCAGGAACAGATATGTCTCTCTTACCGTGTTTTCTTTGCAGTTGTTAGGATATTCATCAGGGAAGTAAAATGACAGCTCTTTGATGCACACTTGAGGAGCCCCTAGCCTAACTAGCGGGGCTAATAAATTTTTACGACTAACTCCTACAGAACTATAGGCCACTCCACCTCCATCGTCACCGCTGCCTAAGCCTCCGAGTAACGCTGGCCCTGGATACGTTTACCCACACTGCAGTCACACCTCTGACTGCTGGCAAGGCTGCCCACTAACTCTCAGAAAAGACACGAAGATCTAGAGACCTTGAGAGCTGTGGATGTGGAGCTATGCTCACCCACTCACCGCGGTGTTAGCGGCGGTGGAAATTTAAATGCGAGCCCACTTTCCAGACTGTTCAAGCCAAAACACTTTGCAAGGGCAGTAGGTAAGAATGAATATGTAATTGTTGCAGTTCAGACGACCAGTAGTACTTTACAAAACTGTACTAACTCCATTCCTTGCTAATAAGTGCCTGCCTCAACCACATGCACACACCAGTTGCTGTCACCAGTAGTATCTGCCAAACCTGCAGTCTCATGGCAAAGTACTTTTCCTAATTTCTCATCTTTCCATGCACTGTTGCAGATCTTCTGAAATCATTCAGCTATTTCTCTGTAGCGGCACATACTGTCCGTGATGATTCCCCATTCTTTAACCCCTTAATTTTCTTGGTGCTGTGCAAATTTGGAGGCATTTATGTTCATTGGCCATTTTGTGCAGGTATAGTTAAAAATTTAAGAGCCATTCCGACCTTTTGAAAGGTGATGTTATGAGTTGCCTCTTTTTTGAATGGAAGATGATCATTGCAAGGATTACTAGTGTAAAATCATGCAGTAGGAACAATTCCTTCTTTCAAATAAGAATATTTAACTGACTAAAAGTGAGGGACATAAAAAGAGTAGTTTCTATTCTGTGTTTTTCTGCAGCTGTCACATACTGTCCAATTTTTTCCATATAAAATGTGATCTATTTAATGTTTGTCTGCCTCAGAGGATGTTTGTGAAGCATAATTCACCATTTGCGAAATGCTTTGGGATTCTCAGTTTTATGGGACTATAGCATCACAAATGAATTGCTTTTGTAGCCATATGATCTAACAGTTACTTTTGCTAAGCAAACAGATTTTGCTTGTAGAGCTTGAAAAGTTTCACCTGCAACATCTGGGGCTTGACACACTTTCACTCAACTCGAGATTTTGTGGCTGGAAGCTGGCGGGGCTGTGTTCTGTGGCTCGGGAAAGGATGTGGCCATGGGTTTGGGTTCCAGAGGTTCCAGCAGGGACAACGCTTGGTGACGCAGCCGTGTCTGAGACACTGGGCTTCTTCACACAGCTCGGTAGCACAAGACCTCAGGTTTTCAACTATTTCCAGATCCCTGTTGCAAAGCCAGGACTTGGAATTCTCCTTGAAGGTCTTAGAGGAAATCAGTTCTAGGGATAGTTTTCTGGAAAATGTGTTTTTCGGAAATGAATTTTAATGAAATGAAAATATGCTTTCTCTGAAAACGTACTTCTTTCCAATAAAATGTGGAAGAAACTTGAACAGGTATGGTATTTGCATGTATACCCTGAAGATGCGACGCATATTTTGTTTTAATTATATTAATCTCAGTAAGTTTATTTCCCCGTCTATGTGTACCATTAACTTTTTAATCCCAGCCCTTGTGGATTCTCATCACCCATGAGCACCAGCCTGTAGAGGCTGACTGTATAAGCAGCTTGGTGTTTGTCCCATCAGTGCCCTTCTAACATTAATTCTTATCCCTTTGGCAAACAGAAAACCACCACGCAGTTGCCAGCAATCCGATGGTGGGAGCAGTCAGTGCCGGCATCTTCCAGGGATGTCCGTGGTCAGATCCTACCAGCCCGTACCCACGCGAGGGCTCAGTGCCCCAGGTACTCCAGCTGAACACGGATTATTTTTGTTTCGGGAAAGGAAATTAAGAAGCTCGATCTCTTAATATTCTTTAAAAGCAGAGGATGGCTTCGTGGGCAGGTGTTGAGTCGCGGCTGCCTGGAAGGTGGACAAGATGGGCTCCTGCCAGCTGGCAAACCACGGGAGCCAGCGGCCACCTGGGATGCTCAGGGGTGCTAGGGGCACCTGTGCCGGGCTGGCGGCCAGCCCCACGCCGGCCAGCCCCACACCGG
>JAVJGI010000002.1:19658891-19672558 GCA_035590275.1 Ibycter americanus
GGGCCGCGGCGGTGGCGGCGGGGACGCCCGCAGGGACGGGCACCGGGGACGGGCAGCGGAGGGGCGGGCGCCGGCGGAGCTGCGCTGTGGGGAGCTCCTGCCGCTCCCTCCCCTGACAGAAACGCCGGCCTTCTCCGCCGATTTTTGCCCCTATTTTTCTTTTTTTTTTTTTTTTTAAGTGCAAGGAAACGTTGCCTGCTTTCCTCTCCCCCATCATATGTTCGCTATATGTATAGCTAAATGGCAGTTTAGAGATGGTGAACCCATAACTGAAGTGAAATCAGTAATTCTCTGAAACTCTTGCCTATCTGTAGGCAAACAAAGGGCGATCTTATTGCCAGTAAATATATTCCGTGATTTGAACGAGTTGTTGTTTGAGGAAAACCAAATGAAATGAAATAGGATGGCTTTTGGGGCAGGAAAACGCGGATGAAAGTTGCGGGCGCCTGTGGGACACCTCGGCGGGCGGCTGGAGTTGGGAGGCACGCAGCGACGGTGAGGGGCTTATAGCTAAAACCTTACCCGTCAAGTACAAGCGCTGACACGGATTGAAATCATGGTATTTAATTACAGAGAGAGGGGTAGGTGTGTGTAAAATAGTATATCATCAAAACGATTTTTGTTTGCTTCCCCCCCGCCCTGTAAATACTACTCAAGAAAGCTAAAGACATCCAGCAGAATTCTGTTATGATAACAGCAAGAGATTAAGCATAAGCAAAAACTAAAACAATTGTTACAAATCCGGTGTGGATGATTTAGCAGTAGTTGCTGATGGTGTAGTAAAGGCACTACCTGCTTTTGTTATGTGCTTAACAAAATGAGATGGATTTTGCAGGGCAAGCATAATTAAATACTGTGTGACCTCTTATTTATAAGGTCAGTAATGGCAGTTTTGCATAACGTTTGTAGTAGTCAAAGTGTTAATTGAGGAAATCTCTAGTTGCTGATGTTTGTTTTAGGGCACACAGATACTCTGACCGTCACAAACGTTACGGTTTCCCTAGTATTCCACAGGTTGGTTAGTCTGGTGGTGGCTCTTAAATAATGGAAAAGCTGACAGGTGACCAAATATTTCTGTAATTAATGAGAATGGCTTTAACTGCATCGTTACCATGTTTGAAGCCACATGTTCCTGTGATGCTATGGACTTATTTCCTACCAGAAATTACAGGCTTGATTTGATTGATAAACACCAATATGATAGATTTCTGCAAGGGCTTTGACTTTGGGATATTTCTGTTTGTCACCCCCACCCAAAAAACAAAATATCCCCGTGTCATGCGTGAAGTTCTTACACAGCCAAACATCAAGGTTTGATGTGAATGTGTTTGTCTTTTGTGTCGTTGTGGAGGGGAAGGTTAATGGCAGGGCATACAGGAGAATACTTACTTGAAGTTAGAATTGTGTTAGTGTTTCAAAATTAAACAGCTTATAATGGATATTGATGAGGGGAAAAAAAAAGATTGGATTGAACAGGTAAATATGAATAATTCTGCAGTCTCAGTCTAAAATGTTTTCACCAGCCCTGGACTTTGGCTGATTTTACTTACCAAAGACAAGATTGAGAGGCATCTTTATTTCACTGTGCAACTATGTCCATTTACACAGTTGGTCTTTCTTCGCAGTTTCTGAACTACTCTGAGAAAAACCCCAAAAAGCAGTAACTGGAAGCTGAAGTTTGGTAACCTCATTTGGGGTATTTAGATGTTGATCACTGCCATTAAAACATATTAACTGTTAGAACAAGCTACCAGAGGAACTGATGTTGCCACATCTAAATTGGTGGTGTCTTTTGGGGAGTTTCTTTAAAGCATAACTGATAATCCAGCACAAACACAGAAGAAAAAAAGGTTTATTGTCTGGTGTTCAGGTGAGATTGAATGAGGCAATCGTTGCTTTTAAATTCTATGAATCTTTGAATAACACAGTCATTCGCTGTATTACTGCTCTGCGTGCTACTGATGCTTTGCCTCACGTTCTTATTCATATAAATACACTGAAACGTCTTGCTGTCGATACCAGTTGTACATTCCAGAAAGGCTTTATTATTGTAAAAGTAAATATGAGAACAGACTGTACTTGATGGCACCTCTGTGCTGCTTTTAAAAAGCAAGTTAGCAGGCAGAAGGAATATGGGTTAGCTTTTACTATCTCCTTGCATCAAGCCAGGATTAACTTAAATGATTTCTGAGGACAGTTTTAGACCTATATCCTACAGGTTCTTTTAATACTGCATTTGCAGTAGTGCTGCATAGTGCAGGATATAATTCTTTTAGCTTCTTGAACTAGCAATGTTACCTGTAATGCAATGGCAAGAGTTTATATAGGGTCTTTATTAGAGTAAGCTTGCAGTATTCATTTCCAGGTCTGTCATCCTTTGTAATTTTTCCTGTGTCTGTCTTCATTTCTGGTCATGAATTTTGTTGTTTAAACAACTTAAAGTGGAAAGTAACTTTGTCATACTCAAACTGTATAGTTTCTTTAGCTTGGAAGTAATGGAAAAGATAAGGTAGAGACTGACAATCCAGGTAAGAAAGTGACTTAAATCATAACTAGCCTGTGCTGCTGCAATGCTTACCACTGGTGGAGCAGAGTCACGCCAGAATCTTTCAGACAATGTTTACGATGGCGTAGGTCTACAGGATGACCTGCTTTACAAAATTACTTAATTGCTGACAGTTCTCGAAGTGTGTAGAAAAGTAGTTCATGACTTACACACCTGTAATGAAGACTTCTAACCACTGTAAGCACAACTCGAAAAAGGACAGCTAACTAAGTTTCAAACTGCATTTATTTCATGGTAATACAATGTGTAATAATACAGGTCAGTACTTACCCCTGGTTGTTTTGCCACTCTTTTTCAATCAAATTTAATTATTTTATATTTATAGTTGCTGCTACTTAAGTCGAAGATTAAATCAGCTATCAAGCCATGATCCGTTGTGGAAAAGACACTGCAAGAAATACTGGCTTATTTCAGAGTAAGTCTGGTTGTTTTAAGCCTTTTTTCTGTGAAAATAAGGCTTATGTTATTGTCCTGGCTGTTTATGTCTGCGTTACTTCTAACTCCAAGATGGAATTGGCATTCATCACCTTCAAACCGATGAAAGGTTAGAGGTATCAAAAGTGTTAATTTCCTAGAAAAGCTTCATGAATTTACAGGTGTTAAAAAGTTTTATGGTTGGGTTGAGAAGAGGTGCCCTGTTAGTGCTGAGGCTTATGGGGAAGTTGCAGCTTGACCTTATCAGACACTAGGTATTCTAAGGAGGAAGGTAATACTCTGAGTGCTGTAATTATGAGGGGTACAACTGGATGGCTGTGCCAAGGGTAGCTGTTCCTGGGGTCACAGAACGGTTGTGGTTGGAAGTACATTTTGAGATCCTCTAGTCCAACTCCCCTGCTCACACAGGGTCACCTAAAGCAGGTTGTCCAGGCCTATGTCCAGTGTCTATCGGTGGGCAGTGCTGAGAAGAGTCTGGCTCCATCTTTACTTCCCCTGAGGTAACTGTATGCATTGATAAGATCCCCCGAGCCTTCTCCAGACAGAAGAGTTCCAGCTCTCTCAGCCTCTCTTCATACGAAAGATGCTCCAGTCCCACAGTCACCTCTGAGGCCCTGCGCTGGACTTGTTCCAGTACGCCCATATCTTTCTTGTAATGTGGATCCTAGAACTGGACGCAATACTCCAGATGTGGCTTCACCAGTGCCGTCTAGAGAGGAAGGATCACCTCCCTTGACCTGCTGGCAACGCTCTTCTCTGCAGCCTAGGATACCATTGGCTTTTTCTGTGAGGGTGCATTGCTGGCTCACGGTGTCTGCCAGGACCCCCAGGTTCTTCTCACCTGGTCGGCCCCCAGCGCGTACTGGTGTCTGGGGTTATTCCTCTCTAGGTGTAGGGCTTTGCATTTCCGCTTGTTGAACAGGAGATTCTTCTCTGCCTGTTGAGGTCTCCCTGAATGGCTGCACAACCATCTGCTGTATCAGCCACTCCTCAAGGTTTTGTAGCATCTGCAAACTTGGTGAACGTGTACTGTCCCATCAACCAGGTTGTTAATGAAGTTTTTAAATAGTATTGGCCCCAGAGTGGAGCCCAGGGGAACATCACAAGTGGCTTGCCTCCAACTGATCACCCTTTGGGCCTGGTCGTTCAGCCAATTTTCAGTCCACATCACTACCTATTTATCAAACCCTTATTTTGTCAGCTTCTCGGTGATGATATTAGCAGAGACAGTGTCAAAGGCTTCAGTAATTCGAGGTAAACAACACCCACTGCTCTCCCCTCATCCATCTAGCAAGTCACCTCATTGTAGAAGGCTATCAGGTTGTTCAAGCATTATTGCCCCTTTGTAAATCTATGCTGACTGCTCTTGATCTTGTCTTTTTAGAAATGCTTTCCAGGAGCATTTTCTTCATTGTTTTCCCAGGGAAGTCACACTGGGCTGTGTAAAAAATTTTACACATGTCGTTCTTGAGATGTTGAGGTTTTTTTGAAAAGCTTACTTTCTGTTCTGCTTGCTTGCGTTGAACTCGGGATGTCTCTTAAGTGGAAGCTAACTATAAAGGTATCAATCCACATCTTTGCTAAAAAGGGATGTTTTTCTCAAGAGCTGAGAAAGCTCTTCGAGTTGACTGAAGTGAATTACCAACCAGTTTTGTTACTGCTTATCCCCTCTGTGTGTCCTGTTTTGTAGACAATGTCTTTATTTTTAGATTGTAAATTGTGAGGAGTATTAACTACTTACGACTTCAGTGATCAGTTTCATGTGTTTTTCCATTATTCAGGTTATGCAGGTGCTCCTTGTATTACACAAGTAGCCTAAGATGGCAGAACAATTAGTGATAAGGGGTTAATATATATACGTAAGTGGGTGGAGAAGGTAATTTTAGGAACATTTCCAAACTTGTAGTTTGTAGTCCCCGTTATATCATACGGAATGTATGAAAAATGAACAGCAAGCAAAGTTGAATCCACAAAGATAAACATACTGTGCGCATTCTAATTATATGCAGCTTATGAAGATGTAACACAACTTGTACAATTTTGCCTGGAGATTCCCTGCATAAAAATCCTAAGCGATGTTCTTACTAGAATCCAAAATCTGGTGGGGGGCAGGGGAAAGAAGGTAAGGAAATGGGAAGTTCAAACTGAGTACTTGATGCTTTAGAAAAGGAACTTGGTGTGCTTATGGGGGAAGATGAGGGGATTACAGGGCTTTGCTAAGGAGAACTGGATCTGGAGTTGGTCTCTGAGATGCTGGCTTCTCCGTAGCCAGGAAAAAACAAGTGATGAAGGCTGTAGGTAATTTCTACATATAACATTTGGAGGGTGAAAATAAACAGAAACTTCTGTCACCTGCTGAGACGTAATTCACTTTGAGTTTTCTTTTATTTCTTTGTTTCGACATTAGTTTATCTAACTTCCCAGATTAATCTACTTTTTTTCCCCTCAACTCTTCTTCAATAAGTAAAGTGGTTCTCACCTTTTTAGAGCTAGAGAGATCCTAAACGTGATACGAAGACTTCTCAGTTGTTACATTTTTATTTATATGTATGAAGCTGTACTAAATCTTTTAGATTCAGCATGCTGATAGGAGTTTGAGGAGTTGGAATATATCCTAACACAAAGATGTAAGGGCTGCTACGATTTGGAGGCAAGCATCCTTTGTCAAATGTTAGTCGGCACTTTTTTGGCAGCCTGTCTTCCCAGAGCCTGCTGTTGTGCCTGTGAGGAGAACTGAATATGCAGTGATTCCTTAAGCAACTGACTTTCCAGATCAGTGCAGAGTTCTCACTTAACTCTCTGATTTGGTCTTTTAATTCTTCTTACTGAGTAAATAAAGGAGTTTATGACTATTGCAGTAGAACAAAAAATGTGATTTTTTTTTTTTAAGGCCTTCTCTGTGTATGTGTGAAACATGATGTGAATTAGCTATTTGCTAGTTCTAAGATTTAATAATAGACAGCACTCTGTTTAAAGGAATACTGTTTCTACGTTTTCCCCTGATACTAAGCTCCCCAAATGTTTCCTAATTCTGTTCCAAGCTGCTGTTGAATAGATACTGGAATTAATTGAATTGTGCAGCTTCATGTGGCTGAAAGTGTTCCTGGCTTAATACTATGCATACTGTTTCTGCCAAATAACAAATACTAACTACTTGGGTTTAGAAGTCAAGCTCTTTTAGGGTAGTATTTGAACTGATTTTCTTCATGCCCACTTAGAGAGGAAAAAAGTCAACGAAATCAGAGCTGGAAAGCCATCTTCATCAGTACCTACTCTGACCTAGGAAGATACATCCGGTACTATGCTACATTGAAGAAAGCCTGGGATGACCTAGAGAAATACTTAGGCCAGCGGTGTCCTCGGATGATTGGTTCTTTGAAAGGTATGGTGCCATACCTGCTTTCTGTAGTAGGCTGGCTACACGACAGTGTCTGTTATTAAGCTTCATACTGCTTTCATTCTAGGTGTGTGCCTCAATTACTGGAGTCGAGAAAATCAAGTAAATGTGCCTTTGCTTCCCCTCCAGTAAATAAGTAAATCAGACCACATGCAGAGTCCTTGCCCAGTTACTAGTGATCCATAGATTCCCTCAAGATTTCTTTTCAGAGAAGAAATCAAGATTATTTTTTTCTAGTGACTAGTCTTTATCTGTGGATAATCAGGAAATGAATACACTTCTACTGCTTTTGTCTTCAGTTGCTATGACTGATTTGTTTGTTTGTTCGTTTAGTTTAATAATCCCATTACTTCAAGGACTTGGGACCTGCTGGTGTGATTTTATTTGTGAGATTTAATTAAGACCTAATTAAAATACTTTTCACATGAAAGCAGGCATTTTAAACTAAAGCCAAACAAAAAGGAAAGGTTTTTTTCCCCTCTTCTGTAGGTCTAACTGTGTTCCTCTAATGAAAGTAAATTAGTGGCTGAACAAGAATTTCTACACTTCCCCCCCACCCTCCTGATTCTGTTTTCAAATTAAGTTTGTGGTTTAATACTTGAAGTACTTCCAGTGTTCTGCTTAATAAATCTTACACAGCAAGACATACAGTGAGTTTGGGCTTTTCTGGTATCAGAATAGCTTTTACATTTTCCATTGTATTTCACTTGTCAGTATGAATTGACTGTTAGACCAAGATGTTTGATTTAACGTCATCTGTGCAATTGAGATGTCTACAGACAATGATCTCTTTCCTGTGCAAATCGTGCATGTTTCTTGGCTTTCTGGGTGGTGCTGAATTCTCAAGCTTTGCTAAGTATTTGTGAATAATAGAATGTGGTTAGAACTTAATACTTACTGTGTTCTTTTTTGTTTTGTTACTTGTGTTAGTGAAGGAATGCCTTTTTAGGAAAAGCCGAAAGGGTTATATGGGGCCTGAACTCTTGTGTAACACAGGCCATAGTACTTGATATCCATGCTTTGATTGCTGTAACTTTCATGCTGCTCTGTCAAAAATACGCCCTTCACTCAGGTAAACAGAACCACTGAATTACTAGTTAAATATTTTTTAAATAAAACTGAAAAGTATCTGTGTTGGAGGTGTTGAAATGAACAGATTTTACCACAGTTTTACTTTCAAAATCCTCCCAAGGAATTTGGTACAATGAAGCTTCTCTTTGTCTACAGAAAGACAAAAATTAAATTTAAAATGATCAGTTTCCACGCTTGTATAGTGATGGCAGGTTTTAGCAGGAGCTCTTCCTTCCATAACTTACACCTTTTTAATACCATCTGTACAGGATCTTGTTTCAATGAATTGTTAAATTATACCGTATACATAAAACGGATAATAAATATGAAAGGGGGTTAAAAAAAAAAAAAATCAACTTAAAAACCTTGATTGGAGCAGACCACGCAGGCCACCCAGTTGATCTTTGCTAGAAGTGAGGATCTGGAAACCCCATGAAGTGTGTGTGGAGGTGTAAGAGTAGTTACTCCCCAGCTCCCTCTGCTGCGGTTGATCTGGAAACCTCAGTTACCCATTTATTACTTCAAATTCCAGGTGAATAGTGGCAGCAGCCAACATTTCTCTGTTACTGATTGAACTGGAGACTGAAAGAAGCATCCCTTAGAATGATGGAAGAGTAAAATCATACTGCCTGAAAGTTTTAACTGGGACTCGGTCAGCTAATGACAACATTGTGGGGAAAATGTTCATTTCACTTTATAAATATTTTCTGCTTAAGTCAGGCCTGTTGAGATTTCACTGGATAGAGGTTGGTGCTGTATTGAGTAATCAGTTAATGTAATCAGCCTCCTTTCAAATTTATGTAGTATTCATTCTGTGCCACCTAGCATATAATATTGTCGCCAAATATTGACTTGAGTCCATGTTCATTTGATCAAGGCACTCACAAATTCCATGCTTTTATTTGAAGTACTTGGTTTTTAGTGATTCTGGCCATGAGCCTGAATTTAATCAGTGGAAGATTCTTGAAACCGTGCTACTAGACAGCTGCATCCCAAAGTTGAACTGAATTTACCTTGCTTTTGTATGTCTGTTTGTTCACTTTGAATTATAAATGGCAAAATACTTTGAAATATATATTCTTTTTGTGATAACAAAAAAAGAAAAATCCGTAATGCTAAGGTTGATGGGGATACTTAAAATTCTCTTTGGCAATTGAAAACACGCTGTTATGTCTAGAATGTAGCTAGTTTTTGCCTTATTTCTAGGCACGCAGCTCTGATGAAATGATGTGAAATAGAATTTTAAAGGAGAGTTCTTAAGACAAACTATAATATTCACCTTCGTCAGGAACGGCATACTGGGCACTTGGTGGCAGAGCAATGAATCAGCATTAAATCTGAGAGTTTTCTAGGAGCGGCAGTTCTTCATTTCCTGCTCCAAAACTGCCACTTAATGACCGCTTCTTTTTGTACACAGAGAGTGTGCGGGAGGAAGATCTAGATGCGGTGGAAGCACAAATAGGTTGCAAACTGCCTGATGACTATCGATGTTCATTTCGTATTCATAATGGACAGAAGCTAGTTGTTCCTGGGTAAGGAGTGAAGTCATACTATGTTATTAATTCCTTTTGTATTTCTCGGATAGTTTGTTTATTAAAAAGATAAAATGTCTGCTGAACAGGATGAATGAAGCATTTAAATGTATTGTAACTGAATGACTGCTTGAAGTGACACTTCTAGCATTGGCTATCTTCTATTCTCAGAAGTAATTGAAAACAGTATAGATTTCTAATTGCTCAATTACTCTTACATTTCAATCCTTTTTCTTAGTGAGAACTTTTTTTTTTTAGCAACTAACACTTCCAACTGTTAGACTTCTAATCATACTGCTGGAAGTTGCCCCCCTGAAGTTTTGCTTTGTATTACATAAGTAAATTAGCCTCTTGCGCTCTTCAGGCTTCGTTATTTAGTAACTTTTTTCTTTAAAATGGGTAGGGAATAACTTTCAAACCGAGCAGTCATTTCAAGTAGAATCAAAATGTCAGTTCTGCAAAATTAGTTTTCTTAGTAGGAGATTTTACAATTTTATGCAGTTTCAGCAATTAAAAACTCCTTTTACATTAAGGTTAGAAGGCACATGGCCAAACATAGTTTCCTGTCTTCCAGGTATAGAAAAAGTTAGCGGGTCAGCGCTTGATGAAGCCCCGCAAACGTTAGCGAAAGATGGAAAGCTTCAGCAAATCATTGCAGTGTCTCTAGGGGGCAATGCATTCATGTTGCTCTACCAAAAGCAGGTGCAGCTTTCTCCAGTTCTAGTGTTGTATGTGCAGAAGGGATACGGGAGTTAGTTTTACACCATCATAGCGATGACTTCTAGTTCTGTTTCTTTTACAGGAGGGACTTTTTTTAGAGAGGAGATAGGTGCCCTAGTTCTATAGACTTCTAATGGAGCTCTGTATCTTGTGTGCTTCCTGCTCTTCCTACTACTTTTGCACTCCCATGGAGCCTCTGCTGTGATGGTGTACCTGTGGAAGGGCTGCAGAAGCAGCCATATGCCTTCGGGCATGCCTTCCAGCTTGAGCAGCTGCCAGTGGGCTGTGGTCCATTGCTGTGCCCTCAAAGCGAAGGCCTGAGCCTTACACGCAGGTTGACAAACCTTGTTGGTGGAGCACTGACTGGGGGACTAGTTAGCTCTGACGTGGGACCCTGGAGCAAGAGAGGCGGCCACACTGTGAGTGGAAGGTGTGTGGTCTTACTGTTGGGGCCAGGCTTGCTTTCTTGTGGGAGGTGAATACTGGAACGATCAGGTGTAGGTAGTGGAAGTCTATGCAGCAGGTTGTTGGCATGTTAGATCACAAATGGAGATTTGGGACTAGTCGTCATTGTTAGATGCTTCAGATTTCTGTGTTTGGATGTTAGCTTTGCTTTTTAAACTGTAGAACATGCTGATTCCAGGCAAGACTATGTAAGGAAAAAGAGGGGTGGAACCTGTTGCCCAAGATGGGAGCAGCTTGTATCATGCTGACGTGTGGTAGCTTGCGCCTGAGTCATTGCTTTCATAACACTAGTAAAAGCATCTGCAAGAGTTTACATCTGAGAACATCAGTGAAAAGCAAATTAGACGAGAGTATAGATGGAGGGGTGTACATTGCAGGTTTGTGTACTCCTTTCATTGCTGAGCGCACTGCTGTAGTGTGTGCCATCATAGCTGATTAACTTGATCATATTACCACTTTTTATCATTCTTCTATTGGTGGCCCCTTTATTACATTGAGTGTAGATTGCTTGGGTTTTTTATCTTCACCCTAGCTCTCATCTAGCCTGACATTCATGTCAATATTAACTTTAGCTTCCGATGCTTACCTCCATTCTTCATCTGTTACATATTTCAGATTAGTACTACTTTTTCCAAATGTATATACTTTCCTTATGTATGAGAGGCTCTTTTTGCTGTCTGCGATCTCACTTCCTTACTGTTGAAGACAAACAAATAAAAGGTCCCATCCTTTGCTGTGATGCTTACAAAAAGCTAGAGGAAAAAGTTAGACAATTGATGGCCTTGCTGTGTCATGCTGGTGAATATTGTCTCGTTCTTTCCTTGTATGTCTGTTTACTTGTGTCTGTCTGCCTTAGTTTTTATACTGAGATTATAATCTCTCTGACTCAATGGTTATTTCACTTGTTGACTTCTCAACCTTTTCTCCAAAGCATGGAGTACCTTGCTCACTGTAGTTTTGATCAATGACACTTACTGTAGCAGCTTGGTATTTGAATTGAAAAATCATGGATGCTTTGATAGTATTGAAATGAACTTGCACGCAGCTTGAGATACGGAGCATCGGTTGTTACATTATGCTACTACAGGAAGCTGCGTCAGCTGTGAGCGGCTTCTTTGAAGTAGTTGCAGACACGATGGGAATCACCAACAGTTTAAAATGGTGCTTTGAGATGCACAAAATGTACAAGAAAGTGTTTATCTTAGAGCCATCAAGCCTCCCTTTGTGAAGGTTGATGTTGTGAACTAATAACCTAGTTCAGCACCTGGACATTAAGCTTGGACTTGATCTAAGTCTGATGTGCATCTGGAGCATTGATGGAATCAATGCTTAGAAAAGATTTAAAGCTCTCTTTGCCTTGTGAGTGGTATCTTCTATTTATCTTTTCTTTTTTTGCTGTTGTCTGTTAAGTTTGATGGGGAGCATGGCACTGTCAAACCACTACCGCTCTGAAGACTTGTTGGATATCGACACAGCGGCGGGAGGTTTTCAGCAGAGGCTAGGTCTGAAGCAATGCCTTCCTCTTACTTTTTGCATTCATACTGGCCTGAGCCAATACATGGCCCTGGAGAGTGTGGAGGGACGAAATAAATACGAGATCTTCTATCAATGTCCAGTAAGGAAGATATGATTATACTTGTGAATGTGCTTTTCTAATGGTTGATGGTGTCCCTTTGCATGTTATTGGATACCTGAAATACTTCAGGTAGCAGAAAGTGAATACTTGGAGATCGTATTAGTTCGTTACTTGTCCCTGAATTGCCATCTGGTTTTCATCAAAGCCTGGAAGCAGAATGGTTGTAAGTGAAGGAAATTTACATGAAGTTGTTAATGGCTATAGCAATTTCTGTAGGTTTGTGATGGTGAACAACGCTCATCCTTATTGGAAAGTATCAATTTCAGCTGTTCAAATTATGGGCGGTATATACTCTTGTCCCTGTTTCTGTCAGGAAGAAAAGCTTCCCATTACGGAAGGTTAGCATCTGTATATTCTTCTCCCCCAGATACATTAAATGTAAACTTACTACAATAAATGATGCCCCCTGGTTTGTAAGCAAAACTTACTTTTTCTCTTGAACAGCTCCTTTGTAGGACGTAATTATTTGAATATTTTTCATAATTCTTATAGCCATAATATTTTAAAATAGGTGTCTTGATGCTAGTGAAGCTTAAGGATATTATACCTAACAAGATTTTAGCCGTCTTTTTCCTTACCCAAGCCCTGATGACTTCCCCCCTGCATAAGAAAGCAGGGCGAGTAAAGGGTGTTTCTTGTAATTAAAAAAAAAGATGGGGATCTTCATCCTGCTATGGAGTTCCTGGCAGTTTGTTTTCAAAGCATGAAGCAATGAGATTTCTATGGAATGCCTTGATAATGGATCATTTGAAAGATGTTAAGATCCTCCCTTATTATACCAAGTGTTTAAACCTTCTAGATAACGCTTGGAATCTTAGCAATGTTTGTAAATATCTGATAGCAGGGCATAAAGAAGTCGGAACTAGACTCAGTGATGCCTGCCCAATGACAGAAGAAGTGGCAATGAGTGCAAGCTGAAGCACAGGAAACTTGACCTGAATGTACACAAAAACATTTTTACTGTGAGTGCAGTTGAGTGCTGGAACAGGTTACCCAGAGGGCTTGTGTAGTCTGTGTCCTTGGAGAGAGTCAAAACCCAAGCGCACAGATTCTGGGCAATGTGCTGTAGCTAACCCTGCCTCTAGTAGAGGGGTTTGATCATCTGCAGAGGTCTCTTCTGACCTCAGCGGTTCTGTGCTTCTGTTCGAAGGCAGTATTTTGGAGGCCTTGTTTCTTGAATGATGCATTAAATCTGATTTTGTGAGCGTGAGCCTTAGCAGAATGTTCAAGCTGTGTATTCAGTGATCACGTGAGCACTCGTGGGAACAGGCCTATGTATTTTATATGTTTGATTATCTAACTGGAAGTACCATGATGTATTAAGCAGCCAGGTTTTAGGTTTAGGGAATATAGAGAAAGTGTTCCCTATGTTATATATCAGATGTTGAATTTTAACCTTGAAAATCTAATGCTTTCCTCCTAATACATCCACAAACTTCTTTGCCTTTTTAGGACCAAATGGCTCGCAATCCATCTGCTATTGATATGTTCATTACAGGTAACACTTTAGATAAGATATTCCAGAAAATGCATGTCAGTACGACTTGAACAAAGCAAGCATTCTGAATTTTCTGTGCTACTTGTAAGACACTAACCTACTTTAAAACATGAGCTTTTACTTGAAATGAGATGCAAGTTCCCTGTATTAAAGCCTGTCCTTCTATGTGTCTTGTATACAAATCCTTCAGCATATTAACCTGTCTAACAAGATGCCTTTTAAGTTAGCCTCCATGGGGGTGATGTAAGCAGTTATTAAATACAACACCCAAGTGGATAGAAAGATTTATTATTTTTTTTCTGGGGGGGGGGGGGGGGGGGGGGGGGGGGGGGGGGGGGGGGGGGGGG
>JAVJGI010000002.1:19683894-19695732 GCA_035590275.1 Ibycter americanus
CCTAGGAAAGGTTTTCCGCTTTGTTTCTTTCAAACCGTGACATAAATAGCTCTTAAATTATTTTTTTTTTAACGCTAACCTCCCTGGGATCCTCTCCATCTTCCAGGAGCCCTCAGTCACCCAACCGTGTCAGCAGAATAAAACCTCTTTTTTTTTTTTTTGCTTAAATGCCTCTTAGCCAAACCGAATCACGAGCAAAATATAAGGCGGATTAACAAAACGATCACAGCCAGCGTAACAGCTTTGACAGTAGTAATTCAACCGATCTATTTCGAGTGAATTACTCATGGAAATCAGTCATTTTTCCTGTACTCCCAAATGAGAGACAACAATAAATCCTCTCTTGGAAAGTGCAAAGTTACTTTTCTCTCTTCTCTTTCACTAGTTTTCCTGGCCAATGCCTTCGCTTCCATGCTGAACAAAGTCTTGAAACCTCGATTCCTCACCATGTTTTTTCCTAGTTTGTACAGCTTTTAAGTAGAATAAACACGTAACATCTCCTTATGCCTTCCGTTAGGGAAGAAGCATGATCAAGATGAACTGCATCCTGTTAACCGCCTGCATCGTTCTGGTTGCTTTTTGTAGTTCTGGTGAGTACAAGGGCGATATTTTCCTGATGTGATGTTATGACAGGGGCTGAGGAAACCAAGGGAAAAAATGTTGGAGAAGGAAAAATAACAAGAAAGGCCTGGATTATTTAATACCAGTTCGGGGAATGACAGAAAGCATGGAAGTCGGGCTTGGTTTCTGTGGCTGGTTATCTTTGGTCGGAAGAGAGAATTGGGTGCAGAATATAATGCTCGTTAGTACGGCAACAGACGGTTGTGTTTTGCTGCAAAAAGGTTGGATTCCTGTGGTGTAAATTGGAAACTAGGTGTATGGCACGAGAGAGAGATGAGGTGAAATAAAGAAGGGATAGAATAACGTTCTGCTGAAAGCATCTCCTGTTGTCTGTCCTTTTGGAAGAGGCAGTCTTTAAGAGTAGATAAAAGAAGCAAACATTTAATATCTTGTTCTGCAGGTGCATAAAAGTAAGTGGTTTTAAAAATGACCTAAGTACATGCTTCAAAGTCTTCCTTTCAAAATTGCCAGTCTCAATTTGTATGCTGACAAAAGCTTGTAAATTTTGGCTTAACTCTTGAGTTAACCAGGCATATGTTTTGGACAGATGCAGATAGTGATTCTTCTTTCTTTCCTTTTTGATGCTGCTACTGTTTTAGGACTTTACTGAATAATAAAGATAAACCCTTGTCGTCTTAGGTTATGCCCTAAGGTGTTACCACTGCGAGAACAGCCCTTCCTTGTGCAAGACCAACAGTACTTGCTTAGCGACTGAAGACACTTGCGTGCAGATGAGATTTGGTATGTATACTGTCCTACAGACCTGAAATAAACACGGTTATATCAGTTTTCATTGCCTGTACCCTTCTAATCTGGCCTTAGCATGCGTTTCTTAGCCTCACCTGAAGGAAGGTTGCAAATACTTCTGAAGGTCATGCTTCTATCCAAGCAACTGATAACGATGATTTAGATAGCTGATTTATACTTTTACAAGCATATACACAGATACCTGTATCTCCGGATTAAAAAACAAAACCAAAAATCCCAGCACCCAAGGGAGCTGGAAGAAAATAGGAGACAACCTTGACTTTAAAATACAAAACCTTTGCTGCGAATTTGTTACACTTCAAGCAGGTAAAGCCTGTGTAACCCACGAAATAAACCTGCAGGTGAAGACTCGGTGGTTTATGAATTGACACTGTTAAAAGAAATTATCTTTTCCTGAGAGTGAAGTGACCTCCATCTCAGGAAGATGGTCAAGGATATCCAGGGGACAGAGTTACTATTCCAGTTGTTAAATAACATTTAAGTAACTGTCTTATTAAAAGTGACAGGAGTTTCAGTAGAAAAACGTAAGTACTGAGTCAACTGAAAAAAAATCTCCTGCATTCCCAGCTGGTTCCCTCTGCTCTAGAAACTGTTGGGCTGGCTTTGGGCAGCGGCAGCCAGGATGGGGTGGGACCGCGCTGTTCCCCGGGATGCTCCTGGCGAAAGCTCATGACTTGGTGTGGAGGAAGAAAGCTGCTAACGCTGCTGGACCAGGATGCTGCTCTCAGCTGCTTGCATCCTAAGGAATTTTCGCTCTTGATGTTTCCCTTGAGCCTAAACCTTCAAGAGCACAAGCCGTAGGCTTTCTAGCATGCAGTCGGCGGTGGCTGTCCATTGCCGAGAGTCAAGTACTTGAGGTGTCCAGCTAGGGAAGGTGGAAGACAAGGTGTTTGATCTCTGGTGTCCAGGGGAATGAGCCAGAAAAGAGGAGGGCTCTTGTACACGTCAGGCTCCGTCTTCTGCATGTTGCTTCTGGAAAGGAGGCTGCTCAGATCCAATGGGACTTGTCTTCAGCACAAAAACTAGCTGGAGTTACTGGACTTGCTCGGAGTTTTTGAAGGGAGAACAGCCCTGCTGTAGGACGATGCAGCTTGAGCTAGGTGGTGACACTGTCCTCTGCCAGGAGCCCCAGAGCAGGTATCACTCCAGCTCCACCCTGTATCTCCCAGTGGGTCATTTGGACTGAACTGGAAGCACTGGTTAGCTTGAGCTAGAAGTCTGGCCAAGAGCTACGAGAGAGTGCTGCGGAGGCAGGACCACAGCTTGCTATCACTGTTCGCACTACTAAATTCCTAGTGAAGGCAAATTTGGAAACTTCTAAACACTTGAAGCTAAAAAAGCGAGTATGTGGCAGTCTAGACTGTGATTCTCTCACCATACGAAAAATGGTATTACTTTCAATATTCTCTTAATCTGTTTAATTTATTATTTTTTTTTATAGGTAAATTGAGAACTTCCTCCTGCTGGAAGGCATCCCAGTGCAATATGAATGATATTGCTGAATTCTTCCAGTTGGATAATTTTGAATTCTTTTGCTGCCAACACGACTTGTGCAATGAGAGTGCAATTACTGGGATTAGCAAAGCAGCCTTCAGTATTGCCTCTGCAATGACCATGTTATGGATGCTTCTGTGATAATCCTGATTTGTATGCCGTACTTTCAAGCTGAAATTATACAAAATCATTAACTCTTTTCTGAATTGTACTTCTCGCGTTTTCAGTTCCTAACCATGGGCAGAAACATTACCTTTGACTTTTAATTTTGGTTTCTTAAGGTTTTGTCTGTTAAGTCACTGTTTCCATTCATGGGAAGGAGACATGTATTGTTACCAGTTGTAGGGAATTCAGGTATTTTGGCACCTGCCCTATTCATGGGCAAATAACTTGCTATGAAGTAGTGTTATCTTGTGGAGAACCTGGGCAAACTTCAGTGGGTGATGTGAAAAGGAAGGATTACTATGGCTTTTATGCTGGAAAACTGTGATTTGTAACCGTCCCATACATTGTTATTATCTTCGGTTCGGATTTCTGTGTTTGGTTGGGGTTTGTTTTCTGGATGCTCCCTTGTCATACACCAGGCGGTGGATTTGCTCTCAATACAAGAAATGTTGGATCATAAGTATGAACTTCCTGCAGTCTCCATGATGAGTATGGAAACACTCAGTTTCAAGTGATGTAGACTCTTTTGTTCCCATCACTGTAACAATTTTTTTCTTTCTTTTTACAAGCCGATGATGCAACCTTGTAAGTACCATTTATTTTGAGAGAGAAAGCATCCAAATTTCTTCAACAAAAACCAAAATAATGCTACAAGTGAGAACACTTTTCCCTCTTTTTATATTTCTGCAAGCATGCAGACACGTGCTAGCTTTTTTTTTGTTTTTTCCTTATACTTTATCCATGTCTAAGTTTTTAACTGAGCATGTGCTTTGCACTGAGTATTTATTGGTATACTGAAAATTGTGTATAAAATGCTAAGGAATTGAAACAGCACATCTAGTCTTATTTTCCCACATAGTTAGCTTCTGGGTTTCGGTGAAGCCAGTGACATGTAAATTTAACCCTTCAAGCTTCCACCTAAGAGTATTAAAACCTTGCAGAACTTTATATTTTTACTTCTATGCAACTCTAGAAATGGCAATACAAAAATATACGTGTATTTATATAGCATGAATAAAACCCGCTCAGTTTGTATGTGTAAGAGGTCTGGAGCTGAACTGTTCTGTGCATTGCTCTGCCTCAGCGGTGAAGACAGACCTTTGATATTCTTTCTGAGTTCTCTTTCTGAGGACCCTCGCTTGTGCTATGCAGGGTGCCAGTGACACCAGTTCACCCAGTCATAACCAGGGTGTTACACTGCAGGACACATCATGAATTTGGAGTATCTTAGCTATGAGAGTATCCTGGGATCTCTGTGATCACTCAAAATATGGAAGTCATCCTGTCTTTGATTAATAAAAATGTCAAAAAAGAAAATGTGGAGGGTGTGGTTATTTATTGTCACGCTCTTTACAGCTGGATATAATTCTAGTCGTTTCCGTGTGAGATGGATCCATGTTGCCCTCCAGAGACTCCCAACAAGTGGCACGTAGGCTCCTCGCACTTCTCTGAAGACGGGTGCTACGTGTAGTCGGTTAGTTTTGGCAGAGTGGTTATTTGCCTTAGGGAGCTCTTTGATGGGACAAGGGGTAATGGTTTGAAGCTAAAAGAGGGAAGATTCGGACTGGGTACAAGGAAGAAATGTATTACAATGAGGGTGGTGAGACACTGGAGCGGGTTGCCCAGAGAGGTGGTAGATGCCCCATCCCTGGAAGCGTTCAAGGTCAGGTTGGACGGGGCTCTGAGCGACCAGATCTAGTTGAAGGTGTCCCTGCTTATTGTAGGGGGTTTGGACTGAGTGACTCTTCCAACCCAAACCATTCTGTGCTTGGAAATGAGGAGGGTTGGTGATCTTTCTCTGGGTGAACTAACAATGATGTGGCACAGGGGGGAAGCAGCAGAATATGTGGTCCCTCAGTCTTTTCTGCTTGAGAACTGTCTCTTTGAAGCTGTGAATATGCCACGATTTAGGGGGGAAAAAATAAATAAGAGTTCTCCCTGCGTGAGTGCTTTGACAGCTGAAGCATGGCATGTAGCACACTTGCTGTGGTTGCTCTTGGAGCAATCCTGTCTGCAATCTTCCACTACAGCATGTTTTTATTCTCCTATGTGCTGACTAGATTTCTTTGTGGAAGTATTGGTTGTTTCTTCTCCCTCTTCTCTTCCCCCCTACCCCCCTGCCCTTAGTTCTTAGCTTTAGCTAACTTCCAATACCTGTTTCAGGAGGGAAAACCACTACATATGATACACCCCAAGTTGTAAATGATCCTAATGGAGACTGTTGGCTTGAAGTGTGTGGCCAAGCTGAATAGAAAGCGTTTTAGTTGATATCTGTGAAGCCAGACAACTGGGAAATGCTATTTTCCTCCTCTCTGACAGGCTAATTAGACTTTACCTTTTGGTGTGCATTCTCAATCCAACAGGTACTAGAAGTAGTGATTTGAAGTTGCATTAGAAAGAAGAAAAGTCCTTGATTTCCCAGTCTCTTGTCCTTCCATCTTTTTATTTCCGTCTCATTAATAAAAGCAGACACTTATAAGACAGTAATTTCTGCACAGTGACTTCTTCCACTGATGCACCACCATTTGTCAAGCTCTTGCTCATTTTAGATGAAGAAGTGGTATTAAAGTACTGAGTCAGTGTACAATTGGGGGAAGGTTTGTGGCAGAGAAGGTATCTTGTGTTAGACAAGCGAATAGATTCCTTATGCTTAAACTGTCTTGATTGTAGCATATTTGCTCTACTATATTGTCAGTGTCTCTCTTTTGATGGTTGGCACTTTTATTGCTGTATGGTCTGCATATGTAATTATTATTTTTTTTAATAAGCACAAAAAGCAGCTCTGTATTTTGTCTGTCTGACAATAGGTTGAGCAATCATTTTTAATATTTGTTTTTTGATAGCCTTGAACACTTTGTCTAATCTATCGTATTCCTTCTTCATTTCTCTTCTAGGAGCAACTTGAGCAATGAGTCCTTGTGTTTTGCCATCTAGAAGGCCACTTCTTTTGTAAAGATCAACAGGAACATTGCTTAATTCTTGTGGTAAGAATACATGTAGCAAAGTAAGAGAATTTGCTATGATAGCAAACAACTTAAAAAAAATGACTGCATTTCAAATGGAAAGCATCCCTTTTGTCCCTGTGCTGGGAAAGGTGGATCAGTTACACAGGCTGATTCTCATCTCCTGCCATTTACAAGCTAAATGGTGATGCAAGGTTTCACGCTTTGATATATATTTGCATCTTCTAAGCCTGCGTGGTCTGGCTGGTGAGCTCTCCTCTGCAGAGAGAGTTGTTGAACAGTGACCGCTTCTTGAATGCGGGCACTTCTCCCACTGTATTACATCCAGATTTGATGGCCAGCCCTCACAGATGGGGAACCAGAGCCACCAAAACCTTAGATCAAATACAATTCCAATTAGTGAGAGTAAGGCAATATAGTACAGGGGACCAGTGGTCAGTTCTGCATGCAGGTATCGCACCAGTGCAAATCATTGGTTTTGCTTCAGGTTTGCATACACTGTAAGGACAGCTCCATCTTTGCTCTGAGCTACAGAGCAATCAACCCTCATTAGGTTGTTACAAAATTTTCTGTAGCAGCAATTGGTCATTTGCTTGTATAGCCTTGGTAGAGTCTTGTGACCATTCACTTTTACATCCATCCCTATTCTGCAGTCAATGATTTTTCGCTCTGTGTAGCAGTAGGGTTGATGTGTATGACAATTTCTTGATCTTACTTATATCTAATTATGGCGCTGTTATTGAACCGACAGGAATTTAGCTCTTTTCCGGCTGTAACAACTAATTGCAAAGGACTGCTGGGTAGTCACAGAATCACAGAATGGCTGAGGCTGGAAGGGACCTCTGGAGGTATCTGGTCCAACCCCCTGCTCGGGCAGGGCCATTTAAAGCCAGCTGCCCAGGACCATGTCCAGGCGGCTTTTGAATATCCCCAAGGATGGGGACTCCACCACCTCTCTGGGCAACCTGTGCCAGTGCTTGGTCACCCTCACAGTGAAAAAGTGTTCCCTGATGTTCAGAGGGAACCTCCTGTGTCTCAGTTTGTGTCTCAGTTTGTGCTCACTGCCTCTGGTCCTGGCACTGGCCATCACTGAAAAGAGCCTGTCCTCTTTGCACCCTCCCTTCAGGTATTCATGTACATCGATAAGATCCTCCCTGCACCTTCACCAGGCTGAACAGTCCCTTCTCTCTCAGCCTTTCCTCATAGGAAAGGTTCTCCAGTCCCTTCATCAACTTGGTAGCCCTGTGCTGTACCCTTTCCAGTATGTTCATGTCTCTCTTCTACTGGGGAGCCCAGAATTGGACACAGTGTGGCCTCACCAACGTTGAGAAGAAGGATCACCTCCCCTGACTGGCTGGCAATACTTTGCCTAGTGCAGCCCAGGGCACCATTTGTCTTCTTCACGGCAAGGGCACGTGGCTGGCTCACATTCAACTTGGTGTCCACCAGGACCTTCGAGTCCTCTTCTGCAAAGCTGCTTTCCAGCTGGTCATCCCCCAGCATGTACTGGTGCCTGGGGTTACTCCCAGTCTTTGGGGTAGGTGTCCCAAAATGGGGCTTGGACCCCAGGGGCTCCGAAGTTTTGGCCATCCTTGGCCGAAGTTTTGGGAAGCAGCTGCCAGATATTCTGTGTGGTTTAGCTGTGCCCTGTAAGATACAGGATAATGCAAAATGTATTCAGGGTGAACGGCTGTATTACTGTGCAAATGTGTCTGTTGCTCCCTGCAGCCGGTGCTGGGTAACTTACTGCTAGTGTCTGGGGTTTTTTTTGTGTTTTTGTTTTGTAATTATCTAAATGGTTTGCTCTGTTCTGAATTACTGGCATGACTAAAACCTCATCCTTAGCTGCTCATCCTTGGAGCATGCTTTTTGTACCAATATGCATCATTTATATACTAATGGCCATCTAATCATCAGACTATTCTTCCCTGCATCTAGTTCTCACTATTCATTGCTCTCATAACCATCAGTCCTTTTTTTCGAAGGGGACACACAAATTTCCGAAAAAGTTATTTTTTCCTATAGGAACAAGAAGAAGGAGCTAGCAAATGGAAGCAGCAGTAGCAGCAAGCAGTGTGTGCAGAAATTCATTCTTATGATCTGTCTTTGCCATTAATTTCTCCTTCAATCCCTCCTCCTGCTTTCTGCCTTCTGCGTGGTGGTGACTAGCTGTCCTTTGACTGGAACTTGGGCATGGAGAGCTTGGAAGCCCCATGGTACTGGTGGGAAGGTGGGGCTGACATACCTGGTTGGTAGGGATTTTGCTTTAGCCCATCCGAAGTCCTTCTTTAGTCTTACCATCACTCGTCAAAGATAAGGTGGGATGTCTCCCTGCTATTTCAGGATGCAGGAAACTGAAAAGAAGCAGATGCCTGGGAAAAAACAGACAGGCAGAACAAGCAATTTCCTCTCACTGCTTGTTGGAGTGAGAAGAACGAGGACATTGACCAGTGGCGAGCTTTTATTTTATAAAATGGAGGAGGAATTGCTAAAATATTAAAGTTCCAACAGAGAATTGCATATTAACTACCTCGCTGTTGTGCTAACAGGGGCAAATGGATGCTGCTGTTACATCAATATTAAAAGCATTTAATAACAGAGGTGTTCCTCCAGTTGGAAGAGAGTTTAATGTGTCTGAATCTCTGTGCATCTCTGAGGGGCTTGGATCTTGCTGGTAAACACAGTCAGTCCTAGGGCTGGCATCAGAGCCGGGAAGTTTGGCTGCGAGCTTGGCCTACACGTCCAAGCCAGCATCATCTGTAAGATGCCCGTGTGTGTTCAGGCAGAAACTAGCACACTGCGCTTTCCGAGTCGATAATGCAGTGTTCATATTACTCTAGCAGGACAGTGATGACAGCATTCTGCATTTTAGAGAGGGAGAAGAGAGCAGCTAATTGGCTGTGGGATCCCTGAAAGAAGTTGTTTGTCATTTCCACTCCCACCTTTCCAATAATTTATACACTGGGATAAAATAAAGACCTGCAGATGATATTATCTGTATGGGTTTATACGCCTCATTGATTATTACAGTATGACAACTTACAGCGTAGGAAAAACTGGTCTGGAGCCTAGAAAAGTGAAAGCTTAAAAATGCTTTTGGTTCCTTTCACTTAGGTGGAATGAATAAAATGAAGTGTCTGGAGCAAAGTTTCAGAAAAGAAAGTTTTCTGAAATGAGAAACTGTTTCTGAAGAGTCAATGAAGATGATGATACAGGTGTAAACACGAAGCAATGGGGACTTAAATACAGAGCATTCCTGCAGGCAACACAAACGTGCACATCCCCATATAGGACAGTTGCAGATTCTCTTGCAGAGACCACAGGGCAGGCTCTAGTCGGAGACCGATCTTTCTTTACATGTAAGCCTTCTATATTGACATCTTTTTGCATGTACCTTCTGCTTTTGCTGCTCTTGGTTTTACCTCAAAGCTCCAGGTGTTTATTTAGCTAAGGATGAGGATGTTTGTGCTGTAACAGCGCCCGTTAGCAGAATTTCAATATTGCAGATACAGTGCAGAAAAATCGCTGCTCAGAAATAAAGGAGGAGGAAAAATTACCTGAATATAGATGGACTTAGAGTTTGGACTATTGCACCTGAACCCTCCCTCCTGCAAATGAAAATCTCTACATGTGATCCAATATTGACGCCATTTAAGTGGTGACGGGTCTTGCATTGATTTAGGTGCTCATGGGATTCAGATCCCAGCACTGTTCTGGGTCTAGCTGAGTTATTCATGGCATTCTACTGTCGTTCAGGAATAATAACTTCACCATTCCTCACTGCGCAGGTTTGGTTTGATGCTTGATACAATTTAAAATGGCCACGTATCCCACATTGGTGGCCCAGGATGAAGGGGAAGCACACTCATTCTCATTTTCTCCTTTCTGACCGCTGTTCAGAGATGCTACTTTGGGGCAGGTGCAGTGAAAGACAAACAAGGCTATGAAGATACTGCAGGATGGGGCTAAAATCATGAAGGTTTCAGGTTGAGTGGATGGAGGTTGTAGTCAGATGTACTCTGATATTTGTTTTGGAGACTGCTGCAAACCTAAATTGACTGAAGCAAGAAACAGTGCAAATGTGATTGTCTGCTTTGTGTTCTGCTGGATGCACGAGGACTAATTGGTGAGTGCAGCAATGAGAATACTGGCCTAAAAGTTTCCTTTGGCTTTCATTAAAATGCACAATATCTTTGAATCGCTAGCTAGCCCAACAGCACCTTGAGGGTGCGACACAGTGCTTTTTTCCCCCGCTTGTATGATTCCCGAAGAAGCCTTTACACTCCTGAGCGCTCTGCGCCGCGTTCAAGCCTGCAGTGCTGTAGTTCATTAGTGCTCAGACTCCTACTTCCAGAGATGCTAATGTCTTCCAGAGAATGTCAGGCACCCATCATCATCAGCTGATGATATTGAGCATATTACTAAATGCTTAAGGCACGGATAAGAACACGCACAACGCAGTATAACTTAGCTCACATCCGAAACGGATAAAGATAGAGTCTGCACCGCTGCAGCAGGAAAAAAGGAAAGTGATTAAAATGACAACCACATCTTGAAATCTAATAACTTTTAAAGTCTGATGGGTTTCTTCCTTCCTGTTCCCTGTTATTTTCATGTTGTAGTCTCCTGTAAATTAAGGCTTATTCTCTGTTCCAGGTGCTGCAGGATGGACTGGTGCTTGTCTGGGAAATGCTGGGGCTGGGCCGCACCAGAGAGCAGGCAGTGCCAGGCGCTGCTGGAAAGCTGCAGTGTGCACACAGGGAAAAATGACTGTCTGAACTGTTAGAGAAGGCAAAACACCGAAGCTGCTGCTGTCAGGCACGATGTACAGCTTGCTTTTACACTTACGAGTGCCTTCTACCCCAGAGAAAACTGGAGGTGGTTTTCTTCTTTCTGCTTAAAGACTTTCAATCCGTTCCTTTCCCTGAAAGCAAGATCAATATAATTATTGTGAAGGAAATTCCCGTCCCTAACTGTACAGCAACCAGTCTTCATGGTATGAAAGTGTTCGAACTTTGTTAATATATGTTAGTTCACATCGTGCACTGTAACGTAATGAGGCAGTGACATTTTACTGGAGGCTTTGGCAGTGTTCGTGTGTAAGTGTAACGCACCCAAGGCCAGTGTGGCCCTGGAGAGAAGGGCTTTGCCTCTGGAGAGCTCCGAGTTGTCCTCCAGGGATCAAAAAATGCCCTTGAACCACCCAGATAATGCCAGCAGCGTCGCACCCGGTCATTTGGAGGGTGTAAGGGCCTGGTGTAAACCCACATTTGGGGTGCCCCGGTTTGGCTGGGCCACGTCAGGTGATTAATGGCTCCGGACTCCCTCCAGGCCGCATCGCAGCCCCCCGGCCGTGCATCATGGCGCCCATCCCCTGCGGCCTCACAGGCCTCCCCCGCAGGGAGCCCCGTCCCGCTGCGGGAGATTCCTCAGAGCGCAGCACTTTTTCCCTCATGTTCAGCTCCGTCTTCCTGGCTGGAATGCCAGCCCGCCACCAAGGGTGTTCTGGTCCCTGGGGCAGGGTCACACCATCCTCCCCTGCAGGAATTCTCCCTCAGGCTGGGGAAGCGCCCCCAGCTCATTCACCTTCTGGAACCGTCTTTTCTCTTCCACTGAATCATTACCTTCAGCTCGTTTTTTTATTGATTTGGGGGATTTTTTTTTTTTTTCTTGCGTAACATTTTTTCCCCCTGCTTTTATTGGCTTGCCAAGACGAGCAGTTGGCAGTTTATTGTACTTTCCAGCACCCGCAGGCTTTTGCTGGGAGGAGAGCAAGGCCCTCACCAGCTCTGAGGGGCAGGGGCCGCCCCTGAGGGGCTCTGAGGGG
>JAVJGI010000002.1:19696252-19799212 GCA_035590275.1 Ibycter americanus
GGCGGGGCGGCCCAGCGGCTGCTCGGGGGCAGCTGCTGCCTCTGCTCCCCCCAGCGCTCCCCGCTCACCTGCTCCTTCTCCAGGGCCGCGCTGTTACAGAATTGCGTTCCCCTCGTATATTATTTCTAAAAGGAAAGCGTGGTCCGTGTAACTAAGAAACGCTGTTATAATAGATACAAGCAACAGCTATCTAAACGTATTGCTAATTAACCTTACAGGGTGCTTGCGGTTTGATTAACCTCGGCATTCGTGCGCCTTCACTTTACATTGTATGTTTGTGCGGGTTTTGCCCGAGAGCTTTTAAGTTATAGATGGCACGGGCCATTCGAAAGCAAGTTTAGCTCATTCAGCAGAAGAACCGACATCTTGGTAACCCATCAGACAAGGATAAAAGCAAAAATGGGCAGATCTAAGAAGAAAATAATTATATTAAAATGCTTTTCTCTCAGTGGCTGTGTTTAAAGTACGAAATTGTTCTAGGAAATGGGTTTAAAATAGTAAAACACCAGAGTTTTTACACACTTCTGCTACTGTCAGTTTTTCTGCTGTAGTCTTGTGGAAGAGAGGAGAAAAGGGACTACCATCACCTTCCTTGGTAGTGAGAGGAGCAGGGTTCTGCCTCAGTGTTTTCTTCTGTAGTCTGTGTTTCTGCAAGAGAAGGGGGAAAGGTGCTACCTTAATAGCTTCATAGTGAGAACTCAAATGAGTGCTCTTTGAAGCCATTTTTTTGTATCAGAATGATTTTGGAATAAGTGTGGGGAAAGTTAGACAAACATAAGGAGTGCTGTGGGAGTCAGCAGGCAATTCCTCTGCCTGTCTAGTCATTCTGATAGGTATTGTGCGAATACAGTTCAGTATTTTTGCCATGTAGACTGGTCACCCTCAAGCTGTGGCACTTCTGTGACCACTTCAGTATGAGCTGCTGCTGAAATCTGTCCTGTGCACTGTTGGGTGCTCCCGAGTGCCCCTTGTGCTGGGCCCAGCACTATCTGACTCAAGGGAGTAAGTAGGCTGGAAATTACCCAGATATGTAGTTAATTTTTCTAGCTGGATTTGGCTGCAGCTAGTGCTGGGACAACACAGTGGACAAGTATGAAGGCAGAGCTGTCAGTGGGACTTTCCTTTTTGGTAATAGCCTGCTGTGATAAGAGCCAAAGCCTCAGTTGTACTTTGAGCATCAGAAGGAACTTGTTTCATAAAATTAAGTGGGCCTCTGTTGTATCTCGTGGAATTTGTGAAAGATTCAGCTATGCCTGTTGTTCTTCGGTGAAGAAGAGATTAACGGAAAAGAGTGCGTAGTGGATGGCAAAAGATGGTTATCAACACAGTAGAATGTGTAAGATGGAGAGCAGGATGAGGTACTGGTAGTGATGAAGCAATGTGAAGCCTTGAGAGTGAGGATGAGCAGTTTGAACTTTTGGGGGAAAGACAAATTACCTGTCACTGTGAAAGCTTCAGAGGCTAGCCACAGATAATTTGGACTCCCTGCTTCTGTTACGCTGGATGCCTGATAGTGCTATGACCAGGACGCAGGCTGCCAAAGGAAGGAAAATGGTGATAGAAAACTTAATTGAATTGTGTTTAGACGTACTACATGGAGAAGGGATCGAGTTGAGCGGTCCAGCATTCGGATTGCAGCTTCTCCAGCTTCAGTGCTTTAACTTTCTGCCTACACACCAGCAGGAAAATGAAAATGTAATTGGTTGACTTCATGCTGGGTAAGGAAAGCCTGTTCAGTTTCGTTTCCCAGCTTGATTTGGAAAACTTGTCAATATTTAGAATCTCTGATGTAAATAAAAAGACATCAGAAAGTAGCAGCTAAGGTATTCAGGTAGGAATGCTGGCACATGAAGTGAGCAAAAGTGATTGCATCAGTCAGAGCTGGAAATGAGCTAAAATATTCATAAATTAAATACAAATGCACCACCACATTACATCTGGTGAGTCATTTTGTCCTCTTTGTACCTGGGTAACCCTTTTATGTATCTAGAAATGAGCTTTTTGCTGAGAACAGATTTGATGTTACGGCTCTGGAGTAGTTACGAGAGGAATTTTTTATTTACAACTTACGTAATTCCCATCCCCAAGCCCATGGCTTGTTTGTCGATTTTAGTGTTAGAAAAGATCCCTAGCAGAACCCAGTTTGGCCTTGTAGATAATGTAGGCCATAGATTGCAGTCTGTGATTCCTGGTCTTAGCTTTGAAATGATAAACAGCTTTAAAAGCAGCCTTTGCTATCATTCTGCATACTTTTTAAGATAAGCTATGTGCTAATGTTTATTATAAACTGCCTTCCAAATTCAGGACTGTTCTGTCTATGCATATTTCACAAGTCTGTAATACAGGTTAGAAAGGACATGTTATTTTCCTCTGGAGGTCGCTAGATGAGAGTGAAAATTACTGAACAGGTACAGCTTTACTTTTCACTTCATCCTGCTATTGGGAATGTTATACAGATGCCGAGCAAGATACGTTAGTCTGCTCCTGAAATTATATCTCCAAGACACAATTTGGAATTTACGGCATGGGCTGTTTTATAAAAAAAATCTTTGCCCATTTTTGGTTTTGGGTTTTTTTTTCCTCAGCCAAGTTTGTCACTATTATTCAGTAAAGGTCTTAACCTTTGAGCTGCCTTGTACCTACTCAGTCTTTAGGATTTCGCTTTTTAAAACCTTCTTATGGCCTATACTTGTGTTTATTAGGAAGCTACAGCTTTCCATGATCAGGAACTGCAATTATGTATACGTATGGCTGGTACTTTGGTGCCATATAGGAATTTGTGGTACTTGATTGTGAGCAAAAGAAGCAAGGAACGCTTGCTGTTCCTGGGGACGCAGATGCAGGCGTTTTATATGCTGATCTGTGGCCTCAAGGATTGCAACACTCGTATTTTTCAGATATGCAGCAGTTGCACAGCGTTTAAAGCATTTTGATGTTCTTTAATGTTTTTAGTCTTTACGTATGATTTTGTAGAAATATGCATTGATATAGATCCTGTTATATTGCAATGCCAGGCAGCGTGTAAGGTCAGGTTAAATATTAGCAAACTATATGTGGTTTGTATTTTCTATTTATATGTGGGAGAAGCAACTATGCTGAATAATACTTTATTGCATTTACTGTCTAAAAACTTTTTTTGATTATTTCTAATAGTGTCGACGTTTTACTGACTAGCAGTTTTTAGAAAATGCATATTATGCTTATCTTGTACTTAATTTCATTATTTCTCAACAAGTAGTAATGTGGTGGAGATCAGAAGTGCTGTCATAATTGAACAAACAAATTAGTTTCAAGCATTTTACTGTGAAATATATTGAGAGAAGTGTGAGTTAATTACAGTTATCTGAGAGTCATTGATACTTACAGTGGTATTATTTGCTTTATGTTTTCATAGCCATCGTGAAACTATGTGGAAATGGGGTAGTGGCGATGATTCTCCTTCCAAAACGGTAGTAAGTATTGGGCTACTATTAAATTAATATTTTCTTAAGAATTTATGACATAGAGAATCTTTAATTGATGATACACTAATCATATGTATTTGTTCTTCATAATTAAGTTGCTTAACTAGTTTTACTGTGACTCTCAGGTTGGGTTCTTGCTTTCTGTGTACTTGGTATTTAATCTCTTGTTCGTAACACAGCTGCTCTGTTCCTCTTCACTACATTTATCTTGCTTTAAGAAAGCGTCTGTAGGAATTACATAAGCTTTATCCCAAGTGTATTTTTTGTTTTTAATAGGTTCAGTATCAGTATTTTATTGTCACTAGGTTCAGTAACACTGAAACACAGTAACACTGATTGTTACAGTGTAAATCCAGTAAATTGGGAAATTCAGTTTTCGATACCTAGGATGCTTTGATGGTTTTGCTGTATTTCAAACTAATATTCCTAAACGAGTTTCTAAGATTTATAATTTCATGTGTTTATCAAACTTCCTAAAAGCAGTCTGGTATAGGTACATATAGTATATGTAAGTTTTAGTATTGCACTCTTAATAAGATTTGCTGAGTGTTTAAAAAAAAAACCCAGACAAAAAACAACTGAAGACTTTTTGCAGAAGCAGTATTGTCTGCACCATTTTGTTTGAACAGAGTATACCTAATGTCTGCAGGCTACAGGCTCACAAGATGCAAGAAGCATGTCGGTGACAGATTTGACTGAGCAGCTGTCAAGTACTGAACAGCTGGTAACACAGCTAAAGGAGCTTGTCAGAGAGAAGGATGCTGAGCTTCAAAATAAAGATCTTCAATTAAAGGTACCACGTGTATATTCTTTTCAGAAAGACTATGTAAAAAACCCCTTCAGTCCTGTTTATCATGAGCTGTTTTTGTATATACAAGCTTACAGTCGGTGATAGCTACTCTAGGAACACAGGAAGGGTTGGTCGCAATGAGCTGTTACGGTTCCTGGGTGTTAGGGCTTTTTGCTAGTGTGTCTTCCATGCCAAAATCCTAACTGAGTTTGGGTATTACACAGGCAACGTGTGTGCCTTGCATGGACAGATGCACTTAATAATTACAATGGATGGACTGACTTTCCGACAGCTCAAGGCGCGTGGTCATTTTAGGCTAAATATGGGGGGAAAAAAGCGTCCAAATAATTACTGGACATTTAGTGAGATGCCAGCTTACCTGAAAATTAATTTCTGTAGATAGTTTTTTATTTCTCCTTCCACCATATATGTCTTCTTGTTGTGTAACGATCTTATGATTCGTGCTACTATATATTATCTTCTACTTTGGACTGTCGTTAGGAAGGATGGAGCTAGAAAGAATTTGTGTCTAGTATCCTGAAGACTTTTGAGGGTTTGTTATTGTTTACTCTGTTGTTTTTTTCAACAGTCATAAGGTTGGTGTGTTCCTGCAAGAGACTTATTTTTACACTTTAAAAAAATGTCTTCTGTGGACACAAACAGCCAAGTGTAAAATACTGAATTTTCTAAAACTCATTGTAAATTAAATCGTTTCTTTAACCAAAATGGACTATGCTTTTATAGTATTATGGTGTGTGTGTGTATATATATGTGTGCGTATATAGTATGAAGGTGTCTTTCATTTTGCATTAGAAAAAATAAAATTAAGTCTTGTTAAAAAATCAAGCCCTGAATTTGTATTGCTATCAAAAAATAGGAAAATTTCTAACATTGTAATGCTCTGGATTCTATACAATAATAACAGCCATTTGCAGAAAGTGTAAATAATGAAAGGAGGGTTGTTTCATATATGCAGACCTGTTGCATGGGATACCATCATGTCTCTTCAGGGGAAAGATTTTTTCAGTAATCACTTTAGGTTTTTCTCTCTCTCTCTGTTTTTTTGTTTGGTTTTTTTTTTTAATGGAAGAATCGAAGGATGCATTTGTTCGTGTAGCTAATTTAGTCCTTCATGACTTTCATGTTTGTAGGAGGAGAAGGAATCTGCTGATGCGAAACTTTCCAAGTTGAAGTTGCAAAACAAAGCCAAGGTTGCATCATTAACCTCACAGTTGGAAGAACTTAAGAAACAGTTATCAGTATCAGGAGGCTTAGAGGCAAAGGCAGAACAAAAAAAGGTAAGTCTCCTTATATTTTAAAGCAAACCGTTTCTGTAAGGCGGTAGGCAGTTTTGTGTGCTGGACTCAAATGTGCAACTGAAGTTGAAACTTTGAGCTGAGTCAGATTAGGATCAGGGTAGACTGTGTGGGTGCTGTCAGTCCCTATGTGTATTTCTATTTCATTCTTCTTTTATCTTTCTGTGGAAGTTTAGAAAATTGTACCTTCCTTTCAAATTGTTTTAGTAAAAATATTCTTGCTAATCTTCATCTTATTAGCAGCTCAAAGTGTTAACACAAGTGAATCGGGAAGGTAAGTTTGAGAAGAAATGAAAACAAACCCTAATTTGTTACTTTAATATCAAAGATCAAAATGTCCTTGGTAGCAAAATGTAAATTAAGTGTTGGAATGTCTTGTTTAAGTTTCCAGTGTTTTACTGTTAACAAAGATTCTCAGCTCTGTTTGTAGTAGTGCAGTTGTGTGAGTAGACTTATATTTCTTCGAAATAGCATATATGAGGCTTTAATATTTCTAGGGCATTTGTTTTTTAAAGGTATGCTGAAGGAGAACAGAAACAGATCAGTTTGTCGACATCCCTAGGTGTCCTCAAAGATACGCAGTAGCTAATTATTTACGCTTCTGATCTATTTTGCTAATAAAACATGATCTTAGCACTTGATTTCTCTTGTAAGGGCAAATAATTTCTATAACCCAGTAGTTATACCTACTGAAATTCTGATCTGAAATGTGCTTGTGAACAGCTTAATTTACACTTTTTTTCCCCCTCCCAGTAGTCCTTTTTTCCCCGTCCGAGTTGTGTGGACTACACTTGCCAGATTAGATGGGTTACAATTGCCAGAGGAAATGAATGCCTTTGTTGCACATTCCAGTCCACTTTGTAGCGATAATTACCATTAGTAATTTAAACACAAAGATTTTTTACTATCTTGATGCAAACTCTGTGCCTGAATTGTCTGCTTCTGTATGGAATATATAATGTATAAGAGAACTGAAACCCAAACCATGAGTAAAGTCCACTTTTTCTCACCAGTATTATCCGAATAGGTAGAGGTACAAAAGTCAGGTGTTATGTGCTTATGGAATGCAAAACTCTCATGTTTTCGCAGGCATCGAAAGATGGTGACCAGGAAAATGCTGCCGCAAATCGTGGGAAAATATTAGTACTGAGAAGGAGAATTGAAGAACTAGAATCCCAGATCACACAAAAAAATGAAGAGTTACAAAAAAAGGTGGTGTTTTATATGGTGCCAAGTCTGTGGCTTTTCACATCTGTGATATGTGATTATGGTTAAATGTATTTCTTTAAATATATTTATGTATTTAATTATATGCTACATTACTAAACAGATATTCTGCGAGGTTTCTGTTGAGTAGACAGAAAAGTTTGTGTTACAACCTGCTTGAGCAAATGCAGCGAGAATTCTGTCATGATGTCTTCAGTGAGGGAGTCCTCAAGAATGCTTTTGTAGTCATTTGAAAATGAATGGAATAGGATACACAAATAAGAACTTTGTGGGTTAATGTTATATTTAAATCTTGTATTTTGAACAAAGATGCTGTTTTGCTTCAGTTTTTCTTGTTGCAAAAATAAGGCGTAACAGGGTGAAATGTAGACAAGGGATGGTTTCCTCTTATGGTTTGTAGCTGTTTTGTGCAGTGATGTGTTCTGTGGACGTGACTGTTCGTTGTCAAAAGTGGCAGGAATGTGAACGCTGCAGAATTTCAAAGAGAAAAGTTCAGTAATTAAAGATTACACTTAAAACTGAACCAGGTTATAAATTTGATTGTAATTTTTTCAGTACCCTAATACAGGGAATAAGGAAATAATGCAAACTGTTCTCCTCTTCTGTGCTGTAGATGGTGGAAGTATAGCTTACAAGGAATTCTGTCTTTTCGTTTTCAGAGTGTTGAACTGGAGGCCCAGCGCTGTCGTGGGGCTGAAATGGATGCCATGCTGGCAGAGAAAGAAAAGAAGTTAGCTGAAAGAGATGCTTATATCATCGATTTACAGATAGCATGTGGATCAAGTGGTGTTGCCGGTGAAACACTCTTGCCCAATGAAGAATTGAAGGTATATTAGCAGCTCAAATATGAAATCTCCATAGAGGTTTCAAGGAATCAACGAATTCTGATGCGTTATACAGTGGATCCTTCTCTGAAGCACAAATCCTCTGCAGTTATTCATGTGAATAAAAATTCTTTACTGATTATTTTCATTTATGTTAGTAGATCTATATTTATTTACTTCTTTTGTCAGTACCATTTATACATAGTATTGACTTCAGAATCTGCTGGCAAATTTCATTCAGATTAAATTAAAAATTCAGGTTTGGTTTTAATGTTGCTTTAGCTGAGGGAAGGGCTAAGAGGTGGCTTCATGGTGATTGCTATGTCTTTTGTCTGGGTCCATTCTTCTAATTGTCTTTTCATTTGCATCCTGAAGAATCAGCTGGCTGTTAAAGAGTCATCGCTACAAAGCATGCAGATACTAGTGCAGAACCTTACCAAGAAGGTTGGAGACAGTGAAGAAAAATGTAGCTTGTTCCAGGAACAAATTGAGAGTCTTAAAAATATTCAGAGCAAAGAAAGAGAGCGTTTCCAAGGAAAAGAAGCTACATATATGGAAAATGTAAGTAAATGCCCTGTAAAAATATTTACATGCTTTGGTAGGAGAAGTGGTGTCTTGGCTGTAGTGTTTCTATCTCAGTAGTTAAGAAATGCCATTTTTAATTCCGGGTAATTCTTGAGTAAAGATCTATATGGTGTTGAGATCAAGTCAGAATAACGAAGCAGTAGGCAGTTTGTGCTGGTGATCACTGAAGCTGAAAGTTCCGTGCAAGCAAGGAGTTTAAGCATTTGGCTGATGTTTGGGCATGGAGGAACTAGTGTGTAACAGTGAAATGAGTTGTGCAGAGTTCCGGTTGAAGAACCTCCAAATATTTCTTTCCTTTAGCACTACATCTCAAGGTGCAGAATTGTGTGCCTGCAACAGTAGTGTTTTTGGATTATTGCAACCATTCTCAGCAGAAATGGTTATTTCACAGATCACTTTCACTTGTGCCATGAGCTACCTGACACACTTTTTGGTATGAAAGCATGGAAAAATGATTGTGTTTTCCTCCTGACTGAAAAATAGCTGAAGAAGTTTGGTGTACTTAATGGGAAGCTTTTCTAGAGTTAGCAGCTGATTAACAGGCCCAGACAAACAATAACAACTTGTTAAATAATACTTAAAAGACAAAAAAAAAAAAAAAAAAAAAGTGGAACTAGGGAGCGTGTTACCCATTCCTTGATGTTACCACGCTCTTCCACCTCCCTTGGAAGCTTAATCTCAGATTTTAATGTGATGTGCCTGATCTCTCAGCATTTGAGTTCTACCACATATGAAAGTCAGTATTTCCCACATCATTTGATGCCTGAGTTTATCTGTAACAAAAACGCTACTTTTGATCCTGAACATGACCATACCCGTTTAGCAGCACACAGGGAATTAGTTTTGATACAGGAAAGAAGGAAAAAGACAAACAGTTGAGACTGTGAAAGCCATTTTGGCGAACACAATTATCGTCACACAGGTATAAATCTGAGTAGGACTTCATGTGAATTTAGTCAAAATATTATTAGCAATATTCCAAAAGTTATATCCAGTTCTTATAAAAATTGGAAGATAGCCGACAAAGACACGCTGGATGTAGAATACAAGTGTTTGAGGAGGAGACAGCTATGTTTCAGAGCTGCTATTTGGGCTTAATTGATAGAAACTTGCTAGAAATGAACATGGTCAATGTAATCTTTTAGAAATTAGAAGTCTCAGAACAATGGCATCCAAAAAAGAAAGGTGAAAATCTGTGATATTGAACAAGAATGAACGGTACCATGCTTCCTGTTTGAAGTTTGTTGTTGTGGAATTGAGGCAGATTTTTTGTAATTTGGAAGTTTATCCACACGCACCACTGATATCAGTAATCACTGACTGATTAGTATATTTACTGTTCACTGGAAGCAAATTTCAGACTTAAGATAGGTACAGCAAGATAATATATTCTTTAGTTAGGCAATTCAGTGTGCTTTTACGCTGCTTTGTGGACTAGTTCCATATTTACTTTCTGTGTGTTTTTAGGTACGTGTGTTTCAAAATATTATCCAGGAAAAGGAAAAGGAACTGGAAGCCCAGAGAGAAAAGCATGAGCAGGAGCTCTTTAAATTAGCTGCTAAATCTGATGCAAGTGCTGACCTAGAACAGGTATGTTGCTTTGGAAACTCGGTAGCTTGCTTTGACTTAAACAAGGAAATTTGGAATCATGTAATTACTAACCTCTGCTGTGCAGTTCAGATGTCTGGTTGGGAAAATAAAGCTAAGTCTTTTTCTCTCTCTTCTGAAAGTTTTAACTCCTTTATTGATTGCTTGATTATTTTTTTTCTGCTAGCTACTGAAGGCCTTGAAACAGAAGCTCCATGAAAAGGAAGAAGTCATGCTGGGAAGGACACAGGTGATAGATGTGTTGCAAAAAGAACTGGATGCCAAGGACCAGCAGTTGAAAGTAAGAAATAGCGTACATGCACAACTAAACTCATCAGGTCAATTACAAGTTTAAAAAGCTGTTTGGTTGTGCACAAAAGATAGCTTTGCATAAAATATTTAGGCATTTGTCTGGGAGGCTTTGACATGTGCTAATAATGCAACCATAGTTGTGCAAAGGAATACTAATTCCAGTTAGGAAATTAACTTAAAGGAGAGGTAAATTCCATAAAATATATAACAGTCAACTCTCACCCATAGTTTGTCTTGATTCATTTTGGGAACTTGCCATGTTGGGGAAGACTACTGGCGGTCAAAAGATTTCAGCTTTTCTAGTTAGAGACTGCAGTGAGACATAAAACTGAGGCGCTTTTCCCGCCCCCACCTTAGAGAGAGCGTTTTGTTAATTGTGTGCCTTTCTTTTTGCTGTATTTCTACTGATTGCAAAAGCAATACCTAATCAAGGTCCTTTGTGTTAAGCACCTAGCATGAACTCTGATTATAGCCTTTGAGTGCTGCTGCTTCAGTTCAACGGTGTAGGAGAAGGATGTTGCAGTCTCTCAGACAAGCTTTTGGGACTCTTTCCCGAAACAGGCACGTTACAGCCTGTCTGAGCTGCCAGGTCCAGCATTTTAGCTACACTATTTCTAACAAATTTTCAGCTTACCAAGAGGGCTGCCAGAATCAAAATCTTACTAGAAGTAGTACCCAGGCAGATGTCCTGCTTGGGTAGTTAAAATCCATGGTAGTTCAAGCCTGTTTCATTTGTCGTTCCCATTTGTTATGCCTGCCTTATGCAGGGTTTTGTTGGTTTTTTTCCTTTTGGGTTAGATGCATCTTCCGATAGTGATGCTCTGCAAGAACTGATGGTACCTAGTGCTAGTGCATCGAGGGGACAAAAACGCACACCTTGAGGGTAGGGGGCAGGTTTGGCTGTGCCAACATGAACCTTAAGCACTTTAAGCTGAGATTCCGTTACAGTTTAAGTGTTAAAATAGCAGGAAGCCTTGCTTTATGTACATAAGCAGTTTTAACCGTATTTTGGAAATTTTCGCTGTGCTGTTCTGCATGGCTTCATTACTTGGGCAGTTTGTATTCCTCGGTTTAAGTATTGTGAAAGTACTTTTTTGAACAGCAGATCCAATGTGAGCAGACTGCTATGCCTCAGTGATCTGTAATCTTTTCTACCTCTTTATGTTTTAAAAAACTAATGTAAAGACATCAGAAATAGAATAAGCACTAACAGAAAACTAGTTAGTAACAAAATGTTGTAAAGAAGAACTAGATCAGTTTGCCAACTTTAATGAATGTAGGTGACAACATCTGGGTGACATTGCTGTGAGTATTCTTAATTTTGGTGATCACTGTTAAAGAGATCTGCTTTGGGCTTTTTGTTTGTTTGTTTGTTTGTTTTTATATTCCATAGAACCAAACATTCTTTTTTATTCTGTTTTCATGTATGGGAGAGGTTGCATGTAGTTTGCACTCAAACAGTGATGCCATTTTGCTGAAGTCCCCACTTCTGTCTTGGAAACTCACAAGCTGAGTACCTTTTGTAGTAGAGCCAGGTTACCAACACTAGCCCTGACTTCTGATTATAATGTATGTAGGAATACAGATATAATATTTGACAGTGGCACTAAAAATACTTTGCATCAAAATATGAAGGTTTTCTTTTGTATGTTTGGGGTTTTTTTTACAGGACAGTAATGAAAACCTGAAACGTCTTCTGTCGGAAAAAGAAAACCTCCAGTCTAAACTGGATGCTGAGAAACACGTAATGAGAGCCCAGTTAAGAGACATGATGGAGAAACACGAGCTTGAAATGACAAAAGTTAGGGAGAAATTTAATGCTGAACTGCATGAAATTCAAGAGAAACATGAAACTGAGCTGCAAGAGAAAGATCAGGCCCTGTTTCAGCTTAAGAAACAAGTGGCGGAATTAAGTGGTAGTGGACAGACTAACTCAAAAGAAGTTGGAGATCTGGAGTCTATAACCAAAGAGAAGATGGAAGATTTGGAAGGTATCCTATTTAAGCAGTTGTTACACATGAAGAGTTCCTCTGCCCCAGACTGTTATGTATTGTATGCCAATTTCATACCTCTTGCAAGCAGAACTATGTTAAATTTGGTGGAAGAGTTACTGCCACACTAATTGAAAAGTATCTATGATCAGATACTATAATAATGAGGGTCATAGGAATACCAAGGTAATCACATGAACTGTAAATTTCTCACTGCATTTTTTTGTGTTAGGTTTTTCTGTAAATGCAGGTGTATAAGTGTATAACTTCCAATTGCTAAAATTGGAAAGCATAGGTCTTGTATTAATAATCTTTCTATGGGTTTAAATAACTTTTTATGTCTTGTTTCTTAGTACAAGTGAAATTGAAAACAGAAGAGGCCAGCAAATCTGAAGCAAAGTTTCTGAAAATGAAGGCTTGGTCTAAATCAAGAATCAAACAACTGGAGGATGAACTAAAAAATGTATGTGTAACGTTGAGTTTAATATTCCATGCCTGTTTTAAACTACTGTGCTTGGAGATTTGACTGAAAAAAAAATAATGGGGTAAATAGAATATTAAAATAATTTATTGAAAGTATCTTTACATATGAATTAATGTATAAAAACTGAATGGACATAAAATGTTGATACAGGATGGAGTTTCAACAAAAAATAGTACAAACTGATGTTACCAGCATTCAGGAGTAAATTTCTTAGAGATTAGCTAGTTTATTGCACTTCCAAGTATTAGAGAAACAGCTGTTCTAAATATTACTCAAAATTCAGAAAAAAATTGCATTGACTTTGCTGTGGTTTTGGTGCATTTGCAAACCTCATAACTATTTTTTCTTCTAGTTTTCATCAAAGGATAATGATGTATCTGCCTTAAACAATCGTGTCTCAGAATTAGAAATTGAAAATGAAGAACTACAGTCAAAACTGCAATCGTTATATGAAATCAGAACTCAAAATGGTAAAAAAAATAATCTTTTGCAGATGATTTGAAATGAAGAGGCCAAGATAAATGAACTTTCTCATTTTCTTTTTCAAAGTGTATTTTTCTTTAAAAGCAGATTCTGAAGTAACCTTGTGGAACTTTGAACAATAGCATACAGTATTTAAGTCAGAGTTACAGCTCAGCTTTTCCTTCCCTAAATCTGCATCTGCGTAATCCTTGTTGCATTTTGGCTTAGGCGGACTAGGTCTAAACTTTTCCAGGAAATGGAAGAGGCATCTTCTTAGGTGGAAAAATGAGACCAAACATACTTATAAAATTTATCGGAGTATATACAATAAACTTTTGAGGGCAGTGAGTTGCAAGTAATTTAAGAATTATCTTCTGCAAGGATTTGAGAGAGAATTTTTGCTTGAAACCTCAGATAGTTTAGAGCTCTGTGAGAGATTTTTCTGTTTCATCATGTTATTTTCTCTGACATCCTTTCCATAAATGGAAAACAGGAGAATTTTCAGTTGTTTCAGTCTGAGTTGTTAGCAGGTTAAATGCAAAGCACTCATCAATATTTAATAATCAAGTCAGTTTCTCAGGTAGATGGATAACACAGCCCAACAGAGGTCTCCTAACTGAAATGAATTATCGTCTGACTTTTTATTTTGAATCTTTCTTCTAAATTTTTATTTTCAAAATTTTATTGTGATTTTATTTATTGTAATTTTATATTATTAATTATTCTAAATTTTCTTCAATAAAACCCCCCTCTTCCTATTAGTTTTGTGTCCTAATGAACCAAATTTATTATGGTTTTGTAGAAGAATTGCTGACTAAGCTGGAAGTCTATGAAGAGCAGCAAAGGAAGTTGCAAGCTGATCTTGACCAAGTTACAAAGAGAGCAGCCTCACAGGTTAACTTTAAAGTTGATTTGTATGAATTACTGATTAACTCAAACAGTGCTAATTAGACTTTAAAAATCGTGTTAGCTGGATTTTGGAGGTGAAAATATAGTGATATATGGAATTGTCCGTATCAGTAGCTGTTCAGTTGGGTAACAAGCTGACGGGTTTTGAATTACTTACCAAGAATGATTTCTACTTACTTTGCAATGTACCTTAAATTATATTTTTCCAAGCAGTTTACTATTTATTTAGTTACATTGAACATGAGTCATCAAAGTGTGGCTATTATTTTGTATACGATGGTGAATAGCTTTCAGAAGGAAATAATAGCTGTAACCTTGCAAAATGTACAGGTCTGGATAAGAAAATGAGAAGACTCAGAAAATACTGCTAAAGGGCTTTAGATGGATTAACAGTACGCGTTAATCATGGTAACTTTGTACAGCCCTAGCAGCAGAGCCAGTTTGAAACAGCTAATTGTATTTTGCTATAAAAGAATTGTTTGTTCCAGATTTTGTGGGGAAGTTGGGGTTTTTTTGTTAAAATCTTAAAATAGTTTTTATTTTGATGGAAAGGCAGAAACATTTCTATTCTGTTCACAGCAAAAAAGTTGATAGAGGTTTGTAATCCCATATAAAGACAGTTGAATATTGTTTTACTTTGAAACGTTGCTAAGATGAAAATGTGCAACAAAAAGATTTCGATTAAAAAAGCCCTTTTTTTTTGTTTAAAAATATTTCAGATTCAAAGTATAACTCGCAGTAGCATTTTTGATATTTTACGGAGTGGCGAGGCTTGCTTTTTGCATCATCTGCAATAGCAATTATCACTTTCATAGACTGTTATTTATGCAAAGTGGTGAATTATAATGGATTGTTTTCTCTGTGAATGGTTTGCCAACTTAAAATGTTATTTGCTTTTGCAGTGGGATTTAGTAAATATATTTTCACATGCAATTTCTCTTGTTAGGCCAGTGAATCAGGTAGCGTGGATGAATTGCAGAGTCAGCTCTTGGAATGGCAAGAAAATGTACCCGAGTCAGAGGAGTCTCGCGATCAAGTCAGAGAAGAGAAATCTGCTATGGCCTTGAGAATGGCGCAGATTGAGGAGGAGAGAGAAGGTGAATTGTTTTATTCACAAAATAGTTATCATACTTTCATATATATATGTGTGTGTATGTCTGCTCTACTTCAAACTGAATTGATAGCTCACCACCACGCCTCATTTCTGTAGTCATAAGATTTGTATAGTTAGTGAAATTGCTTAAATTTGCCATTTCTGCTTTTTCCTATTTCCTTGAATGTGTTTTTCATACATTCATCTTTTTTGTGCCGTTTTTTATGAGTAGATGTGCTTGTTCTGTTTGCCGTCTGAGTTGCTGCTCTGTAAGACTGCTTGAACTTACTTGAAAGCTTATTGTCTGCATATGAATGATCAATGATAAAAAGTTCACCACTGAAATATTAAAGCTGCCTGCCTAGAACAACTGGTGAAGCTGTGGGGAACTATAGTGGTGGTTTGAATTTGATGAATGAAGGTGGTGCTTCCGTAAAATGTACCTGAGACAGAGTTTCTCTTTAAATATGATTAATGAGAAACCTTTCTTAGAATATTTAGCAGTCTGTTAGTGTCACTTGTATAGGTCAGCTGAATAACATTAACTGACAATGGTTTGGAGCTAATTAAAAATATAAAATTACAGAAGATAACATTTCAAGTAATCTCAGGTTTTATAGTTTTCTAAATGATTAATAAAACAGATGATGTGAAGTGAAGCAGCGTCTATCAGAACTTACAAAATTCTGGTTAAATTTCAGATAGCTTTTACTGCTTTTTTCCTTGCCATCTAGTACTATATTATAATTTTTGTCCTGCTAAGTTAACTGTGTGAGGATCAATGGCAATTTTAATGTGCACAACCTACCATCATAATTAATCCAGTTAATTACTTTGTGTCTTCTCTTTTTAATCTGTGATTGAATTATTTTTTGTTTACATGATCAGTTTGGAAGTTCAGTATGTAAGCGTGGCGATGTTTTAAGGATCGTGCCTCTTCTTTTTGAGGGATTTACACATGTAATGCTTTAGAATTGAAAGAGAATAATATTCCCTTCATTAAAACTACCTGTTATCTCATCTGTGGTAGCTGCAGATCCACATGCAATTTTAATAACAGTTGTAAAATTTCATCTGCGTCAGTCCGTGTTTAATTTTGCATTTTTTTCCCTGTGGGATAAGCATGACCTTTCTGTTTCTTTTTTCCTGCCGTTACACCTGATGAGCACTCAGCGTCCCTTCCCCCTCCACTCCTACCCTACACTGCGATTTGGTCAGCCAGTGAGAACATAGTTTCCCATCAGTTTTGTGCATGCAGGTTCCTGCAGCAATGGCAACTTGTAATATACTGTTGCTGATTTCTTCTGTTGTTGCTTCTTATGAGGAAATTGTCAACAGTACCTTATAAGATTTGCCATTGATGGTATGTGGGTTTTAGCAATATGTGTAACAAATGCTGGGTTTAACTTGATTTTTTTTTTTTTTCTGCCCTGCAATATCCGTTTCTTCATTTATATTAACCGAATCATCTTTCTTCATTTTTCTTTGTCGTAACAGCTGACTCCATATTTATCTTGTAACCTTATCTAGTGATACCTTGGCTGGCTGCAAGTGGTTGTGGCTAAGTAAGAATCAAATTCATTTAAATAATCTTAGTAGAACTTGAAACTTAGTCGTATTTTTAAAAGAAAACCAATTACATTCCATCCCATAAATTGTAGAACTTTGCATGCATTAATACTAGCTACCAATATTTTAAGGAATATATAAACCCGCTGCTCATTCCATCATAACCTGTGACAATTTGCCATATGTGGTGATTGTCTCTTTTGGGTTGAATGTGTGGGGAGCTGCAAAAGTGTAGAGGACGACAGTATTGATTACATTTATAGACTGGGGCTTGTTTCCTCTGCAGACTGCTGAAGATTGTGATATTTAGTGTGAATAGTGACACAAGGAAATATAGGCACATCATTAGTTAATCTAAATGCAGTGTGCATCTGAAGAAAGGTGTTCAGGGAAGTTTTCCAGTTTTTATGTTAAATATAATTGCAAATGAAAAGCTCCCTAAGCTGCTGTAAAACATTAGGAAATGTATTTACTTAATAATTGTTGTTAAAGTAATGCTGAATTTAGGCCAGTGTTAAACACTTTCAATTAAGTGTTCTAAATCATTCTAAAGCTCTGATTTCTATACTTTCATTTTTTCATGTGACAATGGTAATTTCATATTTTTTTTTGTTAGCAAATACTTAAGAGCCTAAATATTTTGGGTTCCTAAAGTACAGTGTGTTACTCATTCTGGTTATACTGAAAACCAGATTACCTCAATTTCAACTTCCGATAAATTGAATTTTTGAATTTTTTTTTCGTCCAAAGAAAGGGTTAAGTTTTTTATCTGGAGTAATGCTTGCTCCTTGAAGCGCTTCACTGACTTCAATGACAGCTCTTGTAAGCAGAGGTTGAAGGCATGTGATCAAAATTTGGCATTTATTTTTACAGTTTTGAAGGAGTATGTGTAATGATGAAAAAAAAGAAAGAAAATTGTAGAATCTATACTTGAAAATAAACAAAGGTGTGTGAAATGAATGCTGATAAAGTGCCAGAAGCCAAAGCATAATTAAAAGCAGAAGCGAAATCCAATTTAGCAGTCCAACTTTAAAAGGGTCATTAATTTGTTTTTAAACTTTTTTTGCTCTAATCTTTTCTGACAACATGTTAAGTATGTAATTCTGAAATATTACAGGAAGAACTTAAATCTAGTAGGTTTTGCAGAATTGTGTGTTAATGAATTCTGCAGTATAAGTAATCCTTGAAGAACTCAGATGAAAGCTGAGTATTCTCACTAGGGCTAAATCTCCTCATAGTTTCTGGTGTTTTACCTCACAGATGCATCGACATAAGTTCTCTGAATTTTGCATGCTGTGAGGACAACTGTGGATTGATGTGGTTAAATTGAAAGCTAAATTTGTAATTATCTAATTAATCTAACTTTCAGTTAAAGTATGGAGCCACCTTTACTTTCGTTTCTTTTCACTGGCTGTTCTTGTGTGCTTTGCATGAAACATCTATTTCCTAATCTGTTACCCCAAACATGTTTTGTCATATCACAAAACAGATGGGAATGTACTCTAAATGAAAAATCATTTCTAACAATGAACAGAATGCATACCTAAGCTTTCATGTTCTGAATTTATTCAGTGTGTTTATTTACAAGTGATTCTGTATTTGTCTTAAAAAGAATAATAATATTAATTTATGATAAGATGGTTTGATGCCAGTTTGCAGTGTAACACATGCTTGTGACTTCCTCAAATTATCTGGCTTTGTAGCTTATACTAAAATTGAAGTTGAAAGGAACACATGTCATTTCCATAAAAATGAATGTGATTGTTCACATTATAAAAACTGCAGCTGTTTCAGCTGATGCCTTTATCATACAAATAAGTATATTTTAACCTGGTAAAGTGAAATGAGATGTAATTTGGCGTTTTAATTGGTTGACGGTTTTTTTTTTTTAGTATCGGCATAACCTCACCCATTCCAGTCTCCTGTAGAAAGTCTTCATTTAGAGCCCATGAAGAAGTAAAGTTAGACTTCAGTTTGCTTCTTCTTAGTGAGATATGCAGACTTTATTCTTATATTCTACACAGTAATATTGGAGGGAAATCACAAGGTGAACGCAATGGATTGCTTCATTAATCTTGTTCCTGTCAGTCATTCATCGGGACTTCAGCCTGTCCCTGGTCTCTTTTCATGTAGTAGTGTCTGATATAAATGTAATTGCTTTCCTGTGGCACAAAACTGATTGAGGATGACTGGTTCTTTCCTGGCTGCTCTGATCCAGCCATAGTCTCAGGGCAACAGGAGCTGGAGGAGGAACTGACCACAGTTCAAGGAATGGGCAGGCTGCAGCAGGCAAGAAGAAAAAGCAATCAGACCAGCAGGAAGCTTCAGGTGGGTTAAGAGAGATAAGAATTTGTTTTTACCTGTAAGTTAATAAAAATAGGGCAAGTGCTATCATTTATATGGTGCTTTACATTTACAAACGTTAAGGGCTTAAGAACTTAGATTAGTTATGTAACTGAAAATTTGGTAAATTTAATGATTGTGTATGTAGCCAGAAAATGAGAAATTCCGATGGCATCACACCTTTCTATTCCTTGAGTAATGAGTCTTCTTAATTTTACACTGAAAAATAATGAGCTTCCCTCTGGAGTAATTCACATGCTTGAGGCTATTTGCATGCTTAATACGTTAAGGCCATTTTTGGTTTAGATAAAATCTTTACAAATCTCTTTGTTGGTGGAGCTTTACTGAATAATTAGTAAGTACTGGCAGTTCATTCAGATGTACTTCTGGGTAGCTGGTGCTGCGACTTGCACAAAAAAAGCTAATCTTTTGTAAGAATTAGGATGTCATCGTCACATTAATATACCATTGGAAGAGTAATTTTATGTTTAGTTAACTCTGATTCTTTATCCTGAGATTCAGAGAATCCTATTAACTGTAGAAATCAGGGGACCAATTAAGTTATCCAAACTTAGTTACCCGTTGGCCTTTCAGATGCCTGAGGGTGTCTTCAGAGGCCTGGCAGATAGCACACAAAACCCGTGGGAGACTTGGCTATTCTAGAACTAACAGCTGGTAGCTGGGCGGGTTATTCTAGTGCCCACAGTGATCCCATATACTTATATTTAGGCACCTGAATCACTTTAGGACTTTTAATTGCAACTATGCTTTTAATAGCAGAATATGTATTTTATCATTGCTTACTTTATTTCTTTAATTTACACTTCATTTTCATGTTTTGTGCATAGGAAGAATACAACTTTGATAGAAAACAATGCTTTCAAGAGTTGAACGTCACCTTGGATAGCACTGATTCAGCTGAAGGAGAAAATATGGGAGGTTGGTGGCCAGAGTACACTTCACCTAATGCAGGTGTGATAGCGACTAGACAGTTTATTAAAGCATGCACAGCATCTGTATTTTGTGTCTATTTTTGTTTTCAAATTCAACTAATAACCCATTTGTGGTGTATTCTAATCTTTGTTGAATTTTTTTGGCTTTCGTTTTCTTCCTTTTCATTTTAAAGCATGTGCGTGCTGGATGAACTGCCTAGTTTTGGTTCAGAAGTAGAATATAAGTATGACTAAACACTGGAATTGGTTGAGCCTTGGTGCCCATGAAATATCCTGTGTGGCAAGATCATGTTTTTTTTAAGTTATGAGTCTTGTTCCTGTGAATGTGTTTCCAATCTATATAACAGTTATGTTGCAAAACAGAATTGCATTCCATTGCTGTATGCTTTTAATTTAAAAATCGAATTATTATTTTTTTAATGCTGATGGGTTTATATTGGTGGTAAAAGCTGCAAATACATCTTTTTGTTAAAATGGAATAGACTCACTTGCAAATTTTGATACAGACCGGTTTATTAATAATTGCTTAAGATCTGATCCTGCAAGTTCCTGATTAACTTGTGATTAAAGTTACGTGAGCCACACTATTGATTGAGCCACAATATTGTTTAGAATATTCCTGTCAGGTTCTCTTGAGTTCTTGAGCTATGTAACTTTATTTTGATTTTTCAGTAGTTAAAGGTACTTCTGCCATCTAATTCTTGGAAATGCAGGGCCTCAGGCATTTCCATGGGAAATGGTTGAGATCTGATTGTGCCCAGGGCTGATGAGAAGTGTGAATAAAAAGCTGAAACCATTTTTAGACTTCAGGAATTCTTGTAGGCCTTTCCTGAAATAAAATTTTTCTTCTTTGACTTGAGTAGGTTTACGGAGTGTGGTTGAAGAGTTGGAATTGGAAAGAAATCAACTCCAGGAACAAATTCTTTTTCTAGAAGAGCGTTGCCAGGATTTGGAAGATAGGTTGCAGCTCCAAGGTAGAATGGAGGCTCTTCAGGTGAGCTTTTGTAGGTGTGTAAAACCTGATGATATGAGAGAATCATTTTATTCTCTGTTTATATTCTTACAGTCATAGCCTACAGTAAGACAAAAATGTCAATTTGTAGCTAGCAAAAACTGTCTAAAGCCTACTTTATACTTCGTAATTGTGTTGGCAGAGAGTGTATACATACTCGTGTTATGCTCTGAAGTTGAAGCCTGTCACTTCTGTTCAGCACATGGAGAAACTTGTTTAGAAGGAAGCTTTGTTATTTGTTTTAGAAACACAGTAAAAGGCAACATGATTTTAATTATTCTTTGTAGAGGGCCTTTGTCAGGAGGTCCAAGATTAGATTTTGTTACTACTGGCATAAGCCTCCCTATTCTTACATCCATCAAGTTTCTTTTCTATAAATGTGTGTGTATTATTATTTTTTTTTAATATATACATACACCCTAAATGACACAACCAATCTCTTAGTCAAACGCTTTCAGGCTTGGTGCATTACTCATAGTTCTCTTTCTGTTAAGTTGCACATGTATAAAAAAGAATGACTGATTTTAAGATGAAAGACAACCTTGTATTAATTATTACTTGAGAATCTTGTAACAAAGCCTTTCAATACAGGTAACGTTTGGTGTAGATGAAGAAGGGCAGCTATTGAGGGCGGTACAGGTGTGTTCTGCCTCCTCCAGAATGCTAGCTTATTTTCATTAGCTGTGACAGGTTTGCCATGTTTGTCCTATTTGCTGTTGTTTCTGGATATGTGTTCTGCTTTTGGTTCTTGGTTGCTGTTGTCAGATATTTTTTTTTGTTGTGGTTTTATTTTTGAATTGGTGCAGTGGATCTGGTTAGAGTAGGAGATTTGTACTGTGTTTAAAAAAAAAAAAAAAAAAAGCTGTGTGAATGAAGCTTGCTTCCTTTTTCTTTTCTCCACAGTCCCACTTATGCAGGTTTTTGCATTCCTTCAACCTGAAAAAATAGGCAAAAAAATTTGCAAGCTTGATACTGTCTTCAAATCAATGAGGACAGTATTTTTTCAAAGCAGTAGCTTCCCCAGTTAAGATAAGTAAGCTGCCTTAACACAGTACGAGTGTGTGTGTTGCTTTGAGTATACAGCAATCATCCTTGAGTTCATGCTGTCACAGCATTGCTGAAGGAGGTATTTCTGAAGGGTGGATTGCGTCTATTTGAACTAATATCACATCTGAACTTGTGGAATTGGTGATGTATTTTGCACTCATATTTGCTAAAGTGCTAGAAAAACGGTCTCTTGCTGCTGTGTGGGATGTAAATCTCCTGAAGAGTCAGATTTTCATGACTCCAGTTATCTCATGCTAGTCTGGGTGTTTATATGTGATAATGCTCTTCATTATTGTTTTGCTGCAGAATGAAAATGAACGTTTGCAAACTCAACTCACCCAATTACGCAACCAACAAATGCGAGATGCAGAAAAGCATCAAATTCTGATCTCTGGCTTGAACGAGCAGCTTAAAGGGTAAAATAAATGTTCTTTACAACTCCATACAGGATTAGCTTTCTTTGCTTTAAGCTTAAACTTCTGAGAAATAAAATCTCCTAAAACACCTGGGAAAGAGTTCCTTGATTCCTGCTTCTGCTTGCAGTAATGTTATTTTTGTACTTGGAAGTTTAAATGGAAAATGTAAAAAATAATTATTCTTTTAGGAAAGTAGTTAGGGGCTAGTAAGTCTAGAAAGCTTAAAGCAAGCTTTGTTGTCAGAATGTCTAAATATGTATTTTCTCTTTAGATTAAGTGACAGAAATAGCTTCCTTGAAAATTCACTTGGAGAAAAAGAACAAAAACTGTTAAGCACAACAGAAAAACTGGAACAAATTGAAACTTTGAGGAAACTGCTTCAAGAAAAGGATCTTCTGAACAAAGAGCTTGGTGAAAAGTTTGTGCATACTGAGCAAAAAGTAAGTTACAGTTATTATTAAATAATATTTAATTTATTAGAACTGGTGAGCCTTAGCCATAACTTTCTATTTGTGGCCCAGCAGCAATATTGCTGTTTTCCCTGTCTGAATGTTTTTGCTCTGTTTCTTTACAGTTTTGTTCACTTCATGTAATTGCTTTGCTTTAAGTTGTGTGTAAGAATTTCTTAGATTCTTAGACCTAACACAGAGCTTTGCATGAAAGTATTTGTTTTATCAGGGTGGTAAGTTACCCTTGTTTATTAATTCCAAAGTAGAAACTCCATTGTTGTATAAACTCAATATTAAACATCACAATTTTAATATAATTCTATATATTTCTATCACATTGACTTTTATTTTCAATACTAAGCTGAATGAAGCCTTAAAGAAATGCAGTGTCTATGAAGTGGAGAACACTGAGCAGAAAACGGTCATCAGTGATCTAACAGAAAAAGTTGCTACACTGAAAGAAAAGGTAACTCATGAAAAGAAGAATTTTTATGTTCTTTTGACATGGCCCATTTAAGTGTCATCAAAGCAACAGCATTAGCTGCTTAAAATTTCATACCCTAAACCTTCTATGTACTAAAACGTTCTAAAGAATAACATGGTTATCTTGTGACTGTATGGTTGGGTACAGATTGATTACCTTAGATACTCATTCTACCTGTGGAGTGTACCTTCCATTCTCCCTCTAATGTATGTTTGAAGTATTCTTGTAACATTATTTTCTTGATGTTTAGACTTTGAAACAAGATGGCGTGGTAGAGTCGATGCAGCTGGATCTGGATCAGACAAATGAAGAGCTTGACAAATTGAATACAAGCCATTTAGAGGAAAGATCTCAACTTATTCAAGATCTCCAGAAACGTGAAAGAGAAATTGATAATCTTAAAGAAGCACTGGCAGAAAAAGACAGGGAGATGTCTGTTCTGTCTTTGAATATGACAGAATATTCTGAACAGGTTCTCATCCTGAAGCGTCAAGTGCAATGCAAAGAGGAGGAAATACGAGGGATGGAAGAGGCTTTATCAAAGGCTGAAAGGGAAACTCATCTACTGAAAGAAGTACAAACAGCTGATGTAAGAGATGCAAGCATGAAGATATCTGTTCTTTCTGAGCAGAGTAATACAATGAGACTAGAACTAGAAAGACTTAGAGTTGAGAATGAAGCTAAAACCAAAGAAAATGAGGAGTTAATAAGACAAAGCAGTGAGAACAGCGTTACAATTAAGGATCTCCGTTCTGAAATCAAGGCCAACAATGTCGCATACTATAACAAACTTGCGGAGTGTGAGTCACAAATTACTTTGCTGAAAGAACAAATTAATAAATCATCTGAAAAGCTACAAGAAACCGAGGATAAACAGAGAAAAGAAACTGAATATTTGAAATCTCAGCTTGAGGAAAACAATACTCTAAAGGAAAAATGGAACAGTTTGCTTGAGGAGAAAGAGAGTAAAGCACAGACACTTGAAAATGAGTTAAAGTCAATTAAAGATTCATACAACAAACTGGTTTTGGAAACTGCTAAAAAAGATGAAGAGTTGGCTGAATTATCTAGGAAGCTTATAGAACATACTGAACAACAGGAAATGATTAGAAAAGAATTACAAGAGAAACAAGAGTTCATTATTTCATTAGAGCAGAAGCTTGGGGTTTTGGAGCAGCAAAATGAAGAGACTAAACTTAAATTAACTGGGGATCTGGAAGCCAAAGAGACATGTTGCAAAGAACTTAATAACCGATTAAATGAAATACATAAACAAATTAACAAACTGGAAATAGAGACACAGGAGAAAGCTTCAGCTAATAACCAATTGCAGACAGATCTTGAAGGGAAAGAAGAAAAACTGGCAGAGCAGATAAAAGCAAATGAACACCTGAAAAAAAGTATGGACACACTGGAAAAAGAGAAGGAAAAGATAATCAGTGAAAATGAGAATTTGTCTAGACTCCTGGATGTAAAAGAGTGTGAATTGTTAAAGAAAATCCAGGCTGTGGCAGAAATAGAGAATAAATTATCTGTTAGCACTGCTGAGTACGAAAAAGCTCTTTCAGTACTAAATTGTGATAAAAACACTCTGGCAAAAGAGATTGAACAACTTTCAGTACTTGCCAAGCAAAAAGAAAATTCAGTTGCAGAACAGCTGCAGGAGAAAACAAAGGCATGTAATATGCTAGCTGATCAGTTGTTTGAAAGCAAGGAACAGACACAACAGTTGCATGAACAAGTGCAATCACTTCTCATTCAGCTGAACGATGCTAGAGACAAAGAAAGAAAGAAAGAAGAAATGTTAAATAATAAGTTATCTGACTGCAGTAGCCTAATCCAAGAGCTCAGCCATATTAAGGAGAAGAATTTACTACTGCAAGAGCAAATTCAAAACGTAACTTTGGATTTTGAAGCGGTGAACAAGTCTCTAGAAGAGAAAATCCTTCAAAATGATTCATTACGTAAGGAAATGGAAGAGAGTAAGCTTTGCATTGTAAACTTGCAGGATGAAATTAAAAATCTTAAAGATGAAAAAACAAAGTTATCTCAGTTGGTAGAGGAAAGAGATCTAACTGTAAGAAGTCAGGATTCAGAACTGGAAAAGTTTCATAGGCAAGTTTCTGAAAAAGTGGAAGAAAGTAGTGTGTTAAATAATCAGCTACAGCTATTAAGCAAAGAAGTGGATGTGCTTAGGCATGAAAAGGAGGATTTTTCAAGCTTATTGAGCGAGAAGTCACGTGAATGTGAATTTCTTCAATCACGGTTGGTACAGCAACAGTCTGAAATTACTTCAGTGAGGCAACAAGCACACACAGCAGCTCTAGAAAATGAAAAATTGAAAGTAGACATTGAAGCAGTTAACGTTACGGTAATGAAGAAGTCAGACGAAGTAGCTGCTTTAACTTCACACTTGTCACAACAAAGTCATAATATTTTAGCTCTGAAGGACCAAATTGACGGCCTGTTGATTGAAAAAGAAAACTTAAAAATTGTCTTTGAAGAAAAAGAAACTCTCCTTTCTGAAAAAGAGGCTTTGATTCAGCAAATGAAGGATAGTAAAATGGCAGGAGAAGGGCAATATATGCAAATCATGTTAGATCTGCAAAACCAAATACAAGCCCTAGGTTTTGAAACCAGCCAGCTTAGACAGGCAATGCAGGAAAAAGAAAATGAATTTAAGAGGCAAGCCCAAGAATTAAAGTTATTAAAAGATAAATCTGAAGAGTCTGATGTACTTAGAGTTCAACTGTCTGAGAATATGGAGGTTATTTCTGACCTTCAGTATCAGCTTAGAAATGTGACAGAAAAATCATCCCAGTTGAATGATTCAATTATACAGAAGGATGAATCTTTAAAACAAAAGTTAGATGAATGCATCAGTTTAAAAGCACAGCTTTCTGAGGTACAGGAGTCTTCTGTTTTACAGGAGAAGCAGTTTGAGCTTTTAGCCTCTGAAGCAAAACAATTAAAAGTACTTGTTTCAGAAAAAGAACTGACTATCAACAATATTTCATTATTCAGTGAGAATTTAAAGATGCAGCTTCAGGAGAAAGTGAATGAATGTGAGGTCTTAAAGAAACAGGTGGTAGAGCTGGAGGAAGTGAAAGTGAATTTACAAAAAGAAATACAGCATCAGAAGAATGTAATAATTGAGTTGGACCAGTCCTTATCAGAAAAGGAATCATCTCTTACAGAAAATAAAAGTCTCCTCAAAACTCTGAAGGAGAAAGCAAGGAAAGATGAAGAGAAGACGAATTTAATCTCTGAGCTCCAAAGTCAGGTACAGGAACTAACACAAGAACTACAAAAATCTAAAGAACTAGTCTGTGAGAAAGAAGGTGCCTTTTTATCTCTTCAGGAGAAAATTGAAGCACAGTATGAACTAAGAACAGAGTTGAATGCAGCTCTTGAGAAAAAAGAAGAAGTTATTGCCGAACTGCTTAATTCTATAAAGGAGAAAGATACCAGTATACAGGTGGCAGATAGCAAAGTTAATGTTCTTTCTAGTGAGATTAAGGTTCTCAGAGAAAAATTAGAAAAAAGTGGTACAGCCATGAAAAACCTTACTAAGGAATTTCAGGAAAAGAACGAGGAGCTTGATATTAATCAGAAGAAAATTGATTCTTTGATTGTTGAACTTGACTCTCTTAAAAAGGAACACCAAAAAGCACTAGACCAAATAAGTACATGGGGAGAAGAACTACAGCAAAAAGAAATGGCTGTGGAGTCTCTGCGTATGAAGTGCACAGAACAGGCAGATAACATAGCCTGTTTAAAGTCAGAGTTGAACAATGTAAATTCCAAATCATCTCAAGACTGCCATGACAGTGCACTTTTAATAGGTAGTCTGCAGAGTCAGGTAGAGTCTTTAGAGAAAGAGAAAAACCTGTTACAAGAAGATGCTGATAAACTGATGGCTGAAAACACACAACTTACTGCATCTCAAAATAGTTTGCAAGAGAAGTTGGAAGAGCTCCGAGAAGTCAATGAAAAACTAGAAACCAGCGAGAATTACTCAAGAATGCAGATAGATGCTGTCAAACTGCAGATGAAGACTGAAAAAGAGACGTTACAGATGCAGGTTAGTGTGAAGGGTGAAGAACTGGCTAAATTAGAACTTAAATTTGAAACTCTAGAACAAAATCTGCTTGAGTCAGAAAAGAAGTGGGTGACAGAACTTGATAGGGCAGCTTTACAAAATAATAATCTTACTGAGCAATTGAGCAGTTTAGAAAGCGAAATGAAATTGAAGGATAGCAAAATCCAGTCTTTGCAGCAAGAGCTGGATCTTATAAAAGAGGAGTTAACTCAAAGCTTATCTCCGTTGCTTGGTAGTAGGCTTTTATGTAAAGAAAAGAAGGCACAGACTTCACATTCTGAATTGCAGCTAACTGATAGTAAAATTCAGTTGGAAAAATTCTCCACTGTCATAACCACTATTTTGAGCAAAGAAGCAGAAGGAGAACAATTGCAACTGATGCTTTTAGAAAAACAGAAGGAAATAGACACCATGAAAGATGAATTAAAAAGCATACAGTCACTGGAGAAGCAGAAAGAGTTGCTGCAGAATGATATTGAAAAGATGAAGGGCAAATACAAATCTGAAATTGAGTGTCTGTCAGAAGAAATGGTCACAATCAAAGAAACATTATGTAAACAACAGTCTCTCTTACAAGAACGGGAAGAATCTTTTGCAGAAGCAAATAAGCAGGCTGAATTTCTTCAAGACAAGCTAAACAAATCAGAAGAAATAGTAAGAACCAGTCAAGAAAAACTGCACGTTGAAGGTAAAAAAGTAGCAAGTCTCCTTGAAGAAATGGCAAAAAAAGATCAGCTCATTGAAAACTTAACTTCCCAGGTAAATCAGCAGAAGGATTTAATTTCTGGTCTCAGCCAGCAACTGAAAGAAAAGGACTGTTCTGTTACCCAGATCATGGAATCATTGTCTAATGAAATGCTGAATTTTTCTGAAGAGAGAAATACATTAAATACCAAACTGCGTGACCTTGAAGTTGTTCATAATAGCTCTGTAGGAGAGCTGAACCGAGTATTGCAGGAACTTGAGGACTGTAAGAAAGAACTGGTAAACAGTCAGGTGACATTAAGCCATAGAGAAGCTGTGTTTAAAGATTTAATAAATGAAAAAGAGGAGATGCAATCTAATCTTGAGAAAATGGGCAAGGAAAAAGAGAGTCTGAAAAAGAAACTTCAAGCAGCATTGATAATAAGAAGAGATCTAATGCAAAAAGTTGGAAAACTAGAGAAGAGTGGACAGGAGGAAATAGAAAAAGAGCAAAAAAAGGCTGAGGAGCTGCTGAAGGAGGTTAATGAGTTAACAGACAAGCTGAAACTAGTTGAAGTACAGAATAAAGATTTTGAGTCTCATCTTGGAACTTTGAAGCAACAACTTTTAGAAAAAGATGCCAAAATAAGTGATTTGACTGAAATTTTGTCTTCAAAAGCTTCTTATTTAGAAGAACTTCAGGGCAGTATTGCAGAACTAAATTATGTCATTGCTGAAAAACAAAATATATGTGAGCAGAACCTAAAATCGTTAGAGGAAAAGGACTGCATGCTTGCTCATATGCAATCTCTGCTTGATGAAAAAGCAAGTGCATATGAAGAGGAACGTTCTCAGCTGCTCTTAGCTCTTGAAAAGGTGAAGTCTGAAGTGAAGAAGGAAGAATTGTTGAAAAGTTCCAGTTCAGAAGAGCTTGGTTTAAGTGCTGGGGACACGAAGAAATGTCTGGACCCCGACAAAGACATTAATGTCATGAATCAATTAAAAAAAGAAAAAGAAGCCTTGCAGAGGGAGCTTTTGGTCAGGAATGAAGATATACAAAAATTTCAGAAAGAAAGGGAAGAGCACACTAAACTTGCAGCAGATTTTGATGAACAAAAAAACCACCTTGAGCAACTCAAACAAGAACATAAAAGACTCTGGGAAGTTCTTGAAACAAAATGTAAAGAGCTTGACTTCAGTCAGTTAGAGTACTGTTTAGGGAAAGAGCTGATTTCACCTAAGGCAGTACTGGGAGAAGAAACAGCTGACCTAAGGAATTTGGAACCAGACAAACCAAGGAGCAAGGTTCAGGTTGCATCCTTAATAGAGTCCGAAAACTCCATCGCTTCAGTGGCAAGTAAAGACATTGAGTTAAAAGAACTAAGAAGTAATTATGCAAAACTTCAGGAGGAAACAGAAATGTTAAAGATAGAGTTGAGAAAAATATCACTTGAATTTGGTGAAGAAAGAAGAGAAACAGTCAACTTAAACTCCTTGAGAGAGCAGGAGCAGTACCAGGAGCAATGTAAGGGCAGCTTGTTGGAGGACATAAAGCAGCTACATAAAAAGCTGAAAGCATATGAGGCTGAAGCTATAGATGTTAAGATGGCGCTTGAACATGTGAATAATGAGAAAGAAGCACTTATTAAAAAAAGTGAAGAGGATTACAAGATGAGCCAGGAGAAACTGCAGAGACTGAGAACTGAAGCTAAGAAGGAGTTTGCAGAAAAGAATAAGGAAATAGAAGCGTTGCGTTGTTCACTTATGGATTTCAAAGATAAACTTCATCAGGAAAAGGAATTATTAAACAAAGCGATAAAGGAGGGCCAAGAAGAAGCCCACCATTACAAAACAGCGTTTGAAGAAATGAAGAGTGAAAAAGAGAAACTTACCAGTTGTTTAGAAACTTCAAATTTGGAAATAATTAATATGAAAAAAGAGGTAAAACATTTCAGTGAAGAAAACCAAAAACTTGTGACAGAGCTGTGTATGCTACGTGAGAAGGCCGAGATGAGTAGACCTGTGGTGTCATGGAAAGAGCTTAAGGAAGGAAATGATACTGAAAAAGAATTGGGAGAGTTTTGTTCAGAAACTAATTCCCTTCAAGGGACGTTACAAGGTAAAGGCACGTCTTTTCAACTATCAGAGACTGATTACTTTGGGAAGACTAAACTGAGAGAAGCAACAGAATGTCAAATCCAGAAACAAATGCAAATGATTGAAGAGCCACTGGCAAAACCTGCAAATGTAAATGATACTAAACCACAAGAGCAAAGAACTATAGCAGAAGATAAGTCCAGAGAACGCCTTCAAAGAAAATTACAGGCAGCTTTAATATCACGTAAAGAAGCCCTGAGAGAAAATAAATGTCTAAAAGACCAGATTGATAAGCTGATGTTGGAAAGAGAAGAACTGGTGAACAAAACAGGGATGCTTGAACACTTGCTAGAGCTCGGTAGAGAAAAACAATGTTCGGGTTCTGTTTCTCCGTTGTCTGAAGAGGAGAGCCTTGTTTCTGAAAATGCTAGACTGTTGACTGAAAACGAAAACCTTACTGCGGCGTGTGAAAGTCTTAAATCCACCATGGAGACTATAGTTCAGGAAAAAGAGGCCTTTTCTTTCCAACTGAATACTTTAAAAGATTCTCAGACAGTTGAATTAACAGGATGGAAGGCTAAACATAGTGAATTAAAGCAGGAGTATGAATCGCTTCTTCAGGCATATGAGAATATCAGTAGTAAAATAGCAGATATGAGGCAAGTTATTGATCTCAGTAGAAAAGAGAAGCAAGAGGCTATTCAAAGGCTCAGGGAAGGAGAATCTGAGAAGGAGGCTCTTGAAAAGCGTTTACAGAAACTCACTGATGAAAATGAGGTTATTAAGAATCAACTGAAACAACTCGGTGAATCCAAGAAAGTGGAAGTTGATGAATTACAAAGTAAAGCAGAAAGGCAGATACGTGAGCAAGAGGCAAGGATGCAAGAACACCAGGATCGTCTTCATGAGCTCACTGAACAGAATCATCAGCTAATGGAGGAAAATGAGCAGCTGAACCAAACTTCTGAAAATTTAAAGCAGGCTTTAGAGAAAATTCAGAATGAGAATGATACCCTTCATAATAACATCACAGTCACTAAAGCAGCTTTGGGAGAGCTGCAAGTTCAAATGGAAGTGTACCAAAATGATATGCAATCTAAAATCAGTGATGCATTATGTGAGAATGAATCATTGTTAAAGGACATTAATGTGTTAAAGGATAAACTCTCTGAAAAAGAACAAGACATGCTTGTCCTGGAACAAGAAAGAAAATTAATTTCAGAAAAAGCAAAAGAAACTGAAAAATCTTTGCACCATAAAAATCATTGTCTAACAAAGCTGGACATGGAATGTAAAAGTCTTACACGAGAAATTGTTAGTCTAAATGAAAAGGTTAAGATTTTAGAGGATGATAAGTGTCTGTTACAGGAAGAATTGGAAAATGTACAAGAAAGTTCTTACAAGGTAAAGAATGAGAGAGAATTTCTTGAGACGGAATTGCTTAATCATGTTAAAAAAGTTGATCATCTTACTGATAGAATGAAATCAGCACAGGTACAGAATAACTTGCTGTTACAGCAACTGGAAGAATTAAAGGCAGAAAAATGTAACGTGGTTAGAGAAAAAGAACAACAGCAGTTACATCTTGTAAAAATGTTTGAGGAGAAGGTGAAAAGTGCTCAGAGGGATAATAATGGAAGTAAAAACAAAACAAAAGAATTGCAAGAACTCTTAAAGGAGAAACAGCAGGAGATCAACCATTTGCAAAAGGATTCGATAAAGTTCCAGGAGCTGATCCTGGATTTGGAAAGATCTGTGAAACTGTCACAGTCCAAAAGTGAGAAATTTGAAAAGGACTTAAGTAATACGTCAGAAAAGCTTGTGAAGTCAGATGAGGAAATACATCATCTCAAGGGGAAGCTTTCTTCACAGATGAAGTTGTTGGATCAGTCAAAGAGTGAAGCAGACAGGCTTACAGATGAGAATCTAAATTGGAGAAAAGAACTTAAGAGGAAGGAAGACGAGCTACAAATTCAAAAGAGAGAATATGAGAGGGAATTGGAATTTAATCTTCAGCAATTAAAATCGGTTCACAGAAGAGAATTATTGAACCTAGAGGAAAGACGCAGTGCCCTTGAGAGAGAAAAAAATAGGGCAATTAGTGAGATTCACAGTTTGCAAGAGGAAGTTAGCATTAAGGACTCTCAAAACAAGAAACTTCAAGCAGATTTGAATGCAGCTTTGGCACGATTAGCTGCTTTTACAAAGTGTATGTCCTCTCTTCAGGATGACCGGGACAGGGTAATCACTGAAATGAAAACCTGGGAAATCCAGTTCAAAGAAGCCATCCAAAATAAAGAGAAACAGATAGAAGACAGTAATAAAAGAATAATGTCTTTACAAGATGAATTGAAAGACAAAATTACTCAGATTCAAGAATTGAATATCAAATATTCTGTGGTAGAGGAAACAAAGGATGAACTGTATTTGAAGCAAAAGTCTGTTGATACACAACGCTATGAAGAGCTCTGCAGAGTAAAGGAAGAAAATACATTCTTTTTAAACAGGCAGCAAGAACTGGAGAGTGCTCTTCAGTCCAAAGAAGAAGCTTTGCAAGCACTCCTTAAGGAAAATAATTCTCTTAATCATCTCATAGAGAATAGTAAAAGTGCAGGAAGAGAGATAAAAGCTCTGGAAAGTAATTTTACAAGACAGGAACAAGAACTGCAACAGCTTCTAGCTGAGAAGGAAAAAATCAATGCTGAATTGCAAAAGCAGATTACCATTTCTGAGCAAATGAAGGTCATGTTAAATAATAAAGACAAAGAAATCTCCTTACTCATTTCTTCAAAAGGTGATGAAATTTCTCACTATCTGAGTCAGGTACAGTCTCAATACAGAAAACAAATCAAAGAGTATGAACTTCAATTAAGGTCTTTGCAGATAGAGAAACAACAATCTGAGGAGTCCTATCAGAGGATGGAAAATGAATTGAGAAATCTCCAGATGAAAGCAGACAAAGCAGGTCAAGATAAGGCTGCGATTGCCAGTGAAATAGATGCTTTTAAAAAATCAATGTCATCTCTTCAGAATGATCGGGATGATCTTTTTTCTAAATACAAAGAGCTGGAACATCTTCACCAAGATGTCTTAAATCAGCGAGACAGTCTTATAGTTGGCAATGCCAGTGAGAATAATGCTTTGAAACAAGAATTAAGGATACTTCTCAATCAGAGAGATGATCTTCATTCTGAAAATGCAATGCTAAGTGCACAGCTGATGAAGTATAGGGAAGACCTTAACCAAGTTTTATCTCTGAAAGACCATCAGCTGAAAGACTTACTCAAGCAGAAATTGGATTGTATTAAAAGCCTTGAACAAGAAAAATACGATCTTCAAAAACAACTGAAAGAAATGCAGCTTTCCAATGAACTGCAAAAGGATACTGCTGTATCTTTGAAACATGAAAATAAAAAATTAGTGTCTAAAGTAAATGATTTAGAATCTTTAATTGCATCATTAAACAAAGAGAAACTTGTTTCTGAATCTGGAGAGAAACTGCTAACTAGTGATAATGTTCAGAAAAAAGAATGTGTATCAAATGGACAGTATGGAGAAAATCTTCAGAAGAGAATTCAAGAACTCCAGAAATCAAGAGGTAGAAATACTAAGGATGCAGATGAGGAGTACAGTAAGACCTCTTTGACACCTGAACGTGGAGATGATCCTCATGCTTTAGCAGAGAAGATGATATTAGAAGTTCAGTCTCAAAATAGTGAGCTGAGGTCCCAAAATGAGGCCTTTGGGAAAGCAATGACTGCTCTGCAAAATGATAGGGATAGGATAATAGAGGACTTAAAGGTACTTCAGAGCAAATACACATCCGAACTCAAGACCGAAAAAAAGAAAGGAGATGAACTTGAAGCTGAATTGGATGGCTTTAAATTACATCTCATCAGTATGCTCAAAGAAAATTCTCTTCTGAATCAGGCTATTTTTGATGCTGCAGATAAGGTTACACTTGGTCAGATTGCTGATGAAATTGAAAATCTCTGTAGGAAGTTAGTCAGTCGAGAGATGGAGGTTAGCAGGCTCTCCTCTGAGTGTGGGAATTATGTTCACCAGATTGAAGCGTTTTCCAAGGCTATGGCCAGTCTTCAGGATGACCGAGACAAATTGCTGCAGGAACTCAGCAATCAGAAGGTAACTTCCGAAATAAAACAGGGCACAGCTTCATTTCCCATTGCTTGCAACAGCATCAATGAGATAAATTATTGTAAAAGTAATTTGGATACACCTCAGCACAATAGGGAAACATTGGTAAGTTTTAATTAGCTATATCACTTCGTAATTGCTTTCTTTATGCAGAGAATGCTTAGAGACGTTATAGATTATGAAGTTTAACTTTGTAAATTTTGTGAGTGCTAAGAAGACACTGTGACTAGAAGGCATGCTTACAATTTTGGGAGTTTAGGTAATTATCCTATTAAACAGGAGCAAATGGGGAAAAACCATTGTTCTGTTATTGGAATTCTAGCACTAATAAAACTTCACCTCTATAGTTTTCATTCCAGTTCACTAACCATGTTTATTAAACATAGGCTAAAGAAGGAGTCAGCCTTGCAGCTGTTGAAATATCAAAACTGAAGACCAAGGTTGATGATTTGGAGAAGGCATTACATCAGACAAAAGCCTTCCGAGCAGAAACTGAGAGAGAGATTGCATCCTACCAGAATGAGCTTGCTGGATTAAGGTATAAATGTTATAATTAAATAGTCCATGTGGCTTTTGTGTAGAATTCTTCACAACCTGAGATAAAACTGATGCAAAATTATGTGTAGTTTAGCAGGAAGTAGGATAAGAATATGTCTGAAATGTGCAAAATCAACTTCCAGAGGGTTGTCTTTGTTTGCAGTTATCCTTCTACCTTTAGTAACGGTCTCTTGGTTTATGTAAGGTTTCAGACAGTCTTAATTGAATATTTTCTGTCTGTTGGTGGCTTGGATATATACCGCTCAAGAATCTTATTTCAATGTTTGATATCATAGTCTCTTCTTATAGAGTAATGATTGATATGGCTGAATGTTTCCCCCCACCCCAGATCTCCTTTTTTTAAAAGATGTCTGAGATGTTGTATGTTTGGCCTCAACTACGTATTGAAAATTAAAGTCATTTCACGTTTGAGCATTGCTTTTGTAGATTCAAGAGTCCACTTCAGCACTGTTCACATCTTGCATCATCTGTGACAAATAAATAATGTGATACCTTGGGCTTAATTCTGTGAGTGGCTTGTAAGGTCTGCTTCAAACAAGGCAGCAGGCCATTTTTAAGTGGCACTCAGTGGAGGCAGACCAAGGTTTGGTCATCTTAGACTAGTGTTCTCGGTCAAGCTTTTAAACTTGTACAGGTGATTGAAATGTGAAAGTATGCTAAGATCTGTTCAGTGAAGATAATTTTGTTTGAATTTGAGGCCAGTAGGCAGTATCCTAGTGCCTTACTATGTTTTATTGTCTGTAATGCAATTTCTAGGTCTCTAATTAAAGTCTGTGTAAGATAATATCTGGTTTATACTAGAAGCTTTTGGGGGACAGGGTGTAGATCAACAGGCTAGCCCCACATTATCTTTACAAATGTGAGCAAGTTAGCATGAAATATTCACACCTCATTCTAACTTGTAGACTTAACTAGTGAACAGCATGGATAGCTGTTTCCATTTCCCCCCCCCAAACTTTAAAACATATATTAAATTGAATCTCAAAGGATTTAATTTACTTTTATGCCCTTTGTGAGATCGCCTGTGTATGACAGCAGTTTCTGGAGATGTGGCATGTTTGTTTATTTCAGGCTTCTGAGTCCAGGGTATTCCTTTTCAAACGTGTACTTGCAATAGGGTAGACTGGCTAGATTGAGCAGTGCTCTACGCAGCTGTGACCTAGAGTTGCTTTGCTGCGCAACCTTATTCTTTAGGTAGCTAAACAATTTATTGCATTAACAGATGTTAGTATCTTGACAGCCAGTGATCTCTAATTTCCAAGCTAACGAAGGAAATGGGATGTTACTACATTCCAGGCTTTATTTTCTGATATTTTTTTTTAGCAGATGTTTTTACACTGAAGTATGTATTGAGAATGTTCATGTAGTGCTACATATTTACGTACAACTGTTAAAAAAAATACAATTGTTTATTTCAGAAATAACAGTAAGTGCAGTTTATCCTTTTTGTTGACTTGTATGTACTATACCATCATTTAACGTCTAGTCTAATATTTTTTGCTTAGAATGGAAAAAACCCTCCTTCTCTCAGAGTCCCAGGCACTGCGAAATCAATGTCAAATCACAGTTGCTGAGAAAGACCGACAGATTGCAGAACTACAGAAGCTGCAACAAGACATGATTGTTAAGAAATCAGTCTCCGCTGGCAGCAATTACCCAGTCAAGGTAAACAAATGAAATGTAGTAGGAGGCACGAACCTGCTTCCATCAGTTTATTGTATTAAATTTGCAGCTTGCTTCCCAAAAGAGAACTGTACAGCACGTATGGTAGTGAAGTATGGAAGGCTAATGAGCCCATGACCTGTGTGTCAGCATTGCCTGGGGTCAAGTCAGCAAGTTGGAACTATTCCAAGCAAATGAGCCTACAATTATTAAAACCACTTTTTAATGGAGTCTGATATATTGATCAAATTCTTCTAAAGGAAAATGATGAGTTTCTCATGTGTTGATAAAATGACAGAGAAAACTTGCTGGCATGGTGTATTTTAAGGGTTAAAAACATGGAAAGTACCTTCATAAAGAAATTAGATGTTTGTGAAGCAAAAGGTGAAGGTCATGAACCAATAATGGTTACTGATTCTTAGTCAAAAAGGAGTAACAACTTGCTGTGGTTGCATTGTAAGGTAGTGTTATTTGCTTCTTGCTGAGTTGCTACCATTAGTAGATTACTTAAGTAATCTTGTAAATTACTATCTTAGGTTAGTTAAATCCAGAATGTAATAGGAAGAGCTTAAAAAAAAAAAAAGAAAGGTTCAAACATGGTTCGACAGCAGGTTGGGTGCTGATCAGTAGCGACACATACTGGAAAGAGAAAAAAGAACTAGTGCAATTCACAGGTTTCTCAGTTAATTCTTTCAAATCAAGAAGAGGATAGGAAACTTTCAGGCAACTCGAGGGGGAATTCTCATGTAGTAGCTGAGATGGGACATGTCCATAAGTGGAATACAATTCTGGCTTCTTGTGCCGATTTTGTATCATTCATGAGTCTCTTAGTGTCACACTGTTACAATACCAGTGTCATTACTTGTTCCTGTAGCACACTTGTTCAAAAGCCAGTAGGATGCTGTACTATTACTTGTGGGATGCCAACAACGTATTTGTTGTCAGCAAGTCCTTGCATGCTGATTGACTTAATCACTTACCAGGCAGCATGTACAACAGCTGTGTTCTACCTGTTTCTTTTTCTCTGAAGTTGGATCTGTCTCCCCCAGTTCAGTGATTATTACACTTAAATACAGAAGCATCGTAAGTTCTAGAGACGTGAACGTTCTTTTAAAATCCAGTTTTAGAATTGGCTAGCTGATGCAGATATTATTGGAGGAACAGATAGATGAACAAGATGACTTGCATATATCTTATTTGTAGAAAAACAGTCTAAATAAGTTAGCTGGATGTTGAAGAAATGGTAGGAAAAGTGGCACAGAAAACACAATTCTTCAGTCTGAGTAATTTGTAGCATATTTCACCTCAGCTTCAGGGAAGTATTGCATTGTGATACCAAAAAAAAGTTTCAGAGGAGGGAGGTGGAAAGCATGATACAGAAAAACTTCTAGGAAGAAAATTCAGAAAGGACTGGGATTGCTTACATTGAGAAGGAAATAAATGAGAGGAAAAAACCCCAACCTAATAGTACGGTGGGACGTAAGTGAAATAGAATCTACACTGTCACTTCTTGTAAACCCAGGATAGGGGACATTTGGCCACAAATACAAAACTAGTAAAAGGATGTGCTCTTTCACATAATGTGTACATTTTTTCAGATATGTTATGGCTGCCACCTGCTTGCAGGAACACTATTTTTCAGAGGATCAAAAAAGAACTTGGTAGTTTACATTGAACACAGTTTTCAGAATTTGTATACTTGAAGCTAACAAATGTTAAAGGTCAACTACTGTTCATTCTTCAGAGCCTAAATCAATCTCTAATTACTGCAGATTAGAATAGGACCTAATTGGGGGGGAGAAGGGAGAGATGTGCTTAATGGAAGTGCTCTTGCCCTTCCCCTGAAGCAGCTGGAGTTGGCTTCTGCCAGGAACAAAACGCTAGATTTAGAAAGGCAGCAGCTGAGACCCAGTCTGGCAATTGCTGTCTACTTTTGTAGACTATCATTAAAGGTTCAAGGAAAGTGTTATTTTAAGAATAGTATTCTTAATTGTCTTTTCTGTGCCAAAGGAAGTAAGCCGCATTCATTTTAATTTCATTAAAAACAACATTTTAGTTGGTCAGGTTGTCTGTCATATGCTGGTCATTTTCTGTGATTAAGATCTCAAATATTGAACTGTAATATCTGTTGGGTTATGGAGTATTTTATGCAGTAGAAGTCTTTATTTCATGATTGTATAGGAAAATAGATTCCATAAAGCGTTAGAAATGGCATACACCCCGCTATTGTTGAAGATTAACATCAAAATGTTGACTTGCCAGAGGTAAAGAAGGCTAAAGCTGTGAAGCAGTGATAAAGTTGAGTGGGTGGTATTTGGTTTGTTGGTTTTTTTTCCTTCAAAATGAACTTTCAGCTTTAAAGTCATATTTACAAAATAGCTGTTCTTCTACAAGTCATGAATATCGTACATTATGAATTTGAAAATAATTTTTGAAAAATGTTTTACATTCATCTGGCTTTTTCTATTTTTTCCTCCTTTTTTTTTGCGTGTGCTCCACACTATTTGCAAACTAAAAATGAGGCTGAGTTGCCTTTTCATGGTAATTTTAAATTGTTTTTTTAATTGAAGTATTTAGGTTGAAAACATTAAGTAGAAGGTTGGTTTCTTTATATAAAGTCTTTTGCAAATGTGGTAGTAATGTGTGAGAAGGAAATGATCTTGTGAAAAGGATATTATTATTATGTAGTCTGTATGTATATTTAGTGCTGGAGTTGTATATTATTTAGAGAACTGCTATATCATTTACCCTGAATATCCTAATACTTTTAAAGGTTTTAGAAACTGCCTCTCTCGCTGGAAGTGCAGATATGTCAGAGGAAATCAAGCATATCTTAGCTGAGAAGACTCAGCTTCAAAATGAACTGCAGCGCTGTCTTCAGGAGATGCACCAGAAGGATCTGCATTTCCAGCAGATTAATTCAAAGGTAACTTCGAACAACAGCTGTGATCCTAAAGAGCTTGTGTGAATCTGACCTGGTATCAACGTGGAAATACTGCTAAACTGGTGGTGTCTTGCACGATTGAAAATTAGTTAGCTTTAAAACTTAGATTCTTGGAAAACAACCCTGTAGGCTCAAACTAGAAATTGCAAGCTAAATGTCAGTATTATCTTTCTGTCAGGCTTTCCTGACTTATTATTTGGCTGAGAGAGGTTTATTTGAATCTGCATTCTGAAGACACTGATGGGGCACTGCTGAACTTCTACTTGAAGTAAAATATTTTTAATTATAGACAGAAACAGATGTCTGTCTTAGCTGGACAAGATTTTAGCTATCTCATACCAAATTTTAAATACCTCAAAAATGTTTCATCACAAATTCTTGATGTGTTGTGGCTGGTAAGACAGTAAGAGTGTGTGTCCCTGCATACACATATGTGTTTGTGTTCAGTTTTGTTCACAAAAGTTTGTAAATGTTCTTGGAATTCCCTTATTGTTCATCTCTCCATGTGGCCTGGTGTTTGAAGCAAATTAGGTGTATGTTAACTTTCATCTCTCGTGGTGTCAGTTTTCACTTCTTCACCCAAACATATTATAAACCTAATAACAATTCTAACCAAAATTTGACACAGGTGTAGACATCTCAAGCTCCTACAAGTGAAGATGAGCATTTAGGTACATGGGTGGAGACACAAATTACAATCTGTTTTTTGAAAAGATGAAAAATCTCAACTGTTGAGTGTTCCTGGACTGCTCGGTGAACGTGTTTATGCTGTCAGGCTTATTTGGCTATGTGCATTGTCCTGAAGTAGGGTCTATGTAGACTTTCTTTTGCCAAGTGGTGATATCATAGCATACACAGGGAGGAAGGCATTGGGGTTTAAAACCCTCAGTTTCTGATTTGAACATATTGATGACAGGGGAAATCAATACATAGATTTTGTTACTTCTGCTGCTCATAAAACAGCTAGTCAAATCTTACCAAACTGTGACCTTGCCAAAAAGTTGATGCAGTTTGGAAACTACTACTCAGTTCTTTTCAACAGCAGGTCTCAAATCTGTAATAATTTCCTGGAGGAGGTAATTCCTAATTTTTATTTATTTAAATGTTAATGTCTTTCAGGTTGTGCAGTCAGCAGAAGAGAATGCTGTCTTGTCGTCCCAGTTGAAGACTCTTTCGCAGACTCTAAGGGATAACCAGCTGCGTTACACTGACTTGCAAAATCGTTATTTAAGACTGGAAAGGGAATATCAGACGATGCAAGTGACATCCTTCCAAGGCACTGTTCAGGTAAACAAATACATGGAAATGTTTTTAGGGTTTTTTTCTTCCATGCCTATGCTTTTCTGGTTTTCATGCTAAAAATGAAGTAAATGCTTCTTGTTGTAGTGATTCAGTACTTTTGCTAGCCCATGATGTGCTGAAGATAACTGTCTTTATTGTTGTAAAGCTGTTGGTTTTGTCTTCTTGTTTAAGGAAGCTGTTTATACATGATTTTTTTGGTTTCGAAGTATTTTTTTAATTGATCTACAGCTGGCAGAGGTAATTGATCCCTAATGACTGGATCAGTAAAGTTTAGCGATAATTTCATATCAGTCATGAATCATTTTGCAAGTTGTTTGAGTAATATATTTCAGAAGTGAGATCTGTATGACCAGTTCAGCATTTCAGTACCCTTTGCCAACCCCTCATACACATCTGTAAGTTTACTCCTTTGTCATCTTTTCACTTTTAAAAAGTTTTCCTGTATTGCTGTGGTTATTCAGTAACAATTAATATAATACCTTAAAATAGCGTATGGATACATACATAAAGCAACCCTTACTCTTCCATGAACAGAAATAAACACAAATAAGGAGAACTGTAAACTAAAAAAATAACTGAGTATCTGCATTACTTGCAAAACTGTGGCCGGTGCAATACCACTATGTGGATGTGTAGCTGCATTTCTGTCACTTCAGATATTGTTCAGAGATTGCTGTGTTATGCAGTGTACAGGTGTCCTTCAAGTCCTGCAGCACAGGCAGGCAGTATCCTTCATCAACTTGCTGTTAGAAAACAGGTTTGGAAAATTGCAGCTCCGGAAATTAAAAGATTAAATGGCACAAAGAGTGTTTTGTTCCACTCCGTTGTGGTGCTTGTGGCTTCTTTAATTGAAATAAAGATTTTTAGCAACTAGAAAAATGGTGACTGTCTTTTCCCCCCTGTAATATTTTCTAGGATGAAACTAGAGCAGAAGTTCCCCCTGGAGCACCACAGGAAAGATCTGCAATTATTGTTGAAATAGACAATATGGAGCTCAGTGAACTCAGAAAAAGGTCAGGACTGAGAGCGTGTATTAGCAATATTGTTTTCCTGGCAGCTGTGTTATGAGTGCAAAAGTAATGCTTTTGTATCCCTCTAAGGCATTTCAGGGGAAAAGGGAAAGAAGTGGATTTACAGTGGATTAAATGAATCCTAGTCATATTCTTGAATTGTTACCATCTGTTAATATTTGTGGTTTGTTTTTGTAAAGATACATACTTACTGGTGACTTTATTTCAATATCTAAGCTAAAGCATCTCATTATAATTAAGTCTTTATCACAAAAAAAGAACATTTCTTAGTAAAAAAACCCAAGAAATTCTTTCAGTATGTGAAATACTGATTTCATATTTCATTTTGTCATAGGCTTGCAGAGACTGAGCAACAATATGATTCAGTGCAGCAGGCTCTCTCACAGCTGACAGAAACGCTGTCAGAAGAGAAGAGGAGGAGAGAAGCTGCAGAAGAGGCTCTTGGACTCTCTGAGGAGCAAAGTAACAGGTGAAATACTCCTGTTGGTAAAACATGGGTGGTTTTTCTTTTGAAAGAAAATGTCTGTAAAACTTACTTATTTTTCTTTTCTTATACTTTTGAAGTATGTTACAGTTAGACTGCTGCATTAAACCCTTACAGGGGTATAAAATAACTTGCATGTTCAGAGAGCCAAAGCCATCTTTTGCTTCTGTTTCCCCTTGGATGAATGCATGGTGAGGTTTTAATTTACTCTATGCCTGGAGTAAATGCAAAGTGTACTACAGAACTGGAAAAAAGGAGTGCCAGGTTTTTTGTTTGCCTTTTAATGAGGTTAGTGATAGGTTTTCCTATGGGTGTTAGATTTCTGAGTAAGTAATAGAACAAGTACAACAAACAAACAATAAAACCTGTTTGTGGGTCTGCAGTACTGGAAGCAATGGAAATGCATGTGTAACTGTTAAAAAGCTAGGTTTAACTCTGGATCAAAAAAAAAATGTTATGGGCTTTGGGATTGTTTTTTCTTTATTTAATGTCTTGCTTCAGATGTTGGACTCTGTAGGCAGTGGTAGTTCTTTATTTTCAAGCTAGAAGAAAATCTCACATGTAACACCTTTAGCACAGCCACAGTTTAGATTTAAAATATCATTATCCATCTGCCTGCTTAAAGTGTCCATCACTGCCATCATCTGAAAATCACTATTCAATCAGTTAGTGATGATGTGGGTTATTCTGAATGAATGAAACACCTTGAGAATAGATTGTAAATAAAAAATGTAATGCCATGAAAAAGACATGGCATTATAAACTCAGTCTTACTGCTTTTTGTGGGGACCTTCCCCCAGTAAAGTAAGTATACAAAATAATGTTTATGTGAATTCAGTACTTTAAAAGAGGAGGTAATTTGGTACTCCATTGTCTGCCTTTAATTTTTTGCTAGATTTGAAGTAAGCAGTTACAGGTCTGTACCTAGTGAATACACTGTTCAGATGGAAACTGAGGAGGAAAGGGAAGCCTTAATCATCAATCCTAGTGAACATGTCGTTGTGCGAAAGGTAAGTAAATGAAAGCTTTTAAAAACCTTGCATTATAAACTACTTAAAAGTAGTGTGCGTATCGTATACTGCACGTTGCAGACTAGATTGAAAATGGCACAGCTCATGGTCTTCTTCACGCTACCCCTTTCTTTTTTTCTGTCTTCCCTCTGCTATACCTCTCTTTCAACTGTCATTCATTCTTGTAGTGCAGATTTCCCTTCTGAGTGACTGGAAGTCCCTGATTTTGGGTTGTCCTCTTTATATGTAAACATTGGCATGAAGCAGCTACTTGTCTAATCCGCCTTGGCTCTGAAAATCTGAGTGTGAAGTACTCTTACTGTGTTAGGTGTCGTGGGGATGGGTGGGCCATACAGGCATCCATTCCAAGTAGCAAACTACTACTGAAACTACGTTTTACTGAAAAAAAAGTCCTTAATTTCTTTCTGCTTGGGTTTGGATGGTGTGTCAAATACAGGCAGCTGTGTAAACCATGCCATAGAACATTACATATGTCCAAACTAAAATGTGAGTAGTCATACTTATATTACACATGTGGCCATTAAATCAAATGTGTGTGCATATAATTACACAATTTCACCTCTAGTATTTGTGCGTAATTACATAACACACAAATACCTTGAATCCATTCCTCCCCCTTTTATTAATGCTGTTTTCATTGGCCTTTAAGTCATTCATGCTTACAGCTTATGTTGTGGCATCCATTGCTGCATCGGAGGCAAAAAAAAAAATATCGAAGTTGCAGTGGAGCTTCTTCTCACTTGTATTCATGATTACTTATTTGATGTTTTTGTTTCGTAACCAGATGAAGGGAGGAGCCCTTTCCTTCCGAAGATGGGTTCGAGGGCGAAGTCTTTACTGTTCTAAGCTGCTGACCTCCAGAGCAAAATCCCGCTATTTATTCCTCACATACCTAGTTACACTACATCTTGTTGTTTTACTGTGCCTCACTGGTGTTCTCTGAATACACTGCGTTTTTTGGGTGAATTATTTCCCTGTAGGTGATGGTGTGCCAATTGAAGATGATAGACTTTTCACATGCTGCTGTTAAGCTATGCACTGGACACAGTTGTATATATTCACTACATGAATCTTGAGCTTCTTAAAAGAAATTTCTGTATATCACAGTTGCTCCAAAGTTGACTTGAATTGCTCTAACTGTGGAATATTATATTTGCTAAGGAGAAAATATTCCCCTCAGCCCTATAAAGAAACTGCTGCATACAAGTTATTTAATATTGTTTGTGAGTACATAATGATTGATTACTACTGAATGGGTTGTAAATGATATCTTTTCTATATAAATTTTATTTTAAGAGTTAAACTATAAATTTTAAAGGAATATTCAGCTATTGCTGTTTATTGACTTCTTGATTATAACAAGAAGTTTTATAGAGTGCAATAAAGGAAGAACTACTGGATTTTTGATTTTTTTGGGGGGTTTGGTTTGGTTTCTTTCTGAAAATAAAAGAATTAAGGAAGTTGTTCTTTGGCCATACGCTTTGTAAAGGCTGTTGCAAGGTCCACAGATGTGTATGTGGTAATGAGGTAAGGCAGTGATTAAAGATTCAGAATTGAGATGACATGATGAATGTCTTCAACTTCTTATATTCCTTTACTCTTGTTTAAATGTGCAATTTCTGTAACTTTTCTCATGTTTTTTTTGTTTTATTTGGTTGGTTTTGGGTTTTGGGTTTGTTTAATTTACTTGCAGTTCTTGTCTTGGTGGGTTTAGTTACTGCCTATCTTTGGGGCAAAATGTTACTGAGCTGTTCAACACGTGAAATTCAAGCTTATAAAGACACAGCCTTACATAGTTTACGTGTTTGGGCTTCAAGGTACAAATTCATAAAGGATGCATTTTCAGCTAAGGGGCTGTGAGGAGCAGGATTTGCATTCGGTTTCTGCTGACACATGGTAGTTATGCGTTGCATATTAGTAAATTTATGTTTTGTTACAATGTTTCCTGAAACTGCACAACTATTTCTCTGATTCAAAAAATAGTTTATTTCTGAAGATTGTGGCCAGCAGAAGCTGGAAGGTTGTTTTTACACCCCGTATTGTTGTTAGTTGGTGTTTGTTCTCACTGCATTTCCACTCACATCTGTATGAAGTGGGGATACAATCAAGCTGAGTCTAAAGGAGTAGACATACAGTCAGAAAAAAAGGAGTAGCTGCTTGATTTCCTGTTTGCTAGGCTAAAATCCAAAAAATTGTGTGGGAATAGAAAAACCTAATGAGTATGGAAGTGGAAGGATTCGGTTGGTTTTACTGATGGGCAGATACGAGGTTGGCTTTGAAGAGGTGTTAGTGGATTATCTGTTTAAGGTCCAAGGACTTTTGTATGCGAGGTCTGCCGCACAGTTGCGTGACAGTTAAGAAAGAGGGGTTGGTTGGCATTTACATTTGCAGAGGTAACATTTACCAAATTGTATCTGATGTTCTGTATCGCTTGTGTTTGTCATGTGGAATAGGACATACTGCCAGCTGTAGTTATCACTGTAGGCAAATCCTGTAAACTTTCTTTTGATGGTTCTTTTCTATTTCTTAGTCTGATAAAGGTCTGAGTTTCTATATAAATCAAATATATTGCAATAGAATTGTCTTTTGTGTGTGCGTGTGTGTAAAATGGTAACGGCTCATCTCTTTTGAATGGCTGATTGCTGATTCAGTCCCTGTTTTCAGCCATGGTGTCACCCAAGCACTGAGATAAGTCAGCTATTTTCAGTCTTTGGCCACACAAACAAACACCAGGTACAGTTGAAACACGAGTACTGTACATGCTAAGGCTTCTCCCTTTCCAGCTTGAAGGTGGGTGTTAACAGAATGATAACGAGCTATTCTTAGCTAATTGTGTTATAATGAAGCATCATGTTTTCAGATGACAACAGTGGACCTACAAATCCTTCCAGTCTTACTCATCTAGTGTGAGGTGCTTTTGTCTTAAGGGGAGACAACAACGCTCTGTGGTGAGGCAGAGCAAGTTACCGAGTGGGAAAGGATCCAGAGATGTTAGAAATTCTGCCCTAATTTATCCAGGCCTTTGTGCTGTCACTGTGATAAGCACAAACTGGGAAAAAAAAATTTCCAAAAATGGCTTGACATGTGTAGATACTCTGTGAACTCCATTCCAGAAGCTGATATAAATGTAATGGAAGGTGAGATCATGGCATTTACAAAGAGGCTTTTACAAATCATCACCATTTCCTGGTAAGTATTGCCCTAAGAGGTTTTTTGCATGTTATAGTTCATGATTTTAATGCTTTGCTTCACTTGATCGGAGATCTTGTGGGGATATACACACTTCTTCCTGGACTTGGATGCTGCTTGCCTCAGGCTTTGAAGGAATTCCAAAGGGTCTCCTGGTGTAAGGTAATTCAGGTTTGACTGCATGGTGACAGGGAAATGTGCAGACATTCCTCATTGTTGGGAGGATCTGTAGAGTGCAAGGAAACCTTCTTAGTCTATTTGAACCCTGGAAGAACAGTTCCATAGTGTTTGCTGTCTGCACGTTGGGCCTTATGCAGAATCCAAAAAAGTAATTCTCTGTTAATTGTATTAAATTTTGCACTAGGAATTAGAAAAAATTGAAACTAAAAATTAAAATCAAGCAAACTTAGCAAATTTATTTAGGAGCTTTATCTGGTGAAAAGACTTCCAAATAGCTGCTTTGTGAAAATGATTATTAAACCTATAAATTCAGCTGCTGTAAAGCAATGACATGACTCAATCAATGAAAGCAAAGCAAAATAATGAAAAAAAAAAAAAAAGCGGGAGGGGAATCAACAAATTCAGCAATTCGACACTATAGTAAGTGTCGGTGGCTTTGCAGGAATCTAATCAATAGTGAGTAAAAGTGTAAACAACTGCTGCTAGCACTTCAAAGTGTAACTTGTACAGATCAGCTGGGGTTCCTCTCTAAATTTGGTTTCTCTAGAGTATGACTGTACTGACCTTAGTTTTACATGTAAAGCTACATACAGAATGCTGTGTGTATGAATGAGCGGGAATATTATTTCTCACCATGGAGGATTAAACATCTTGGTTCTCTCCAGCTTTCTTCAGAGCCAAGGAGCGATGCTGAGCTCTCAGAGCTTTGTAGCATTTCTCTACTTTAAAATTCTCAACTTTTAAAGTCTAGTATCTCATCTTATGTCATTTCTGATGCTTTTAAGAACTGTGTTTCCTTATGTTTTACATTGATGAAGTCAGAGTCTGGGCAGTTCTGTAATCTTGGATACTGCTGGTAAATGTTTGGCTGATTGCATTTGAAAAGCCTTTTCCTGAGGGTTTTAGAAGAAAATAACAATTCATGGCAACATGAACAAATGTTCAAAAATACCAGCTACTAGAACTGATGGTTAAACATTCCTATGCTAAAGCTGTTAACAAATTTACGTGATAGAATTATTCTGCTTCCTTATGTGAAAAAGAATTTTCCAGTCATAAGCACATCGACAAGAATTAAAATGATTTTTCTTATTTAAAGTAAGTCATATTTTTGAATTATGCTTCCATTTCCCTGCGAGCGTTCGGATCAGCCATGCCACAGTCTTGCTTTGTAAAGCCTATGGGAAAGGTTTGAACAGCAGGAACTTTGTGCAGTAAAAACTCTAACCCCCAGAACTGTTCCTGTTTGTAAATCTCTGGGGACTTTGTAATTCTTGCAGGGATACTCAGAAGAGCCTGAGACATTTTAAACCCCACAACAGGGCAGCATGAACTGGTTGCAAGGCAGACCCTAGTGCTGGTGGCCACCGCTCCTGGCCTGCCTGCGCATGTAGGGCTTTGTTGGAACTGGAATGCCATCAGGAGTCAAATACATGTTTGCATTAATTGCAAAAATGATGCTTAATACTTTTTTGCTTTGTTAGGAACAAGAACCTTGCTGGACAAGTGCTGGTTTTCATTCCTTTCCCATTTCTGAAGTACCTTTCCTTATCAAGTGAAGTTGCCAGAGAAGGAAAAATAAAACCCTTTCGTCTTCTCGACTGCCTAAAGAGGCAATCGTACAGTTCTAAAAATAACCAAGGAATCCGAAATAGAAGTCTTGGTGAAATTCAGGCCCTCCCTTGGTGGGAGTTTTGCCATGAATTTCAATGAGTTCAGGACTTTGTCCGATGTGTTGGCCAACTGCTGAAGTTGAGTTGTTCCTGGGCGGCTGTGCCAGCTGCCTCTTGTTCTGTTTCCCAGAATAACCGCTTCGATAAGGTATTTACCACTTACAAATATGGAATAGGCCCTGTAGTGAGCACTTCACATTACAGAGTAGCTGTCATTTAAAAACACACAGCAAACGCTTCCCTGAAACTTGTGGTGGGAGTTATTTTTAGTTGTTTGTTTAAGATTGATGATGACCCTCCAAGAAAAAGGCAAATCTAAACATGCCGCTGGGGAACAACTGTGATCTTCAAAGTAGTGAATGTTCAGTGATTCTTATTTACCATCTAATTACTAATGTTATAGCTGGTGGGTGCATATGATCAATTCATTTTCAACAAATGAAATTTCTAGAAGATAATTCAGCCTCGCAAGACATGGGGTGATGCTTGCTTAAGTCCAAGTGGAGCTGAATGTGTATCCTCTAGCTGAACTTGTCCCATGGTCACGAGGCCAATTAACAGAATATCACAGGAGCCCTTGAAGCTACAGCAGAGGAGATTTCCCTTTTGGAAACAAACGCTGAATGTCCTGCTTAATTTGCTTCGGTGAACCTAGTCAAGCTGAAATTGATGCGGATACTTAACATGCTTTGCAAGATCGGGGCATTAGCATAGACTTTGTTGTTTAGATTTATTCTTTTCCAAAATTATTATTTTTATAGCAGTTTGCTCTCTAAATGATGGAGAGTTACTTCCATCCTATTCCGTTCCATCTGCTCCCCCCCTAATTACTGTTTTGCAGCCAAAATTGTGAGGCACTATGTGCGATGACGATGAAACCACAGCCCTTGTATGTGACAATGGTTCTGGGCTTTGCAAAGCTGGGTTTGCAGGAGACGATGCCCCAAGAGCTGTATTTCCATCCATTGTTGGACGTCCTCGACATCAGGTCAGTTGGTACCACCGTGGAAGTGCTGCTGGTTTGGGTGGTTAGTTTTGGGTTGTGTTTGGTTTTTTGGGTTTTTTGGTGTTGTTTTTTTTTTTTTTTTTAGACTTTAGACATGGCAGTGAGAAAGCATCAGACTTATTCAGGCAAAACTCTCCTTGGCCTTTTAGGAGTTTAGCTTGTTAGGAACTGGAGGATTGAGCTGCGTGTCTTTATTGCTATGAGGTAAACTTCATCCTTTGGGAAAAGTGTTCTTCAGCGAAAAAAATACTGACTGTAGAAGAACGTAAGTGTTTTAATGATACAAAGGTGTCTTATCAGGAAAAAAAAACATCCAACTTGTTGGATCAATTAATACTTGCTGTATCAATACGAAGAAAAAAAAAAGCGGTACATTGCTAACATGAGAAACTACATAAATAATAGTGCTAAGTTTCTTTTCTTGTTCCATTAAGCAACGGTATGGCCCAATAAACTTCCAAAAAAGGTTTCTAATGAAGGATAAATGTGGCTTTTCTTGACCTTGGAAAGGGTTTTTTCTGCTTAACTTCTTTTCTAACAGTTGCTTAACAAATAGAAGATGCAGATTTTTGTGAATTTGATTCATATCTGAGTCAGATTTTAATTTTCTGGGCTATAAAATCCCTTCCCTGAAGTTCTGTGGGGTCTTTTGCTGAGCTGAATAAGCCCGATTTGACAGGTGTAAAATGCTAAGCATTTTGAACACCTCTGAATTGTTGAAGTTGAGTATCAGTTGTTGAAAACGTCCATTCTTTAACCTCTCGAATTGTTCATGGTCTTCTGGTGTGTAATTTTGCAGAGTTTAGCAGCTTAACCACTGTATTAGTGAATCCATGAGAAAAATTAAATATTTTTATGCTAGTTGATGAATAATATTTTACCTCATATGTTGCTATATTATTTGGATCAACCATGATAGGCTTCCTAATATAAACATGATAAACTTTAGTAAACTGTTCTTACAGAAAATCTGTCTCTGTTTTATATAAATTAATGCTTTTTTGCAAAATGTGTATTTTTCAACACCATTTCACTTCCAGAAAGGGGGAATCTCTCTAAAGCCAATAGAGAAGCTGCCTAATAGAAAAGGCAACCGAATATATAAAGTAAATCTAGGGGCATTGTATCTTTCTCACCTATAATTCTTTCCCTTTATTCCTTTGTGGAATGACAAAGGACCCATCCCTTGTGGAAAGCCATGGGTTTGCGGATGCCTGCCTTGGCTGGGCATTGGTTGGACCGAGTGTGAGACACCTTCCTTTGGTTTGGAATGCCTGCCTTGCTCTTCCTGGTGGGTTTGTAGGGGGACTTAGTACAGAGTAGGTGGTCACTGATAAATTCACATTTTAGCTCCTTGCTTGTTTTGGGGGTATGTTCTGGAACAGCAGTAATGTATACAGTATTTCACACGAGGTTTTAACTTAAAAATGATATTCTGTTTCTAATGTGCGTGATATACTGCACTAATACTAGAATAATGTACTTTGCAGGGTGTTATGGTGGGAATGGGTCAAAAAGACAGCTATGTAGGGGATGAAGCACAAAGTAAAAGAGGGATCCTGACGCTGAAATATCCCATTGAGCATGGAATCATCACTAACTGGGATGACATGGAAAAGGTGGGTGTTTATTTTAAATGTAATTTTGTTGAGGCATCTTCTTATCCAAGACATATAATTTGCCATTAACCTTCTTGCAAACCAAAGGGAAAATCCTTGAAGACTTTGTAATTGCCTATAGGTAAAAGGGTAGTAGAGTGTGCTAGTGCAGGAGCTGACCAGTTACTTTTCTTTTAAAGAGTAAGTGCGTATTACTTGTCAGATTTGGCTGTATGTGATAAAAGTATTTTATGATTTATACATATTCTTTTTGGTCTTGAAGTTCATCCTGGGGCAGAACATTTGACAATGATAGAAAGTAGCCAAAGTGAAAAAAAAAAAACCAAAACCCAAACAAGCTGATGATTCATCAGAGGTGAATCAGAGAAATATTAAAGATATATTACTGAATCTGGGACCAAAAACTGTGAGGTGGGGGGATGATTTTCCCTCCTCAGTACTTGCCTATGTGAACAAGATGATGGGTGGTGCCCACATCTTCTATTGCTTATGATATTCTTAATGTTAATTAAAGAGGAAAAGACATAGTGGAGCTTCCTATCCCTATACTAATTATTTGAGAGTGGGGTATTTTTTTTTTTCTCCTGAAGCATGTTTTTCTGTTGCCAGTTCCAGTTAGCTTTTAATGTCTGGATGGTGAGAAGGCATCTTTATTCCCTATCAAGCACGGCTCTCTGGGCATGCAGCCAGTGCAGTGACCTCTTTGTGAAGTGCCCACTTAAGGATGTCCCAGACCGGGTGCAGGCAATGAGGTGTGCTCTCCGGGGAAGCTTGAAAGGCAGGAGGAGTCCTAGGGGCACTCTCGTTCTGCTGTGTATCTCTGATATCCCATGTTGTGGTCTCTTCAGGAAGCATCCGAGTCTGTACATGGAAATACTGTACCTCCTCTTTAGAGACAGGATGGCGATTTGGTCCCTTGTTGTCTCCAAGTGAAACGGTATGGGAGGGAAACACCACAAGCAAAGGCTTCTAGTAATGTTTTCCTGTGGAAAATACCACTGCAAGGAAGGCACGGGGCTGGTGGTGTTCTGTACTCACACTTGCAGAGATGTGGTATATAGAGTTACAATATGTATGCCTAAAGTCAGTTGTTACGCCATATTTACAAACCCAAACTGGTAAGTGCAGGGTGTCCAGAGAATGGACCAAAGTCGATATAGGAGCGATGGGAGTTCCTCAGTTCGTATCTGGAAATAAATTGCCCACCTGCTCCTCTAGATGGAAGCACAGTATTTGGATTTCGTTATTGCACTGCTTGCTGGGAAGGACACCTTGCTCGTTTCTGTGGAGTAGGAAGTTTACCTCATACATCCAGTTATGTTATTCTTCCTGATAATTTTCCTGCTGTCTACATTCAGCAAGAAATTATGTTCTCCTGTAGGGGGAAAAAAAAATTAAAATAAAATTGGAGGTCACTGTTTCACATTCTTCCCTCAGCGACTGGTCTCTGCATCTGGAAATTATCCTGTGTATAACAGATTATGTATAACCAGTTCTTTCTCTGGGTAATGCTGGATGCTAGAGCAGACTCTCTAAAATCCTGCTAGGAGAAGGAATTAGAGAAGGTAAAAAGGGTGGCACGTGCTTTACTGTAGTGTAAACTCATGGCTAGAGTGATTGATATCAGGGTGTAATGTGGTGGGGGCTTCAGGCAGTGCTGTAATTCAGGCAACGGTCAGATACTATATGGGTTCTTGTAGTTTGAACTTTTCCTCTCTTTGTCACTTAAATGGATGAAGGAATGACTTGTGAAAGTGGGACCCTACCCACACTTACCTTTGGACAGGTGGCTTGCAACGTGCAGTAGCTGGCAAAGATGCCCCAACACTGAGTTGTGCTCAAGCTTCTTGCTGAGCCCAGGAGCAGAGCGGGACAGAACGCAGAGGCTGCTTTTAAGTGAAGGAGCAATGTGCATCAAACAGAAAAAGGAAGCATGAGAGAAAGACAGTGGTAGGGAAGAAGCAAGAAACAGCGCTACTAACCTTTGTGATTATTTCAAACAAGAAAAACCGCATATTTGTTTTAATATACAGGTTTCTCTGATTTAGTCATGTGTCTCAACTTGTAACACATGTGCATGCACACAAGCACACACATGTGCACACACTGTTATGGCTGAGAGAAGTTCTGAAATGCCATTCTTAAAGGTTTGATGCTATGGAAGTATCTTTTGTATATGCATATATATTTTTTTTTTTTTTTTTTTCCTCCCTCAAGATTTCTAAACCATTGCATGATTTCGATCCGAACCACACATTTCTCTCCAGTGCTTGGTAATCATACTACTAAAAGCATCACGATGTAGAAGAAACAAGGGAATTACTGGGTAACGTGCCAGAAATGGGACAAAGGCATAATAGTGCAGTGCCCAATCATCCATGTTACAAAAAGAGGGAGGCCACCAAAAGATTAGGCCGAATGTGCATGTGTGCGAGAAAAAGCGAGAGCAAGGATGCTGCAGGACACGCAGACTGTCGTGTGAATGGAGGGCGAGAACATGTAGGCAATGAAATGAAGCATTCTTCTTCTCCTGTGCTTCAATTCACAATATTCAAATTGGGACTGCTCTGTTTTCCACTGGATAATAATACGGGGCATTGTACATCACTGTTAATCTATTCACAGCAACTGAGCTGACAACGTATGGGAGGGAAAGCGTTGGGATGGAGCGTTTTCTGGCTCTGATGACTACATAAACATTTAATATAAGTGTTGGAATAATCCTTCCTCAATGATTTCTGTTTGCTATTGTGCTTGCTGCTGACATTTAATTCTCATGACCTATAAAATCCAACACTGAAATATTTTTGTTTCTTGTAGAATATCATTATCCATTAACATGGTTATGATTAGGTCAAATCTAATGGGCCGTACAATGACTGATTGTGCCCGGTTTTGAAGAAAAACCTGCAAACTGCCCGAGGTTTGGGCAGAGTCCTGCTTTGTGAGTTCAGGTGTGTTCCTTACTGCTGGAAGTGTCAGTACTTTGTTAATTATGCAAGCTTGGAGGTTTTCTTCTGTTCCCTTAGTTCTTCCCTGTGTGAAATGGCAGTTGTTCTCTTGTATCTGATTTATATTTTTGTCTTAAACTTTTATGTGATTACTTCCTGTTTTATTCAACTTCTCCCTGTACTTATATTCTAAACCTTCAAACGGAAGATGGCCCAGCATCCCAAGCCCCAGTTGGGAAACATCTGATTTTTTTTTCTTTCTTTTTTTTGGGGGGACACACACGACTGAGATGGACTTAAATTTTTTTTTAGGGCTGATAGTTTTCTGGACAGGTGTTGGCTTTGTAGGCACTTCCAATTTAGAGAAGATCTATTTTCCACTAAAGTTCATTTTGGAACATAGTAATACTTGTTTCTAGGATATTAATCAAATAAGCTCGCCCATAAAACTATCCTGATGTTTTTTGCTCAGAAATAAGCTTGTTGGGTTAGGTGGAGCTGAGCTAAAAAGAGGTGGCGGGGGGGGGGGGAGGAGAAAAAGGATATGAGGGTAGGAAAGAATTAAATGAGAAGATAACAAATAGTTCATCGTGTTACTGAACAGTCTGTGTTCAAGCTGGCATCAACAAAACCCCCCTTCAGTTCCTAACAGCCAGAGTCTTCAGACAATCAAAGCCAGCAGCGTTTGATACAGGTAGCACCTTCCAACATGAAAGTCATGCTACAATACTTCACAGACTGTGGCTAAGATATTTTAAGTGAATGAGAGTTTAATTCAGGATGTACTGGGTGAAATATCTGTGTCAAAGGGCCTTTTGCGTCTGTGAAATAATTAGATTTCTAAACACCATCTTGGCAATGGCTTGCAACTGGATCGATCTCTAAGCAGCTTGAAGTGGAGAAGTCTTTCCAGGGCTAACAGTTCAGCGCTTGGCTCAGCCTCTGCATCAGAGCACTGAGGGGGGGCACTCCCTGGTGTCCCTGCTTAGAAAGGACGATCTGTGCTCTCCTTAGGGGATCTGACTGGAAGGACTCCATTGTGTAGGTTATATTCTGCTGTTACATACAGTAGAAACCAAATGGTTTGGGTTCTAAAATGGAGTTGAATTTGGCAGATTCACTCTTGCGTGCTTTCTGTCTATTTTAATAGGTCTGTAAAAAAAACATTAAATCTATAATTACTCAGACTGTATTTGAAAAGCTTTCTGTGTAGTTCTGTGGACAGAAGAAACAATTTTCAGAACACTTCTCTAAAGCGATTTTTGTTTTTAGATCTGGCATCATTCTTTCTACAATGAACTCCGGGTTGCACCGGAGGAACATCCCATCCTGCTGACCGAGGCCCCATTGAATCCAAAGGCCAACCGTGAAAAAATGACTCAGGTAATTGTCTGAGTGCTGTGCCACAGATCATTTCTGCATGGAAGCAGCTAAAAATATAAATAGTTCTGGGTAGTCAACTTTCTTAATCTGGGAGGTAATCCCTTAGGGTTAGCGTGGGTTGGCGTGCTGGCTAAGCCATGGTGAGAGAGCAGGAGTTTCTGCTGCTCATGCTGTATCAGTTTTCCGGATGGCCCTAAACTGTTCCGTGGGTGTGTGTGGCAGTGACACATACATAACTAGCCTCACAAAAGCTTGAAGTGATTTTCTTTGTTCACAAGACTGCGTGTGCGCTTAGTTCTGGAAGTGGGGAAGCTGGAGGCTGAGGTGGCTTCTGATGCTGAGTTTTGGTGTGTCCATAATGTTAACCCAGGATTCATGTAATTTTTTTGAATGGAGTTATGAGTCATTGACAGATTTAAAAGTGAGCTTTGCAAGCCCTGCAACACTGGTCATGTACCAGCTGAATCACACTTCTGTGTGAATTTTGGATCAGTGATGCCTTTTGTGTGCCTACCTCTGGCCATTCAAACTGAAATGATGCTTTGCTAAACGTTTCTGCCTGTGACTTACTCAGTCTGATTTAACAAACTCAGGTTGGAACCAAAAGTTGGCCTCTGAGGTTTGGATATTTTAGAGCAGCCTTCTGGCCAAAAGTCCACATTATAAATTTAGCCAGTGATGTAACCAGAAGTAAGTGTGATTTAAATACAAGTATAGGTATAAAATCACCTGGGAAAATTAGATGTGGCTGTGCGCTTCCCTTTGTGCCCACTTTTGGCATATATTTAATAGGAAGATTATGCATCAATTTAGCAACAGTGTAAATAAACTAATTAAGTAGTGAGCTTGACAGCATGCATTACTGGGAGATAATACAACTGGGAGATAATAAACAACAACAGACCATAAGAAAAGCCTAGCTTATAACAACCAGGAAGTGCGGTTCATACAGTAGACGTGTCTGGGACTGTTTCTCTGTCATTACACTGTAATGATAAATCCTGTTTTCGAGATTGTTTAAAGGCCTGTTGTTTATTACTGATTGCATTAAATTCATTACATTAATTAACTATGAAATATCGGTAATTCATGTATTTTTTTAATTGAAAGCATACTTTTTATTAAAAGTAGACTTCATTGGCAAAGGTATTAGCTTATGAAATCCAAAGTTTAAGTTTAACCCCCTGATGCCGGTGGCTCTGATGGGTACAATGGTGACTGTTGAGTCACCATCCCTGGAGGTGTTTAAAAGATGTGTAGACGTAGAGCTGAGGGACATGGTTTAGTGGTGGGCTTGGCAGCGTTAGGTTTGTGATTGGTCTTGATGCTCTTAAGGGTCATTTCCAACCTAAATGATTCTATGATTCTATGAAACATGGTTACAGCAGCACCACTAGTGATGGGGTAGCACTGCCTAGGGTAGGTGGCATTGGTTTAAACAAGGATACAGCGCATAGGGTTGTCCAGCTGGAAACAATGTTCCATCTACTCAGATAAAATTGCAGTGTTTCTGACACAAGAGATGGAAAGAACTGGAGCTTGTTAAGAGTAGAGGAGGTGGGGGATGAGATAAGAGACTATGCCTAAGGTCACTATAAAGAGAAAAGAGAGATTGTTATATTTGCTCTGGGGGAAGAACGAGATGTGATGGGTTTATACTAGACCAAGTGAGGTTTTAGCTAGACACCGAGAAACCCCTGAATGATAGGAAGTACAGTGTATCACTAGATTTGTTTGCTGGAGGAATCTGTGGACATTCCAGCAGAGGAGTTTCTGAGACAGAACCAAGGCTGTGTCAGGAATGGCTAATTCTTCCTTAAGATGGGAATAGACAGAGTATGCCTCGTGGCTTCTTCCAGCTGTGTCTTCTATACATTATTTGTGTGTGTGTGTGTATACCTGCACCACCACCCCCCCACCCCCCGCCTTAGATTGTGGCATTGTTGCAGTCCTGCCATCAGGCCCAAGGTGTCATCTTCAATTAACATTAAAAATTGACGTTAAAAATCTGACCTAGTCTGAGGTTAATGGAAAGATATCTACTCACTTCAGTGATTTTTTTAAAAAAATGAAATTCTAAAGAAAGCATAATGTGCTGTTCACAGAAGAACCAGTATTCATGAAATAAAAAAATAATTTACTGTCTCTTCAGATACTTTTTAAGCATAGATCCTAAAGGTTTTCAAATTCTTCATTCCAGATCATGTTTGAGACGTTCAATGTGCCAGCGATGTATGTAGCAATTCAGGCAGTGCTGTCTCTGTATGCATCTGGAAGAACGACCGGTGAGTTTTTTCTGGGAGTGGTATTTTCCACCTGTCCTTCTCTTGTGGAGGTATATGCACATATGCACACACACAGATATATGTTGATTATGGTGCACCAGCTGTGTATTAAGAAGAACTGATAGCCATATGGAGACTAAATACTTCTCACCATGCTGTTCAAGTACCTCTTCAGTTTTTTCAACTTCATGGCAGCTATGGGTATAGATTTATGACTGTGCTTCAAAAACTAAGCGACTACAGCTCAACTATATGAACAGCTGAAAGGCTATACAGTTTGATACTGCCCTTCATTGCACAGCATAGAGAAGAGGCAGTATCTTCACTAGATTGCTCCAAACCCATGGCTTCTTCTTCCTTTAGACCTACCTCTATCATTAAGCTCTATTCCCAGTAGAAAAAAACCACCCCTTTCAGTAGCTAGATGAAATATTTCACTGAAATGTTGAATTTCAATCACATAATGATGTCTGCTGTTAAGCGATCATTCATTAGAATTGGCATGGAGGTCTCTTATTGCCATTTAGAGTCTGATCAAGCATTAAGATGGTAAATTACTTCTTAGCAACCCCGTGAGTCTTCATATACTTTGAAAAAAATTAAAATACCGTCTGTCTTTGTAGCCTGATGCCACAATATAATTTTGTATAAAAACATTGCTAGCTTACAGAAATTATGATTATCATAAATACTTGGTTTATGTTTAAAATTTGACTATTTGTATGCATGTTTGCTATCAAAAATGCCTTATTCATTTTGAGTGGAAAACATGTATTCATTTCCTATCCAAGAATAACATGGCTATGCACAGACAAACCATTGTTATATTTTCCCTGGTCAGGTGGTTTATTTTAATGGCAGATTCAAATTTTTGATTTTATAGATAGATTTTTATTTACAGTTTGTACATTATTTCATGTTTCTAAAGTGCTAGGGGTTGCCTGTAATGAAAGCCTCTGCGTACATGCAAGATCATCATTGCTAGCATCTGTTCAGCAAGAACAATACAACCAAATTGCTGAATGTTATGTCTTTCCCCCCACCCATCAAAAGCAGTTGCTGCTAACGATTTTGTCTCACGTGAACATCTGTTTGGTTATAGAAATGACAGAAGCAATAGTCATGTGAACATCTTTGTTGTTGCATGTTTCAGTCCAGAGTATGGACTGTGTGGAGGCCCTGTATCAGTGGGAAATGACCAGCTTCTCCTTTTCTTTCCCTTTCCAGGAATAGTTTTGGATTCTGGGGATGGTGTCACACACAATGTGCCTATCTATGAGGGCTATGCCTTGCCTCATGCCATCATGAGACTCGATCTGGCAGGCAGAGACCTGACTGACTATCTCATGAAAATTCTGACAGAGAGAGGCTACTCTTTTGTCACCACTGGTAATGAGCTCTGCTTTGGATGCACTTTGCATACGTTTGCTCTATTAGTTGTCTTATGCAGGGAGCGCGTACCTGGCGAGATGCATCAAAATCCCTATCACTAGGTTGGCCCAGGAAAAACAGTTCATGTCAGCTAACAGGGTCCTCCTGACTTTGGCTTTCAGCATATATGTTGAGCATTAAGGACGAGGATACCTCCTTACTAGGAAGTCCAAAGTCACTGACAAATATAGCTGGTTGTTGTGTTTGATCATACATCTTCCACAGACAAAGGAACAAAGTTAGTAGCTCGTAATGGATGAACCTCAAGGTTTACATCAAACGTGTAAACATTAATCTTTATGGTATTCCATAGTACAACATATCTTTTATTTGCTGATGAGGTAATGCATTGGTAATGAGGTAATTTGGCAATGCAAAGGGAACAGAATGTTGCTGAGACAACAGGGAGGTCAGAATCCAATGAACTGTATGGCCATCATGAACTCAGGGAAACATGCATGAGAAAATCCGTGTCCTGACTGTCATACCATATGTTAATTAAAAACTTGTTGGCTGTCTGCAGCGGAACGGGAGATTGTGAGAGACGTCAAGGAGAAGCTTTGTTACGTGGCACTGGATTTTGAAAATGAAATGGCAACTGCTGCTTCCTCCTCCTCTCTTGAAAAGAGCTATGAGCTTCCTGATGGACAAGTCATCACCATTGGGAATGAACGGTTCCGATGCCCAGAAACTCTCTTCCAGCCATCCTTCATAGGTGGGACAGGACTTTCTTTCTAGAGACTTGACAGAGGATGAAATGAATTTCTTAGGAAGTATAGACAACATTCAGCTGTAGGAGCTGAGGTATTTATTCTCAAGTGACCTTAGAAACGTGCAGCTTCTATTGACTTAATCAGTTGTTTGGAAGCTATGGACACTGCTGCTACTGCTGCAGGACGAAAAGATGCCTCTCATTTAGAAATATCTGAATTCTAAGATAGTTTCAATCTCTTATAAATGCAGTAGAGTTTCTAAGACAATGGTTTAGAGGACTATCAGAAGATCATGCTTTTTGTCTTGACTGGCTGATACATAACTGCACATTGCTGCTTATGTAGGTTTTTTTATCTGGATACTGCTTCCATTTATCATTTTATTTTATTAATCTGTAATTTAATCATACAAAATCAAATCGTAGATTATTTTCCGGTAGTTTTATCTGTAGTGTTAAAATTTCTATTCTATCCAGTGGATGGCTGACACTTTATGTGGTAACTCATGCTACCTTCAGAAATTTCCCACTTCACTTAAATTCCACACTTGAGAACTGAGCAAAATGGCTGCAGGCAGTTTGGCACAATTTCCATTAAACTAAATGGTGCAGCTAGCTATGTTTGTATGCAGAAAGGAAACTCTTCAAGCATTAATATAGTTCCAAGTTCAGTGTTTGAACATCAGCAGGAGAAATTCTCTTTAGCAGATAGAGGAATTTGGCTGCCAGCAGCGCATCAGGGGTCAGAAGTGGTGCTCAGCAATGGTCAGTATCAGAAACATAGTGATGGAAATCAGGATTTCTGGATCACAGATCTTTGTCACAATATGTGTGATAAGCTAGTCAAAAAGTTTAGTAGTTAAAGTTCAAACTGTGTCCCCAGGACTGTATCTGGTCTGTTCCTTTTCTTTAGCAAACAATAGTACCATAAGTTGACTACACTGCACTGGCATTCAAATTAAACCAACACCTTAAAAGCAAGGTAGCTCACTGAAATGCCAAGTGGGCTTCTATTTCTAGCTAACAGCATCAGAAAATGTTATAAAAAGGGCAAACTATTGTAGTAATGCCTCATTTTAAATTTTTCCTTAAATAATGTTAACTTTTTTTTTTTACTTGAAGTAAAAACCCCAGTATGAAATCATAATGGGGATCTTTCTTCCTCCCAAGTGTATTTTGCTTGTATAATTACTATGCTGAGATTACAGAGAAGGTGAGGAGTATGTTCTGTCTTTGTCCTTCCTCTCCTAAGCATCATTTAGCTTTTTTTTTTCCTGGAGTTTTCTTAAGGGAGGCAACTTGGGCTACTGAGCCTTCCTTTCATTTTAACGGTAAGAGAAAGAAGGGGACAAAGAAAAATAACATGTTGAAACTTCTTTCTGCTCAGGGATGGAATCTGCAGGTATCCATGAAACCACTTACAACAGTATTATGAAATGCGATATCGACATCCGTAAGGATCTCTATGCTAATAACGTCCTCTCTGGAGGAACCACGATGTATCCTGGGATTGGCGATCGTATGCAGAAAGAGATTACAGCTTTGGCTCCAAGTACTATGAAGATTAAGGTAATTTTGAACACCTGCACTTATAAAAGAAGCTTTTGTTGGAAAGTTGGATATTATAAACAAATCAAAATGTCCATAAGAGAATATCCAGTCTTGCATCCCAAGTTGTCATGTTAGAAGAGCCTTGTACAGCCTGTTTAATTAATACCTCTTTTCCTCCTACCAGCCAAAGCAGAATTACAAGAGTGATTTGAGAGGTACTGGAATAAAAATGTTTGCTGAAGCCATGGGAGTTGATGAGGTTATTTTGAGAAAATGTGAAACAGCAGTTAAGGAAGAGAGTCCTGTGGGATTCCCAATGAAGTAGGGCTATGAGGGAGAAAAGGGCTACTTGAAAGACACCATGGAGCACAAGAGAGGTAGGGAGGAGCTTAGAGAAGATGGAGCTGTAGATACTGAAGGGGGCATGAACAACTTGGCAAGTCACTGGAAATACTATAGGCTTCAAGGCTTAGCTGTCAGTGAAAGTCATTAATGAAAAGGGTGAAAGAATAAATCCAAAATCCAAGCAGCACACAAAGTCTGCAGCTTGTTAGCTACTTGAAAGGACCCTTTCAAGACAATGTATAGTGAAATAGAGAGGCCCTTTTTATCAGGCAGCAGACAGCACACTGAACAGGCATGACAGGAATGGAAACAGGAGCACGCAGAAGCAGGGGTACGTCCAGTGTATTTTAACAATTCAGTGGCTAAGGGGCGAATCAGCAGGAGGTCTTCTAGCTCTACATCTAGTGCATAGCTAGATACACAATGCTAGTCTATCTCAACATTGTGAGTTTGGGGTTTTTTTACATAAAAGTATTCCTTTATCATTAAAAAAAAATGTTCAGACCGTTCTACACAGTGTTGTCCCAGTGGTCTTTATTTACAACCAAATTAGGTTAACATTTCAAAACTTTAATTTTCTTTCATATGTGTTGTTTCAGTAGCTGTGTTGTGGGCCATCTGCAGGTATCTCATGGGCTGCCATATTTGTCTGCTCATAGTAACATTACAGCATCTCTATCGACTTGAGGTGGAGGACAAAATATGGCAGCTGTCCTACTTCTTAGGTGCTTTACTTCACTGGAGTTGTACTTCTGTGATGTAAAGACTTTAACCTAGTTATGTCATCCATAGAGATGTTTACTGTGTTATCTGCTTGTCACTTTATTTACAACAGATTGCACTTCTCTTCTAGATGATTGCACCACCAGAACGTAAATACTCTGTCTGGATTGGGGGTTCAATATTGGCATCTCTGTCCACTTTTCAGCAAATGTGGATCAGTAAAGATGAGTATGAGGAAGCTGGCCCCTCTATTGTCCATCGCAAGTGCTTTTGAATACTTCCATCACGTACTGTCAGTGATACGTAGTGCTGTTTCTCTCTCTCCACATCACCTGCCCTCATTCACCTCTGAGGGTGGTTTGGCTTTCTTCCACGTGTTAAAAAACCACACTATATGGATGTCATTTGAATTAGCAAATCACTTCTACTTTTTGATGCTAAAATGAGACTAACATTTCAGTGATGGATGTTTTCCAGGATTATTAACAGTAGTTATACTACACACTTTTATAGACTTCCCTCTCTGCTGCATTTGTAAGTGTTGCACTGCCTTCCAGGAGGTGACACACAGTGCTGCCGTGTGTTAGTCTGTGCTATCGATGGCAAGTCTGAAGTACCCGCATAAGTGATTCTTTCAAACTCAAACATAAGGCAAGATTTAAGTACCAGAGAAGGCTTATTTTATGCAGGTAAATGGTGCACAGGATTCTTCTAAGAGGGTTTATTTTACTGACATACAGGGGATTTATGTGGGTACTGATAGGCACATAGGTACCAATTATTTGAGTGGAGCTTGGACAGATGTCTTTTCCTTGGTATCCTGCAGTTGTTTGGCAGGACACTGTTGTCTCCCTGTGACCAGTGCTCCCCACCAGTAAGGAGCTTCAACAAGCTGCAGTACTTCTGAACCTACATGTAACAACAGGTTAAGTTATTGGATGTATTATTGCTTTCTTCATCTTCCTAAGCAGTTAACTGATGTTTCATTTTCTTTTGCTATATATGTGCTATGCTAAGCTAAGCTAATGATTACAGAGTAAATAATAACCTTTTGAATATGTTATTGAAATACTCTGGGTTTAATGGATCAATAAAAGTGTAATTATCCATGTAAGGCTGCTGTGACTTACATTAATTTCATAGTGACTAATTTATCTGTTAAAGATAAAATAATAATTACTAATTTATATTCTAATTTTATTATGAAAAAGATTTCATTCCCTCTGAGTTTTCTAGCTAAGCAGTTTTAAAATGAGAACAGAATTGTTTCGCAGTTTCTATTTAAAAAAAACCAACAACTTAAATATCTTCCTGGATGACAAGTTTTCATAATGTTCTGTATGAAGGTGAGAGTCAGCTATGAAGGTTTTACAGTTTCAGATACCAGGTAAGTGTGTTCTATGTAATTCTGGGTGCCGTAGACTTTGAACTGATGTGATGTCAGGCTTGATGTGCATTTCATGATTTAAATCAGGCCTGTCAAGTTCTTGCCAGTAAATAGAATAACCTCTTTCCAAAGATGGGGGAAAGATGTAAGTTGGATTTACAGGCTTCTGAAAATACATCTAAGGGATATTTTAAAGAATCTTCTTACTGCTGCTTACTACTGTTCCAGCTCAGGGTGATCACATTTCCTTATCCAAGCAATCTCTTAATGGTAAAAGCCGAAAGACCTAGAAGAGAAGGATTTTTCAAAGGTCTGCTGTAGCTAGCACTACCTAATAAGTGAAAGAGATTTATCTTACCTTTCATTGCCACTTGTGAACAGGAGTCAGTTCAAATTGCCGGTGTCCATGTCTTCTTAAGCAAATGTAAATCATTACAATTTTTTCAGCCTCTGGATGGATTTTACTTTATTATCTTGGTCTCAGCTTATATGATTGCTCGCTGCTTAGGTTTATAATAAATCAACTTGATAATAAATCAACTTACATATAGGAATAGCACTGTTTAGTGGCCTTATTGCCTGCCTAAGCAACGTAACTTACATTTTAATCTTGACCTTTTGTAGGTGTGATGTTCAAGAGCATGAACCTAGGTACTCAGATCTCTGGACCTGAGTTATGTGTGCAATCTCCTGTAGTATCAAAGCAAAATTCTATTCAATTTGCTAATAATCTACTTGTCCTTGTTTCAGTATTAAAAATGATGGATCTTCTTTAGGTTTTCAATTTCTTTTTTTTTAAATATATCCTTTCAGTATATACTCACAGTTTGTTAATCAGGGAAAAAAAGGAAAATGTTTAAAAGCGTGGGTTGTTGGTTGGTTTTTTTTGTTAGATGGCAAGTGAGGTACATGTTTACAGCACTTGCATATAATTGAATGAGTTCTTTGGGCTTTTCTTCTTCCCTTCCTTCCCCAGGTCTCCTCTCATTCTCCACAACAAAATTATCTTCAGTCCTTGGTTGGCATCTCTAGCTCCTGGCACAGCTGGGACTCAGTGGTTAGAATATGAATCCTCATCCCGCAGCTGACTCCTTTTTCAGTGTGGAAGAGCATGATTATGCTCTGAATACCTCCCTAACAATCTGCATGTGGAATCTTATTCAAAATTAACATGCATTTTGAAAATAGAATTAATTATGTGCTAAGAGCAAATACAGATAAAAATAAGTAAAACTATTAAGCAGTTTGTGTGATTTGGCAGACCTCTGCTTCTCTGAATGGAAATTGCCTTAGCCACCATGCAAGTTCTGCTTTTCTATATGTGGTTGTACAGAACACTATAGCGGCTGGAACTAAGAGTAGGGAATACTCATAGCCAAGAAGATAGTTTGCAGTTTTCTCCAAACACTCACCTGGTGTTCCCAACTACTCCTTGGCTACCATTTCACTTTAAGATTATCTTTAAACCCATGGAGGTGTTAATGTTTATACTTAGTCATACCTGTGCATGCCTGACTGTGTAATCTTATGTGGAAAACTAGTATGACTGACAATAAGCATCCTAAATTTGAAAGAGCTTCTACAGATGGTATCTGTGTACTATCAACAGTGCCACCAGTGCTAAACATTCATAGGATCATGGAATGGCTGGGGTTGGAAGAGACCTTAAAGATCGTCTAGTTCCAACGCCCCTGCTATGGGCAGGGACACCTTGCACCAGACCAGGTTGCTCCAAGCCCTGTCCAACCTGGCCTTGAACATTTCCAGGGCGGGGACATCCACAGCGTCTCTGGGCAACCTGTTTCCTCTGGTGAGATCTGGCCATCAGCCCACATCTGGTTCTGGAGAATAGCTTTGCATTTCAGTTTTCTAATTAGTAGGTTTTGCATGCTTAATATTCACTCAGGTTTTCTTCCCTACAGCCATATAGGCTATAAATATCTTCTTTAAAAAATAGCAAACCAAAATCTTTCAGCTTTAGGAGTTAGGACTTAGAAGACACCTCCCCACTGAACTAATGTATCTTGAGTTTCATGGTAAATCCTGGTTTTACCGTATCGTGTCAAGTAGACCTTATGGGCAGAGGTAGACCAGAAATTTTTAATCTTAGGAGCAGATGAACTTGATAGAAGAAAGATTGTCTTCTACAATGAGACATTCAAGTAAGAGCTATTTGTATTTTTAATAGATTCTATTGTTTCTATAAATAACATCAGCTTATGGATGAGATACTCCAAAGGTAGAACACTTTTTCTCAGAAATGTAAGACAGCAAATCAAGGGCTACAAATAACTCTTTGTATGGCTGAAGGCAATCTACTTTATCCAGTACATGACTGATTTATTCACATTTTTCTAAAGAGCGGGTAGAGTATTGCCAAGAGAATTTGCATCACTGTTTTACTCCAACGTAAGTGTATCAAGATCATCTAACTAGAATCCTTACCTTAAATCACTAAAATACGTGTGTCTTTGGAGCAGAAAGTAAGTTACTGTTATAAATTGCCGAGGTGAAAGGAAACAACAAGCTGCTCCGTATGGGCCAAGAGTGTGTCATATCCTTACTACGCACAAGCTGGTATGAGGCAAAGGAAGTGGGTTACATTGGTCAGAGTTTGTGACTGTCTTGGAAATAGTGTCTTGCAACAGAAATACCAATGGTAATAACTGTTCTTCAACAGTTTTTCTAGTTAGGAAGATGTAAAGTGTTCTGCATCAAGAGTGTGCTTTTTCCTGCTGGCCAAAGCTGTCCAGTGAGAAGCAGAAGGTAAAGGGCAGGGATCTACTCCCGTCCCCAAAGCAGAATCCTCAGCTACGTTTGGATTGTTTGGGTGGAGCCTTCTCCAACTTCAGCAGTGAGCCATGTTCAGTTGCAGATGCTGTATCTTTGTTTTTTGAAGGTACGATTATTTTTTTCTCAGTATATTTGCAAGGTAAAATTCTTAAAATTCTTAACATATGTTTTGGTTAATGCCACATCCTTTCATTTGACCTTTACTAATGCAGTCTTGTATCTTTTCAAAATATGCTCCCTAAAAGATTGTTTTCCTAGCCTGTGTCCTTGGTTATTTTACCTCCTTCCTTTATCCAAGAAGTGTGTGTCTTCACATTCAAGCCTCTCTCATCACTTTAATGTTTCCTCTTTTCCCCCTATCAAATGGTTGATTTATGCTTCTGATCAGCATCTCTTTCAAATCAAGCACGCTGTTGCTTTTTTTTTTTCTTCCCCCCCCGTGGAGCAGCTCCCTATAAACATCTTCACAACTTCAATCCCTCTAAATGCTTTTGTAAAACTTTGAGACCTTGTTGCCTCTGAATCCTAACCAGAATTAGAAGCTCAGATGGTTTTCTCCCAGATGTTGCCCTGCTTTTTGCCACCCCAGTGTTATCCCTTTTCTTAGATTAAAAAGTTGTCTTTGTATAGCACCTTTTGTAATCAGGTTTTGCCCTCAGTTGGGCAGCTGTGCAGTTTAGGTGCATCAGAGTTACTGTGTGCTTCTGGACTGGCCTTTCTGGGCTACTTAACTCTGTTGAAGTGGCCTGATTCTTTTACCTGGTCAGTTTCTTTAACAAGTAATAGCATAAAATAGCTCTGGCTGTGTGACGCATTGTGTTTGAATACAATAGAATACAATATTTAAGAGTTCTATTAAGTAAGAATAAGAGTATTATTCAGACCGATATTTTTTTGGACTGATGTTGTTCTAGATATGTAAGGTGTCCCTGTGTAGCATTAGGAGGTTCATCTCAGAACTCTGCTGCTTTCAGACTGTTCAAGAAGCTGCCTCCTATGTACTACAAAATTTTCCAAGTTTTGCTAATCTTCACAGTTGCTTCTTTTTGATTTGATGGTAGCTGTAGAATAATAAGCTTTCATTAACATTCTCAAAATTGCTTTGCTGGAAACGTGTTAAATAATGTGTCGCTTCAAAGTAACCCCTTCTCCTGTATTCCCTTTAACAAAGAAAACTCTGTCACCATCATTTAAATGTTATTTCTTCTAATGGGAAGAAAATCTATCCAATGCAGGAGGAAGCAGATATTCCCCCTCACACATTTTTCCAAGGGGAAATACCTTCTTTTCATAGAAATAACTTGTAGGGGAAAATATTCATATGACGGTTATGAGCTTCCATAAACTAGCACAGCTGCAGTTGCTTCTGTGGTTGTAATTTATTAAATCCACTGAATATTTGACATCTAGCTTTTAAATGTGAATGCTATCTTGCAAGTGATTTCTGAGACTTCAGTCTCCTGTAACATTACCTTCCAATTCTGCATTTCACATCAGTGATGCTTTCCTGTTAAATGATACGGGATCCAAGGTGAAAAAAACTTGTCATCAGTTGTCACAGATGTCACTCATAAAATACAAGCAGCATTTTGAAGCTTTCTTTTGGGGACTTTTCCCTCCATTTTTGCTTCAAAGTTAGTTGTTGCATCTTTGGTGAAATAGTATTTTCTTGGAACTATAAACTAGGGAACTAATGAATGCAGTATTGGGGCTTTGCTGACATTCTAAGAATCTTTAAATTCTTAGAGAGTTTAGAGTCAGAGGCACTTTTTTTTTTTTTTTTAAACAAGAAAATCTGTTTTAAAAAGCAGTAGCGTTTTGGAGACACAAAATATGCGAGCACTTGGGTAGCTCCAAATTTCAAGGTAATACAAGGGAAACGGAAAATCCTGAAACTGATCATTAACCTTTGATCATAATGATTGTTGGCCATTATAACTGGGGATGGTGGGCTTCCAAAAGCAAATGACATCTGCTTTACCTCATGTGTGCAGAATAGTGAGGGAAGAAAGAAAAATATATAATAATGAAAGCTGCTTGAAATCACTGGGGACACAATACTTGGGATGAACTGACCCTTTTTTTCTATCTGAAAAGCTTTTAATGAAAGAGGAAAAGGACCTGATGATCTTTTACTGCAAAGGTTAATAACATAAAATACTGATGAGCATTTTATGTAAGAAGCAAAGCCTGCAGATCTCATTACCTGGGTGTCCTGATTGTGCATTCATATTCAAGAAGAGAAGTGGAAAATACATTTGACACATTTTAAGGTTTATAGTGGACAGCGTTCACATTTCTGATTCCATTCCCAGTGCACTTTTCTTGTTGATAGAAATGTGAAAGACCACTGAGGTCACCCAGGCTCTCTTCCAGGCCAGGCAAGCTTGTTCACTTACCAGACACTGATGGCTAAGAAACACATGTCTGACTGCAATGAACATCAAGATGAGGGCAACATTTGGGTCCCAATTCATCAACTAGCAATTGCTGTAATCATCGTCTGTTTTGCTTGCATCAGTTTTAGGTAAAGATCTTGATTTCTGTTGCAAATCTTCAGCTAGAAAATCTGGGGAGAGGCGCCGAGTCATTGACTGTAGTAAGTGTGACAGCATGGCTGAGTCTTCATCGCATCGTGGGTAGGGACCAGTTTGCCAAGTGTTGTATAGTGAAAACCACTCAAATTACGTATTGCTCTTTAACTGGGAGAAAGAAGACAAGAATTGTAATGTAGGGACAGCAAGCAATGAAAATTGCAAGCTTTGACACGAATTAAATTTGCAAAGGCGGAAGCCATGCCCAACACCATGACAAGCTAATACGGGGAAGAATGAGATTAACGGGTTGAAATATCTCTGTCCTGTTTAAGGTTAACCTCGGGCAAGAGTGAGTTTGTTGGTGTAATGTCTTATTGAATTTTAATATGGAAATGTCTCCTGGCATGTATTCCAAACACCCTACAAATAGTGATATCGATCTGACCTTCAATTAATATGAGAGGCCCTCTGCAAAAATCAGATCAGGGTTTGAATAGCAAATAGCTTTAATATTCTGAGGAGAGCGGATCATTTACACATCTCAGTTTGAGACTATAAATCACCAGGATCATGTTTATTATGTTTTTTTATTTTTTATTATCATCTTAATGCAGGCTTGCTTTTGCTGGAGCAAAAGACCAAAAGCATGGTATATCATTAAAAAAAAAGTCACGGAGAAGATGTCAGTAGGTACAGACAACAAATAATGTGTTTGTACAAAAGGGAGTTATTTGAAATCCATTCCTGCTCTCTGTTGCCACATATTTCAGGCATCTGCTGTCTTTTTGGCAGTGGGCTAGAATGAGCACTCCCCATCTTCAGCCTTTGCACAGTCTGTGAGTATCTTTCCCTTTTCAGTTTGCACAGACCACCCTTTCTAATGGCCAGCATGTACCTCCCTTTCTCCTGGATGCAGTATCCCACATCCCATCCTACAATAAGGGATCACAAGGCATTCGCACTCACAACTCATTGCTACCAAGACTACATAGGAAGCTGAGTGGTCTTGATACAGCAATATGGGTTTTAATTAAAAAAACCCAACAATTTGTATTTTTGTTTGCTTGTGACAATAGTAAAAATTTAACAAGGTTGTCTACATACTTTCCTGTCTTACCTGTTCTTAAAGTCTTTATATCACCGAAGTGTCAATTCTCATGCAGTTTTGTAAGTATAGTAACAGCTGGGAGTACTTCTGTGGCTGTTCACCTGTATTTTAGGGAATACCTTAACTCAAGTGGGCATCAGTCCACTTTTCTTAAAGAGAATTTGTTTTTTTGTAGCAGTCTTCTTCCATCTAGGCTGTTAGCAAATAACCTTTGTTAGCCACGAAGTAATATATAGTTTCACTGACGTTGATGCTGATATTGAGCAGTTTTCTGTAGAACTGTTCATGAGCCAGGTGTGAATTTTGGAGGTTTACTCTCTTAATTGATTTTCCATCTGGCCCAGAGAAAATTATGTTCCTACAGGACTTCAAAGCCTGTAATTAAACCAGAGAAGGATTTCAGCCAGTCATAGCCTCCACTGCTCTGTGTAATACTGAAGCTGAAAGATCAACTTGACCAACTGGACCCCATGATTTGACAATACTACTCATAGAGCTGGCAGTGACCATCCTTCCCTGGCAGTGTGACCTTGGAAGCATCACTTCTATTTAATTAAAAAAAAAAAAAAAAAAAAAAAAAAAGGTGAAGATGGGGGCCAGTCTGCCTAAACTTGCCTGGTTGGTGCCACTCAAGTTCCAGACAACAATCCTGCCAGCCAACTTTCTGCTGTTGCTTAGTCTTACTTGTGTTATTGGATGAATTGACCTGTTCCTCTGCTCAAAGGTCGAGAAGCTGGATGAATTGAGTAGAGCTTTGCTACACTTCAAGGTGAAAGAGCATTAAATAAATGCTGAGGTCTGGGCTTAATTTTTTTTTTTTGTAAGATTTTTCTTGTACAACAAAACTTCAAAAATACTCTTCTGATTTCTTATATAGACTTATTGTACATAGCAGTCTGAAGGGGATGTATGGAGTTTGTCTTGAGAAAATATCACTACTCTAGGCCTTTTCCTACTGCCATTCCAGTTGCTGAATATTTTGCTGTTGTCCTTGGTAAGCATGAGAAGATGCGATTCTCTGAATACATGTGATTGTCTGAGTATGTGCAATTCCCTGTATAGCTAGCCACTGTTAGGCCTTGTGAGGAAGGTTTCCTTATGGTAGCTCTTTCACTCTGGGAGCCTTGTAAAGAGCATTTTGCATTGCAGGTTGCACACTAAATCAGTAGCTTGGCTCTCACACAGAGTTGCTGAATTAACATGATGTGACCCAGAGATGCAAAGGGATTTCTTTCATTAACAGTGCCGGGATGCTCAGGAGAACACAAGATGCGTTTCCTAGACAACAGCCAATGTTACTGTGTAACTGGAAGAAAGTACAAAGGCTGAAAAGGGAGTTTATGAAGAGTAGGGATCAATTTAGGAAAAAAATCTGAATAGCACAATTAAAGTTCTTTTACAAAATGTAAAACATCAGAGAGACCTGCTTAGAGAGTCTGTGAAACTGCTGTGATGGTCTCAGAAATAAAAAACCCCACCAAAAAATAGCAGAAATGCACTTTAAAACACAAGTATATCACCTCCTTAAGTCTATATGTGCTTCACCCTTGAAGTCACAATCCTTGTCTGACTTTTTTCCCAAAATAACACAATCCAGAATGATAATCCTGGTGGAATACACAGATGGCAGCTTGCACACGATCTCAGACTTCAGCTGCAGTTTTACTTCAAATTCCATGCAGGATAAATACACGTCAGCTGAAGTACAATCTCTCCTCTGTTCTGCATGCTCACAGTAGGACGACTGATGCAGACTTTTGGTTAATATTTAAGAGGCATTCCTGACAGCGGAATACTCTGCATCAGCTTGAGAAACCAGCTTGCATCTAGCCCTCTGGTTCTTTTCTGAAAAATGGGTTAGAAGCTTGGATGCATCATCTGTCTGCTTCAGTAGCTAGAAAAGTATGACTTAAATCTCCCTCATCTGACCGTTTTTAAATGATTAAAAAGAGGATTTTTTTTCTGTGCTTACAACTATAGCTACTTGGACTAACCATTGCTCTAGAGAATTATTTTGGGATCCTAAAGGTATATGTTTGTCAGGTTGCATTTTCACAGACATCCAAGCTGATCTGCTGGCTTGCTGCCATGAGAAAAGCATGATCTTTTTCTCCTCCCTCATCTCTTATCCTCCCTTTCCTTTTGCCTAGTCTGTGGTGATTTTTTTCGTTATTGGATTCACTAACCTGACCAAAAAAAAAAAAAAAAAAAAAAAAAGGCATCTTGTTTTGTTTAGACTAGTTAGCTTTCAGATGGGTCAGTGAGTTGAATTGTATTTTGGATAGTCCTGGCAACCATCAAGGCTGACACAAAGCTAAGCGATGCAGTGGGAGACGAAGAGGGAGTTGACTGCCCCTTTCATTGGCAGGATGCTATTGCATTGCCCTCCTGTTCCATGGAACTGCAGCATCAGGGCAGAGAATTTGGCTAGTGAGGCTGCATCTGGAGTGCTGCATCCAGTTCTGGGCTCCCCAGTTCAAGAGAGACAGGGAACTACCGGAGAGAGACAAATTACTTTGTCTCTTTTACAAATGCAGGGTAATTTGTTCACTTGCCCAAGCTCTCAGAAAAAAAATTGGCAAATCTGAAAACAAACATTGGAACAACTGATGAGTTCTGTGTTTTAACTGTGAAACTGTTTCTCTGTGTCTCTTTTTCCAAACCAGCATCTGGTAGAGAATTGTTAAGCCACTACTGTTGCTGCAAAACTTTATCTAACCAGTTATGCTTTCAGTTCTGTTTATTAAAAAAGGAGAATTATTGGAGAAATAGTAGTAAACACCTCTGACTTTATTGCTTGCTTTTAATTAGTATCTTTTGCTCTCTCAAAAGTATTTACTAGGCAAATACCGCTCTGGGGCTCACATTGGGCAAAAATGCTGGTAAAGTTTCTTGGAATAAGAGGTTACGTAAACCTAGAGCTGTGGGATGCTGCAGTTTTTTGAGCTCCTTGCTTGATAGGTTTTACCCTCCACTACCTGCCAGTGGGTGTCACACTTACACAAAAATGGCATAACTAATGAGCCAAGTTTCTACTCTTTCCATTAAAAAAAAGTTCTACCACTAAATCTTGACACTCTCCTCAAAGAAAGATTTGACTTCAGCAGGACTGTAGCCTGAGGAAAGACAACAAAATTCAACTAGACTGTATATTCAATAAGGATTTATTTTCTGTTTTATGAAACTAGACTTACAACCTCCTGACAGATGCAAGCAATTTTACTGTGAAGAATTATCAAATTTCTCTGTGAGAAAAGCTTTCTCCCCTGTTTCATCAGTGAACTTGTATCTATGCAAGGGAATTCTGTTACAGATAGAGCTGAATACATACAGTTCAACCGCAGTAATGTTTTTATCATTATTTCATTACAAGAGCAATGTGGTCCCAGCATTTTCTTCTAATTTTTTTCCATTGTGACTTTACGTATTCTATCTTAGCAAAACATCATGGCACAAGTATTGCAAGACAATAAGGTACTGCTGCTGTTAGGCTTCTGTGCCCTGAAAAAAGTAGTGTCAAGATTATTGCATGAGTTTGTATTTAAATTGCAGTGCATTTAAAAATGAGCACTAGATCAAATGGTACTCCACTCAGAAATGGAAGTGTACAAAAGTAGCTTTTAAAGATAGTTCTGGGTACTAGAGAGATTATTGCTGTTCCCCGAGGCACTGGGAACTTCAGAGACTTTACCAAAAACTGTGCAGGAGCTCATTGTCAGAATCCTGGTGTCCTGGGTTAGTTCCAGAAATACAGAGCCATTTTTTTCTTTTTCTATTTCATTGCTGCAATCTCAGGGATTAAAAAAACCCTCAAAACCACAAAACCTCTACAGAGTTAGTAGCTAAGTGTTTTCTATTGACTTCACTGTCCAAGACGTTCACTTTGAAACTGATTCTTAGGAGCTAAAATTGGATTGTCATCATATTTAAAGCCCTTGGATTTGTCTTGGTCAGTAGAACTCAAAGAAGTGAATGGTTGGCAGCAGCCTTTCTCTCCTACGGAGGTATCCTGTTAAAGTCTACTCAATTGTAGACCATCTACCAGTCATAATGCCATCACATCTCTATTAATTGCTCGGTTTAGTCAGACTAAACTTTTTAGCTGGCAATATTTTGGATTATTTAAAATATTTTAAAATAGTTTTTCAAAGGTTGAATGTGTTTCAAAAAAGTCTTACAACTGAGTCTTGTTTAACAGTGAAAGTGCTGTCACTTGCTTTGTATCTGTGTCTGGGCATCACCCACAGAGAAAAGCAGACTGAAAAGAGAGTCATAATTCAGAGGTGATGTAACTTGTTTATGCCTAACCCCTAAAGTCACAGGTTGCTTTTGAAATGCTGTGAAGTGTTTCAGGTTGTACTATTAGCATGGGTGCAACTTTTCTCTTACTGTATTCCTCAACTGTTAAAAAATGGCCCTTTACCTTTCTATGTTCTTTATGTTTATACATTTATACTTCAGCTTTGACTTTCTCTGCTGCAAAACTTTGGCTTTGACTTTCTCCTTTCAGGAGAATAGGATAGAGGCAGATGTGGTTCCTGCTCTCTGATCTTTCATCTTGCCAAAGAGACCAGATCAGACACAATTTCTATCTAATGACTGTATATCAGTATAATCATTTAAATTGTGGGTGCCACATTGGTGAGAAAAAGATCCCAGATACAAAATCCGGTGGGCTATACGTAGAAGATGCGTACAGTTGAGATACGTTGCAACTCAGTTTGCTGTGCAAAACTTACAAGGTGAGCTCTTGCTTAGTCTGTTTGATTTGATTAGAGCTGTTGGCTGTGGCAAGGATCCTTGCATAACGGAGCAGAAGGCTGGATCCAGTCCCGTTGAGCTGAGGGATGCTACGTGTCCACACACGTCCTTATGTTACTACTGTGTGAAACCATGTCATAACATTTATCGGCCACCTGTTACCAATGTTTATTGACCGTGAAAAGGGGTGGCCTCGGATGCAAACCTGAAGGGAACCTTCTCACTTAGGCAAGAGGGTAGACCAAGAAATACCTTTGCATCCCATGCTGTCTGCTGTCACCATTCAGTGTTTCTTCCTGGCCAGAATGGTGTTTCCAGGGAAGGACCTCTTCCATGCACTGCAGTGGCAGAGCCCTTAGTGGAAGGGAGTACAGATTGTGTTCCCAGAGCCTCCTGCTTTGGCAATGGAGATACAGCTTCAAAATTTGGAGTACTGTAATACTAAGATTCATGATGTTCAGCAGGAGAAAGGATGCTAATTTGTATAGTGGTGCATGGCTGAACTGTGCTGTTTTGTGAGGAGCGTGTCTGATCTACTGACATAATCCTTTGTCGGAAGACGCTAGGGAAAAATGTATTATCAGCTGTTACAGCAATGACAGCTGAGGTGAAAAAGCCTCTTCTATCTTGGTAATAAGGTGGGGGCTTGTCTAGCAGTACAGCTGCACAAAGAGGGGGATTTGGGAAGCTGACTTTGTAGGAGGGAGCAAGGAGGACTGTCGCAACCTGAGTTCAGTACCAGTTTAGATGAAACATTTCAGGTCACACTGGCAGTGATGATGCAAGTGACATTTCCTAGTGCTGGAAATGGCATTGTAACATAAATGACTTCTTCATCTCTATTTGCTTCCTTTGCAAGATTTTTAAGGGACTTGTATGTGCTTACATTGGTGATCCTGGAGGCAGAAGTTTTGTATTTAGATCAAAATCTGTTCAGACCAGGTACAGGTGGTTAAACAACTATGGGTTAGTTGGGGAGGGAGGGATGGGTAGAGATTGATCTGTTTGGGCCCTATATTTTTGTTAAGCGTATGTGTAATATAATAATTCCACTCTAAATGTAAGTGGGTAGGAGTTTGAATTTGTATGAAAAGGGGATACGTGCAATAAGTTGTAGATATAGTGACATTATAAAGCATGTAATGTAATATAGATATAATATTTTAAATAATATGTTTACAATATAAAGCAACATATTAATTTACAATATAAAGCATCTAATGAGTTCTATCCATTAATCACGAAAATTGGTTAGCAAAAGTATTTTTTTATAAGCAATATGCTGAATTTCAGTGACTGAAAGGAAACCACTTATTTCATAATCAGAGAAAGAAAAGTAAGTTCCAAATATTTCTTTTACTGTAATTAATTTAAAAACAGTCTTCACCTCTCCAAATCAAACAAGCAGACCTTAAGGAGATTATAGCTTCTGTTTGATATAAATCAGCCTCTTGGTTGAAAAGTACATCTGCTTCAATAAGCTTTTTGATAGTTATCAAGACCCACTAAAACACCTCAGAGACCGCAATGTGTGAAATTACTCCAAGCAAAAATATCCTACATTATTTGTTACCTGCTTTTTTATATCTAAATATATAATATTTTGGTAAATTATGTTAATATTTTCCTTATCAATATATCAGGAATCATAGCTTCTCTGTTATTTAAGTTATAAAATCATCCTTTATATCATGGTGTCATAGATTTGTTCACGTTGGACAGGGCTTTGGGAGGGCTCCAGTCCGACCTGCTGCTCAGAGCAGGGTCAAGCCTGAATTCACATGAAGCCATTTCAGGGCTTTGTCTAATCAGGTCTTAAAAACCTCCAAGGACAGAGATTTTGCAACCTCTGTGGGCAATCTGTTCCAATAAATAATTATCCTCAGAGGGTTTTTTCTGTTAGAGAGTTGGAATATTGAATATTTCCTTAGGAACAGTGAGAAGGTAACTCCCTTCTGTAATGACAGTCTCAAACTGTTATTACTGTTAACTGGAAGATAGTTACACTTATTTTGAAGGCAGAGGTGCAAAAATGAACTCTCCAAACAAAGAGCTCTTGTGTTATATAAAAAATTCATCCTTGCTGAAGCAGCTTTGTCCCCTTTCCCTCCTCCATTGCCATGCCTGTGTTATGCCAACCCCTATGCCTGCACAGCCTAGTGAGACCTTTCTAGTAATTTTGCTAAACTTCTGCATTAAATAGTAAAAAGTTGTCTGCTACCTTTATTTTTCCTCATAAAACAGCTCAGCAATAATATAAAGCTTTTCATCTTCATTAATACAGATGTTAATTAATTAATCATGCTTGCATATCCCTCTATTAAATTGCTAGTCTACTAAAATTTATCCTTTCTATTCCCTAAAGGATATCAGTGAGGTCTTCTGTTAATCTTCTCTTTTCCACAGCATGTTTAACCTTCTTTCGCTTATCATTTAGGTTCATTAGGGCTTATTGTCTTAGTTATCCTCTCTTGAACCTTCTGTATTATCCTTTCTTTTTCTTTTTCTTTTTCTTTCTCTAACGAGAACTGTGTAGTTGCCCCAAATTCTCTTCTGATTAAGTGTAAAAAATTGGGAGAAACTGAATCAGGGTTAACTCTACCAGAAGCCAGATTGTAGAGTCATTCTCAGGACTTGAGACGTGACTTTATGGTCCATACCAAGATGAAATGCTATCTGCAACTGCTTTGATGTTTTATTTTTTCTTAATAAGATTTGTCACTCTGTACTGATTAGGTATTTACTAGTAAATTGTGTCTAGTTTATGTGGACACACAGTGTACACGATTCAGAGAAAAAATTTAGAAATTTGGAAAGAACAGGAAAAAGATTCCAAGAATGATTTGGAGTCTCAAAATCATGATCAATAATGAGAAACTAAAGAAGTTCAACCTACTCCAAGATAAGGTAACTTAAATTAAACCTGTAGACCTCCAGGGAGAGGATTGCAGAGCACACTGAAATCAAACAAAGGTACAACAAAAACCAGAGTTTGGAAACTGGAGACAGACTAATTCAGGATATATTTAAGATTCACTGAGAGTAATTAACCATCAGAACAATTAACCTATGAACATAGTGAATTTGTTGAAGTATTTAAGTAAGTATTTTTCCTAGATAGATGGTTGTCCAGCCAGAAATTACTGGGTGAGATTCTATGTGAAGTTAAAATAATTCATCACAGTCTCTTTCAGCCTTAAAATTTAAGACTCTAGACCTCATATGTTCAAAACATCTCTTTTTTTTTTGTTTTATTCTCCCCCCACTTCTAAGTGTTTGGGGAGGAGGGTATGGCTTATTCCTGGCTAAACACAAAACATGACCTCTAGGGATTCTCATCCATGCACATTCCTAAGTGTTTTCCTGGGAACAGTGCAGAATATGCCTTGTCATTCGAGACCCTTTAGTCCGTTGGTGTCCTGTAACGTAAGATCTCTTTTAATTTATTCCTGTTCCTTACTATTTCTCTTCCACCGTAACATTGCATTGACTGAAGTTTGATTGTTGTGGTTGCTCCCCTATTCATGTTTAACTTCCAACTGGATATTCTGTCAAAAGTGTTTCCTGCAGGCCATGTAATTATACCCACAGATTCTCTCCCTGTAAAATCTTTTCTGTTATTGCTGCTTCTTCAATGAGGCAGCACGAGATTTGTTAGGCAAGCTCTCTGTGGGTAAATGGATGCTGACTGTCTGCAATTTAGGTATAATTTGCTAAATGTTCCATGCCAACTATTTTCTGCTATTCTTATTATTCAAATCATGCTTGTAGAGCCTTCTAGTTCTGGGTTTTTTTCTTCTTTATAACCATAATAAATGTAACACTGACTTCATCCTACTACTTCTGCCTATTCTGTCAATCCCAGGGAATCTCTTGTTGCTATTAAAGCTGTACAGCAGCATTTAGCTGATTTCTGCCGAGTCAGAGATTTGAACTGACTTTTATTTGCCTCTCTTCCCCCTTTGTTTTGTGTACAGTCCCTCCTCACTCTCTTCATGAAAACCAAGTGAAGGATAATGAGGCTTTATACCTCTTAGAACAAGTTTCTTCCATTTCTACTGCTTCTTTTTTTTTTTTTTTAATGACCCATTTTTCCAGCTAATTTTTTTTCTCCGTAAACATGCTTCTCTTATCCACCTGTTGCTCCAAGCCTGTAAACTCATCCTGTGTTGCAGGCATTTGGCCCCCACCTTTATTGCCAAAATCTCCTTATTTCTCACGGCTCCTACTGACAGTGAGCATTGTTGGTGAGCTGCGTGTTGATCTGTTCCTCAGTGTTCTGTGTTCCAGCTCTTTCATGTCACCCAGGATTCACAGAGTTGAAAGCTGTCAATATCCTTGCTATAAAAAAAGTGTTTTAATGCTGCCTGTAAAAATAAACAGATACCCACCTGCAGACGATATGCTTTTGCATTGAGTATAGGATTGCTTTTCTCTGTATCTCATGTCAATGCTGCAAGTATAACATCCCTTCAAGGATAGGATATCATAGCCTCTTGCTCATGCATTGATGACCCATTTTTATTTTGTATCGTGCTGTTCAAAGACAAAAGAAGGTGAGACCATCTGAGGGAGCTTTCATGATTAATTGGTCTCTGCTACCTGTCCCAGAATGCAGATTGAAACTGGAACGCTCCAGCTCCCAAAGCTAAATTCACAGAAAGCAGCTGGGTCTTTTTTCTAATAAGAAGCAGAAATGCACACCTGCCACTTAATATGTGAATGATCTTTAAAATACTGGGTTGTTTCAACCAGATCAAAGCAACAATGGCTTTAGATACAGTCATTTAAACCCATTTGCATCCTCTTCCCTGTTGTCTATCACAGCCACAGAGAGGCACTTTTAAGAATGATGCATTCCTGTGCATTATGTTCATGTTTCAGTTAAAGCCACAGGCGGTAGCTAATTTCCATTCTTTTGACTGTATGAGATCATCTCTGATAAACTGTTCATTTGGCACATTAATAATAACAGAGAATGAAGCTAGCTACAGCACTTGTACCATTATTGTGGTACTTGAGCAACTCGCTGTCATGTGTGAATTTGTTTTCCGATACTTAGGCAGTGAGAAAAGTGATAGCCCTTTACATAAACGGGGAATAGAAGCATACAGATAGGCAAACGCTTCTATGTCCATGTAAAAAGTAACATTGGAATCAGCAAGCCTCCTCACAAGAGTCAAGCTAAGCATTCAGTTGAGTATTTGAAGAAATCAGAGTAGAACAACTATGCTTTCAGCCCAGGAGCATAAAAATGCTTTGAACAGATGGGAAAGGGATCTCCAGAGCCACATGCCAGCACTTGTAAAGCTCTGCAGCCGAATGGAAGGGTATCTCACTTGGAATGATACTTAAGTGGCGAAGAGACAATTGGAGATACAGCCACAGCTAGGGAATAATTAACTGGGCCCTTTGAAATATTTAAAAAAGTGGTTAGTAATTTCATGAGGGGTACTTCGGAATGACTTACTCTGCTCTAAAAGAAGAGATTGTTTATTGATCCTTGTTTATGTATTTGTTTTTGGGAAGGGTGGGTACTGTAAAGATCCTGTTGGCACTTTCAAGATGTTTACGGTACTTTTACTTTAGTTTTTGTTCCCTTTAGAAACCTACAGGCATGCAACTTGTGGTCATGCTCTGCAGCCGTCACAAACTTAGCAGAGGTAGGCATTTGCAGCAGGTTGCTTCAGGTCTTCATAGGAAAGAACTGCATTATGCTTTGTCTCAAAGCCTGTGACTTTATCCTACTTGTGCTGCTCTTATGCCTGCGGGAAACCTGAGCTTTAAGTCTTAATCATCTTTGGCTATCAAAAATGCTGGGTCACCAGGCTTCACATTCTCCCAAAGTCATGATTTGTATGAGGGAGTTGCGCCTAGCTGAGCAGGCTTTCATTTTGGGTCACATTGCCTAACTTTGCTCAGTTCTTGCCTGATGATGGATGACCGTCTCAACTCTGCCTGAGAGCTATGCGTTTTCCACTATTCAAATTTCACAGTGCAGTGAAGCAACCGATATCCATATTCAGCCGCTTTTATCGAGGATGTGAAAGTGGAGAACCTTAATTATTTAATGTTGTAAAGCATTCCAGGGATCTAACCTGACAGTCCCAAGCCTTTTCTTGTTTGTTTTCAAATGGATGAAACATCTAGGAAAGCATAAGGGCTTTCCTAATTATTGACACCTCTGGATAATTCTATTAATGGACAAATATAACATTTCCATACACTGCCCAGGCACCTGATACCAGCGGCAATATCGTTATGAATAGGATGTCTGCTTCTGTAAGGATCTTATGAGGGAGCACAGGCAAAAAGCAGCCAGGTGATGGCTTGTTTCTATTTAGCAGCTGTCACAGGTAGACTCGAGTATCTGTATTAGCTGTCACCTGTGGGACGGGCAGCAAATTTGTTTTCTAAGAAGCACCAAGGTTTTGTTATTCTCTGAGAACGCTATGAGATCTGGTAATCATTCTGAATGTGAAATGTGGCATCTTAGATTTCATATTAATGCCCAAGCAGCTTTCTGAAGGGAAGGCTCCCACAGCTGCCTGCTCAGCATGTGGCAGCCTGGAAAGGAAGGTATTTTAGTTGTGGGGGAGGATAGACTTTATAAAGGCTGTATGTATGATATGATGTGTGTATGTGTGTATATGTATATATAATATATATGGCATTTAAGTAACTGCAGGTTGCTGGAAAACTGTGCTGTCATGTACAGAAGATAGACACTTGAAATAGTGAAAAGGCTACAGCCTAATTTAAAATTAAAACATTAAGACAGAAGTGGTAACTACAGTAAACACTGTCATGAGCACAGATAATATATAATGATGTACTTGAACATGGGCTTTGGCTGTTGTCAGACCCTGAGGAAATCCAATCTGTTACAGCCGTTCTAGAGGCTTCCGTGCCAGTGCACATAAATTCACTTTATCTTTAGTGCTGATGGTTGATATTTAGCACTCTTGGGGCACTGTGCATATCAAAGGTGCAGCAAATATTTTACATATTTTCTTATAGAGCTAATCCAACCCAAACTCTTTATGTTCTGCCACAGTACTACAACCCAGCTGCTATCAGTAGTATTGGTATTACAATCAAGGATAGCATGTAGCTCCTTATTTCTGGGTTACCATAAAATGATCTATTATGCCCTGCAATCTACCGACAGACAATCTGGGACAACAAGGCACATAACATCATTTTGATATTTTGAGAAATGGGGACACAAGAATTAGAACATTCTTGTCGTCTGCCTTAAAAATTTCTTCATGACAACAAGTAGAAATTTTAGAGTAGGGAAAAATTCTAACCTTTTCAACTGCAATTTTTTTAAAGAAAAAAGGCACTTTATTGACATCTTTAACAGTAAATGCAGCTATTTAAAAAAATAAATTGAAAAAAGGTATTCTGCACCTTCTAGCTATAAAACCGTGTGATTGCATTTCCCTTGCCAGTATAACTTACTGCAAAGACAATATTGATGAAATGTAGATAAGATTCTAAATTGTATATAGTGATAAGAGGAATCTAGTGTGTTTTAATGGTAATGCATCTCCCAGCTTTCTAACACAGATTTAACTATAGAACTTGAAATAGCTGTTGCTGGATCTAACACATTTGTATCTACTAACACATTTAATCCACTTTTCTGTTACTACCTTTTCCCAAATGTAAAACCTGACAAGCAGCATGCAAACAAAATATTCCATGCAGACCTAAATTGTCTTTAAAGTACCATTTAAAAAAGAAACCATTGCTTAAAAAGATCCAGAAAACTGGATTCAAAGAACTGAAAACACTTTAAAATAACAGTTGTACTGTCATTACTTCAGAGGAGCAGACCAAGCATCTTCTGCCAGGGAAAGTTCATGAAACAGTGTCCCTAAACTCAGGCTTACACTGGGATGCAGGTTCAAATGGTGTTTACCTTATTGACATAGAAGTTAGAAGTAAATGGTTGCTTTGTGCTGTCTAGTTGATGAAGACAAGTTCCACATGGAAACCAAACCTCTGTTGTTCCTAGGCTGTAGTAAGAGTTTGGTGTTCAATTTATTATATAAACACTCAGTAAATGAATGGCATGGGCACTGCCCACTGTGAAACGTGGAGACTCCGAGACAGAGGTTATGACTGAGATGAGGCTTTATAACTGAAAGTTAAGTAACCTCGATGAAGAAGGAGGATCCTTCCCATTCTTATCAGGCTAGTAACGCTGACTGTAAAACCTACAGCTGATACGAAGCAGGCTCTTCTAGACCCTCGAAGGACCTGATACCTGTACAAAATACATGCCATAGCAAATAGAAATTCAATTACACTGCATTTACCTTTCTTATTGTGAACTATTGCACCCTTTTTTCCCTGGCATTTTGTGTAAAGACGTCCACAGGAAAAACTCAACTCATTTACCTTTTGCTATGGGATTAAGATGAAAATGACCTACTTTACTTCTGCCTTACTATTTGAGACCCCGCATTGTCCAATACCATAAATTCTGTCAATTAAAAGCTGTATCTGCCACTTGGGATAAAATAGGTTTTCAAGATGTTACAAATATGATTTATAAAGGAATATGTATAACTAGGAGAAATTTAAAGCAAGCTACATTAAATTCACTAAAATGAGCCACGCAATATTTTTACATGTATGAACATTGTCATATTTTACTTGGGCAAGTACAGCAGGTACACATGTGATGAGACACAGAAAAATACTCATTGTTGGATTTTCAGAATGTTTTTCAGTTTGTCATCTATAGCATGATTTTTAATGTCAACTGCAAGTTGCCTTTAAAATCTGATTTTAGACAGACCCTTAAAAGAGTGCAAGCAAGAAACTTCATTGGCTTTAACAGAGCAATATATGGTTGATTTAGCTCCCTATCGATGCAGAGATACTTGCTTGGCCAGAAATTCAAACAGGGAAATAGCATGGAACTTGAACAGCAAGAAGCCAATGAATGCAGCATGACATTAAATACCCTGAGCGTGTCACAGTGGGCTTAGCATAGTTTCTTCATAGTGTACGACTGTTTTGGATTTTGCAAATTGAGACAGTCTCTCTAACAGTATGTGCATGGTTAGCGTTATCTTGTTCTCCACTCCACAGGTGTGCATCGTACGTTGCAGAAAATTCACAAAGACAATGATCTTCTTGTAGCACAGAAGAGCAAAGATGGAAGTGGTGAGAAGGAGCTCTTCTTTGTTCTTGTGCTCCTTGGAAATTTATGGGCCCACAGCGGTGAATGCCGTGCACCATCTGGATGAATCTGGGGCCTCTTCTTGACTAAGACTTGTGAGTAATGTTACCTCCAGATTTCCTTTCTTTGCTACCTCATATTTCAACTGGAGATTTCAAGGTAAGTCAGTCAGTTAAAATCCTTAGACTCAATCTCAAAAGCAACAGTGTTTTATTTTTTTTCCCAGTAGCTAAATTAGTTTTATCTTCTATATCGCTGGAATAAATTAAAGCACATTTTCAAGTTGTTCATAGCTATCTGCAGTGGGTAACGACACAAAAACAATTAAGAAAAGACCAAAAAAGCACGGTCAAAGAAAAAGAATGTTTCTAGTCTGAAAGTCAGAAAATGAAAGTAGATACCTATTTTTTAGGTTAGTTAGGTAATCGAGCAAAATCACGTACTTTCAAAGAATGTTCTTTTCTGAGCCTATCGAAATCAGAACCTCTAACACAGAGACATGTGACATCTGCATTTGTCTCTCTAAATGATGCTTGTCAGGAGTATTTCATTCTCTCCCCTGTGACTCACTCCGGGTTCAAATAGATGTAGTCCCCAAAGATGGCATCTTACAAAGTAAGATACAAAGTATCTTCTATATAGCTTCTAGATCCCTTCTGGTTGTACTGCATTGTTTTTGTTAAATGTGGATGTTTCTTTGTAAATGCCCTCTACTCCCAGTCTTCTTATTTCATATCCAGCGTATGCTTCCTTGGCTCCACAAGGTGATGGACTCTTTGCTCTTGTTCCAGAGTATGTATTGTTTGTATAATTGTCCCTTCTGGAGTAGGTAACTACCCAGTTTTGTCTTGATATAGAAAGACAGTATTTTCTCATAACTCCACCTCAGTTTTATTCAATCCTGTATGAAATATTGACAAATTTGTGCTGGTTTACCATAGAGATACAATAGTTGATTCTGAAGGAAGCATACTGGAAAGACTGTTGTAAAGGAAAGCCATGAAAATTCAGAAGATATTATTTTTAAATTCTTGTTTATAATTTTGTAATGAGAAATGGAATACCTGTGACTCTGTGCTCAATTTTAGGCAATCCCTAGAGTGGAAAGCTTTTACAAGCCATGTATAGGGTACTTATAGTATAAATGTATACTTTTATATACTTACATATAAGTATCCTTATACTATCAACTGTAAGTTAATTTTAATTAAGGAAGTGATCCTTAGGGAAGGGGATAGGGAAAGAGGGAAATTTTACTTGATTGGAAAACTGAAGTAAGGAAAAGGGCAGTTAGTTGTTAAATTATATTGCAAAACCCAAATCAGACTAATGCTACAGTATAGAAAACTGTAACTCTGGAAGTTCTGACAGTGTGATAGTTACAGCAGGGCATGTAATTTCTCCCTGGTGAATTTTCTAGCTCTTTTAATTTACAGAACTGCACTGAAGTAGATTATCTCTTTTTTCTTTTTCAACATAAGGATTATTCATGTTATGACTCGCCATGATTATTCAACATTTGAGCTATTATTTGAATGCATTTGGCCAGATACATTATATGTAATGCCTGCTTCTTGACTGGAGAAAAACAGAGGAATTCTTTGTTCAAATATTTGCATTGACATATTTGCTGTTTGGTTTTAAACAATATTAATACATTTGACTTTTAAATTATTTTTTTCATTAACATTGGTTTATGAAAATTTGATTGCTCAGATTTTTTCCGCAAAACACACTCAATAATGATGTGACTGTGGCCAGCCAGTCTTAGTTTGAAAACAAGAGTATTCAGGATAGATGTTTCTATACTTTATGCCTAACTTTTATGAAATGTATTCTTTTATGCACAAATGGCTATTAAACATTTAATTGTAAAAGTTGCTCAGCAGAATGGTTGTGCTGGTATGTTGGTCCTATTGCTTCTGCAGGCAGCTCATTGCAGTACTTACTGATAATGGCATGACTCTTAATATTAAATATTCAGGAAATTTTTACTGAATCACTGCTTTTCAGCTGTGATAATAACATAGTTTGATACCCAATTAGAAATAAAATTCCCTTGAAGTATAACTGAGTGTTGAACTCAGAGAGCAGATTTGTAAATCACAGAAACATGGTTGATAAATCTGCAATATCTTGTTTGCATTTAAGTTCATAATTCATAGAATCATTTAGGTTGGAAAAGACCTCAAGATCATGGAGCCCAAGCATAAGCCTAGCACGGCCAAGCCCACCACTAAACCATGTCTCTAAGCACCATGTCTGCATGCCTTTTAAATGCTTCCAGGGCTGGTGACTCAACCACTTCCCTGGGCAGCCTGTTCCAATGCTTGACAATCCTTTTGGTGAAGAAATTCAGAACGTCATGCAAGAGGGTAGCTGATGCATACCTAGGTGAAAGGGAGAAACAGAAGAAGATCAGTACCCAAAGGAGAATGTGGCAAAGAATTTCTGCCTGCTTTAGGACTCCTAAGGCAAGGTAAGAAAAACCATAAAAAATGAAGCTTGGGCTCCATGTTTATGTATATGTGTCTAGTGCTGGCTTTGCAGCTACACTTTTTTTTTTTTTTTCCTTTTTTTTCCCCACCCTTGAATATTGAGAATTCATACAACTTTTTATTTCAGTAGCTGTTCTGGGGCTTCATTTTGTTTTTTCCACCTATCAGGCTGGAATACGTGTCTTAACTGCTGCTACACTGGGTTTCATGCTGAGAGAGGGAAAACCCAGTGAGGGTGACAGCCTATCTGTTGCTCCCCAGTTAGGGTCAAGGCTGCAGTTTCAGCTTGGATTAGCTGATAAAACAGAAATGTGTGAACTCAGAAGGTAGAATGGCACTGGAAATCACCTGTTGTTTCATTAGTCATGCTTGGATTGATTCATACCAGTGCCATCTGAATTTCCCATCCTCTCTTCAGGCAAGTGCTTGTTTTCCTTTGCTGAACGGCCATTGACTTCAGCAGGAGGGGGAGGCCTTGTAGGTTTTCTGCTATCCCCCAAAATCTCCTTGGGAACTGATTTCCCTCTGTGTTTCCTGACATTGGCAGAGAAGAACTTTTACATCAGCACAATTTGCTGGTGGCCACATATCTGTCTGCCTCTTCCGCTCGTACCAGTGACTGCTGGGAAAATAAAGCCCCTTTCCCCTATTCCATCAGCAAATAACAAGGCACCCAAATATTATGCAGACAGAATGACCTCAGAGCACCAACAATTTAGATGAAGAGTTCACAGAGTTCACAGCAGAGGGCAATTTATAAAATGCTTACATTTTTTAGTTACCGTAGGTTGCTCTCCATTATGCCGATCCACTCGTGTCTCCTTGGTCCCTGGAGAGCAGAGTAGGGGTGGTGCTCAGCCACTTTGTCTGGTATTTCTCCAGTCCTGTGCTCACCACACACCAGGGGGATCCAGATACGGAGCTTATGGTCTTCTCAAGGAAAGCTGTCTCTACAGCACTCTCCTTAGCTGTCTTGCTACAGCAGGTCTAGCAGGGGGCTGAGGCACCCCAAAATTTAACTGAGCTATTGGAGTTGCAGAGGAAAAAAGACAGAATATTACTGTAAGGAGCACACGACCACTGGTGAAATTCAGAGTCAAGAAGATAGCAAAGTCACCAAAGGTGAAGAACACCCAGCACTGACATGGCTTATGCAATTTGTTACAAGCCAAGTAAAGACACTGGTCTCAAGCAGCATGATGTAAAATGATTCTATGCCCAAGTGAGGGCTGTTTATTTCCTTAGCTGGGGTTTCTTAGGTGACCAAGTGCATTCCTAAAGGGAAAGAAACCAGTTTGCTCCATCTATTGTCAGTTCTAGTATAGCAAATATGTATAACAGAATGATTTTTTTTTGAGAGCAATAAAAACTGTATGAGATTGCAAAAGGTTTATGTATGTTTTATAGCAGGAGCAGCCATTAGAGTAAAACTACATTGTTATTCTCTTTCATGCTTCCTTTGTGCTTTCAGACCACATTCCCTGTGAAGTCAAGCAGGAGGTTCTTTAGTTTTGGCAAACGTCTCAGTGAAAAAATTAACAGTACATTTATGTATTTATGCAATGGCATTAAGCAGATTGTAAATGTTATAAATCAAACAACATTGCCAAACAGGAGGTTATGTATGTTAATGCAGTACATTTCCCATTCTTATCCCCTAATGAAGCAGGAAACTCAAGGTGCAGTATTTTTGATGTAGTTCACTAAAGTCAAAGGCTGGAGTTTCCCAGGTCTAACTCCACTGGGTGTGTTCCACCACTGATTCACTCCATCTTATTTCTAGGACAATGGGATTTTCAGCAATGTAAAATTATGTTCTGAAAATGCTCAGTGACAAGCCCATAGATGGTATAAAATTATTTAAATGAAGTTATGCTAGTTACAAGTCATTGCCATTGTGTACGAGTGGTAGAAAAGCAAAGAGTTTAATCCCTGTGAACATGTTGGTTGTGTGTATTTGGTTTTGTTTCTTATTAGAAACATTGCTAGGGAAAACTGATGTATTGTTTTTTTAAGGAACAGTAAAATGATTTGTGAAATGTTGGGGCCTGCCTATCATTTCTGCATGTTTTTTTCTGTAAGTAGATGTTGGACCAAAATGGACCTCTCAGAGAATTCATTGTGTTGCCATTAAGTGTTGACATATTTTGAAAGTAAGTAATGTTCCAGTTCCAAATACTTCTAGAAGACTGGTAGGCTTTTGGCACCTAGAAATCTTCTTCCAACTGACATTGTTTGTTTCCTGAAGCACAGATTGACTCCTGTCCTCCATGAAGTTAAGATCAATTTATTGCCTTTGAAAGTAATAGGAAGAGATAACCATTTTGAATTAAGGAAGAATCAGAAGTAGGGGAATGTGTGATCATGTGAAACATACACTAGTTAAGAGCAAGCAAAAAAAAAAAGGGGGGGATTTTTGGTAAAACAAGGAAACAAAAACCTGCAAAGAATTGACTGCACCATTGACTTAAAGGATTTATGTTATGTAAATCAATTCCCATAGGAGGCTATAAATGTTACATTGGTCTAAATTAGCTGAGGATGATGACGTCCTCTAAATTAGGTGAGGATCAGTTTGTCCTCAGACAGCCTTCTGACTGAAGGAATGTATTTCCTATCATTACAGTAATCTGCTACGGAAAATTAAAAACTAAACTAACCTTGAGGCCTTTCCCTATCCCTGAAACAAACACTATAATAATTTACCTTTTCTCTAACATCCTAGTAGTTACAATTCAGTTTAAACACTAATTAGCATTTAAGTACTAATTAATATTAGCATTTTCCATGAAAGATTTAAAATAAAAAGTCTGGAACTAAAAATATCATAATGGAATAATGTTTTTATGAAGGAAGGGTGTTTTTCAACAAATGAAGAATACAATTTCCACCACTTTTAGCTAAGGAAAAACCATCTTTTTCTACTCAGAAATATTGTTTTCACCACAGTCTAGTTAGAAAAATGCATACTGAAAAAATTCTTAATATGCTTGTTATGATTTTGTTTTCAACATCTGAAAATACTTTAAAAGCAAGATCCCAGTCCAGTTGGTTATTTTAGACACAGTTTAGATTTCTTCTCTGTTGAGTAAAGCATTTGAAGACATGTTTATCTTCAAGAATTTGCTTAAATGCGGTTGTTATTAGGTATATGCATAAATGCTTTGCTGAATGGGGATAGATTGCTGCAGCAGGCTCTAAAGGATCTAAGAATCAAGCTGATAAAGGGATGCTTTGGGTAGACTGTGCTAAATTCTAGAGATGTTGAGATCCCCGTTACAGTGAGCACCATGTATCCATCTTAATCGTGGGAGCTAAAATTATAATCTCCATTTTTCTTATCTGGAAATTATAATGCAGGAGGAGGCAGCAATTTGCTTGTGGCTTATATGGTAAGTGGGATGTGATTTTCAGACCACAGCCAAATGCAGTTAAGCTGGGCTTTTCAGTAACAGTATCAATTCCATTCTCATAAGGGGAATATTTTCTTTTTGATTTGAGATTTCCATCTGATATTAACAAGCGCTGCGTATGGGCCTTGAGGAAAGAGCATGAACCAAGATAGTCTGGTTCTGCAAAGTGGTTACTCTATAACGAAACTTCCTATATTTCTGAGTTAATGGGCCAAACGCCCTCCCACTGACTCCAGTGATGAACCTGGCCTGTTATTCCTAAGTGTTACTGACTGCACATGTTCTTACTTGACTTATATGACTGAAATAGGCTGGTGAGCACAATTATATGGAGTGTGTGCACAGAGGGCCATGACGGAGACCAGTGTGGCTCATTATGACTGACTGAGGGTGAAAATGAAAGTGTCTTGCTGTGTAATGGGCTGTTCTAATTGAGATCTTGTTTAAAATGTATGTCAGAAAGGACAAATTCTTTAAATTAGCTTTCCAAACCCTTTCCAAAGGGTGTTTTGTTGTTGGTTGATTGTTGGTTTTTTTAATTTAACTTCAGCTGAGATGTAGAATGAATCATTTTCCATAATTGATGAGTAATCCTGAGAAGGCAGGGAAATACTCTACTAACATGTTCCAAAAACATTTATAGTTTTCATATTTCTGTAATATTAAACAAAAGAGTTACAAAAGGAAACTGCTAAAACATAATGTTTTTCTCCAAGTCAGTGCTGAATTCTATGAAAAACTCAGACTTTGCAGTGGTTGACTGTGATCATCTTCTGAGACAAAACTGAGTAAAAAAAATAAATCCTTTAAATACTAGCATGCCTATTTTTCTTATACTAATTCCAAGGAGCTGAATGATACTTTGAATATGTGTAGCACTGAATCGATGTTCTGATGTTCTGGTAATTTCAAGTTCATCTTATGCTGGCCAATTCAGGGTGGAAAAAATACTTTTTTTTTTCATTGATAACTTCTCACTCTTCAAAACATTCTCTCCTTTTATGAGCATTTTCTGGTAGCACTAACAAAGTCCAGGAATCTGGGTACTATCCCTAATTCATTCTTATCAAGCAATAACAAAGTGGGGTACAGAAAATGCAGTCACTGACAGCCTGCCTGGTTATCTTGTATCAAACAGGATCCAAGAAAAGAACCTGCTTGAGGCATATCACCTACCAAAATGGGTTGCGAGCCATGATTCTGAAGTATTTTTGCATTTTTTGGTTTTTTATTTTTATAAGCTTTATGACTGCCAGCAATATTGTTAAAACATCCTGGATTATGCTGGCAGAGTATATACCCAAGAAATATCTCATATATCCAAATATTGAAATGCAACCAAATGTTGATCTGTCATCACTGAAAAAGTTTTGAGAAAGTTAGGACCAAACAGCTGTTCATTGTGTTTTTACTAAAGTTATTGTAGTAGTCAATCACTCTGTAGAACTGTAAAATAAACATTAAGAGGGCAGTTCATTTATATTTTGCCCTTCTGTAAATATTCTTATACATCTCTATTACTTTATACATCTCCCTTACTACATTAAATTATAGAATAAGAGCTATAACAGTCCCCATTATAACCTTAGTTTCAGCAGCATCTGTCTTTCCAGCTTCTTTTGACTTTTTTCCCCCTGAAAACAAGAACCTAATGTTGGCATATTGCATACCATAATTCATCTTAGTAAAATTTCATTTTTGTTTACAACTATACAAAGGTGAAGTACTTTTCTTGATGACTTTGGTTTTAATTTTAATTTTTGAAGAGAGGAACAATAATATCATTTACTGAAATCTGGCAAAACTTGCTTGGACTTCACAGGAACCAATATATTATCCAGTGCACGTGTGTATAGTAATATCAGACTGTCTGAATTGATCACCTTCTGGGCTGTGTTTCAGATAACAGCTCAGACTTGGAAATATGGATAGGGGAAGAGAAAAGAGTGTAAGAGCTGAGAAATTTAGAAGCAAATAATCCGTTGCCTGTTTTGGAAATGTTACTTTTAACAAGTCCTACAGAAACTATGACTTCTTTCAGGCATCTGTGTTCTCTTTGTCAAAATCCAGCTCTTTCTATAAACAGTGAATGGATTTAGGACCTAGCATTGCATTGAAAACTGTTGCTGTGAATCATTATTCTCAAAAACACTAGAACTTTGTGCTGGTTCCAAAGATTCATTCACTTATAACACACTGCAGAGTAAACTGCAGCCAAAGGTATCCTCGGAAGAGCCTTGGGAGGATGCCTCATTAAATATTGTGATCAGTTTTTAAAATATATTTGGTTAGCATCCTTGTTATTGCTTTGCAGTACATGGACTTTTACTTTGAGGTGAAGAAGAGAAATATTCTATATAGAGAACTACACAAAACCATTGGATCCATGGAGAAGTCACTCGACTTGATACAGATCCACACTACAGCTGGTCGTGGCATCAAACTTTTGCTTGCTGTGACCAATGTCTTTAACTTCTGTTAAACTTGGAGACCTATTTGTCACATTCACAGACAGATGTTGGAGCCTGTGATGTCTGGGTTTCTGTTTCATGGCGCTGAAGCCCAGCTGATATTACCAGAAGCAGCAGAAGCAGCACGCAGTACAGGGCTTGAAAATTTGTACTTGAAGTTTGCTTGTTCCAGGTGAAACTTGCTTGTAAGTAATAATAAATAAAATAATTCTACTTCAGTATTTCTACTGTTGAATCTACAGAAATCATTGACAAAGTTGGCCATGCATGTATTTCAGAAGATTTCTCATTTTAATCCATTTGGGATGGTCCTAGGAGCCTAAGTGTCATGGAAAAGAAAGTTACTAGCAGCTTCTTGTTTTGACTTCTTGAATTCCTAAATCTTTTCATTTCTCACTGTCTACATTCGGGTTTTGTTTTTCTACTGTGTTGTCTTGGGTGTTTTCCTGGGAACGTGAACCGAGTTGAAATTGTGTAGCTGTTGCATGCACTCCCAGCGTTTTTCATTTAGACCTTTGGTTCTCTTCACACCTCCGTATTATCTGCCAGTATTTGTATAACTGTTCATGTTATGTACAAGTAACTGTATTTGCAGGAAATGCATAACACGTCAGTGAAATTGTAATCTTTTTGTTTTCAGTTGTTTCATACACAGGGATATATTTCGACACCAAGTCCTTTTTCTCTTTCTTTATATTACCTTGGAAAAAAAATTATTACCCATCCAGTTGTCTTAAACTGTTGCCTGAGCCAAGAGCTGGAGGAGGTTGTCAAGGTGTCTCCAGGAGATGGTTAGTGACATTTTGAAGTTGGCACATGTGGGAGCTGAATTTCAGAGAGTAGCAAGCTTTGTGAACAGTTGTAACTTTGCTCTTTTTAACTGCCTTTTACTTGCTTGAATAATTGTACTTTCTATGAAACTAAGTAAAGCAATGGTGAAGGAAATTAGATGTAATGACTATAAAAAGAAGTGAAGGAGAAAGAGGACATACATGACTTTAGTGTAACTTATCTTTGACGTGCTGATCTGTTATCTTTCACTGATGTAGAGGTTAAATCCAATAACTGGTGGTCTTCCAGTGAGGACAGGGAGCTGACAAGGCATGAAGGGCTCAGGCCAGCAAAACCACAAAGTACTTGATCTTTGAATGTATGACTTTTATTGTCAGCAGCAAAAATGACTTGACTTTCATATGTTCCCTCTACGTGTGAGGAAGTGAACATAAATTAATAGCTACAGTAATTTCCTCTGGGTAAATCTATCTAAACGATCTTAAATATTAGAATGCTGAAAGGCTAATGGCTTGAATATCTGACATGATGAACATCTACAGCTGTTTGTGAAGCCAAAGGGAGGTCTGGGTGCTCGCTGTCTTTGAAAATCAGGTCACAAGACCAACAACGTCTTTATACAGAGAATCTGCTTGCTTTCAGTAAAATTTGCATAAACTTGCAGCAGGATAACAGCCTGATGTACCAATGCTATATCTGAGTTTCTAAAAATTATGAGGTTTGGAAATGATTGTCTTGTTTGCCTTCCAAGAGATGTTGGACTGTGGGTGGAGTGTTTTTATCCCCAACTGTTGAATGCACCATTGTTTTGCATTTATTCTTAAGAGTGAAACAGTATGTAGACCTGAAGAGTAAATCATAGGAAATGAACAGCTGATTTGGGTTTTGCAACTCACATGCATGAACTACCTTTGCTAGAATTACTGTTCAGTGATAAAACAAACTAAAATGTTCATGTCAAAGTGTTTATAATATTTGTGTCACAAGGTATTTGTAAATCTGTTACACAGATGGCTATGGTTTTATTCTGTATTTATTGTATTTTTTTGTCTGTGAGGAAAATGGTTTCTTGTCAATATTGTCATGTTATTGGACAGTCTTACCAGCATATGCATTTAAGGGAAATAATTTTTTTTAAGGACTTAAAGATTTGCCTACACTGTATTCGTCCATTGGGACTCTGTGCTTGTGTGTTGTAATGGTCCAGACCTGACTTAAAATAGAGCTCTCACATATTTTCTCAGCTTCTTATAGGTTAAGTGTACCAATGATTCTCTCCAGATATAATTAGATAATCAGAGTGACCAAGTTAGCACATTTTGGGAAACTGCTGCCCAGTAATGGTTACATACACGCATCCGGTCTTTCCTAAAAATAAATAAAATAATCAGCCATAAAGCTATTTGCCATTAGCTTATTTTAATATATGGCTATTTAAATTTGAGTTTACCTGTCCCGTCAGCTGAGATGTGCAACCACGTGCAAATTCCTCCACCATTGCAATGAAAAGTAAAATGGGTTCATTTCAACTACTAACTCTTGTAATCAGCAGACAGCACTCTTGCTCAGTGACTTGCTACCAGCTACTGTGATCTGCGTTGTTGATTCAAAGGAAGGAATGATTGTGCCTATCCAGCAAAGGAACAAAAAAAAAATGCAAAAGAAAAAAAAAATATTTTCTCTCTCCTTTCTGTTTGCCCTGGGTCTCTGTAATGGGGCAGATGTGAGACAGTAACAGTATTCACATATATTTCAATTTTTAAAATCATTTACAGCTTGCAAGAGGATGAGAAGCAAGCAATAAAATCTAAGCTTACCTAACACCTGGTAGCATTAACTACAGTTCAGAAACTTCAGACTAATATAAGGGGGAACATAATTTGGTTTTAGCAAGAAGCAGTATTCATGAATTCGTTATCCACTGTGACTAACTCATGCCTTTGGGAAAGTTTCTTAATCTCTATTTTTACCTTAACAGATCCATACAGAAAATGAACTTTCACAGGAATGCATTTAAGGTATTTATGAACTCTGAAAAGTCTATGTAAATAAAACCAAGTAGAAAATGATTGGTAAAGACATTTAAATGTTAACTCTAAAGAAAATAATTTTTTCTGCTTTTCTTTATACAAGGTTGCTTCTTTCTCCCTGAGGTGCTGGTTAGCGAATGCTGAATAGAAGAGAGTTGTGCTTTGCTTTGTTTAAAAATTGGAGATGATATACGTGCATAATAAAAGGCTGCTTCACCAGTGACCATCTCTTCCCCTTGTTGAGCAACCACCTTATTTGGAAGAGACAAGCTGGATAAAGATCAAGTGCACATTTAGCTTGACAGCAGCAAGCCTTCCCGGTTTTGATGAACTCTGTCTTTTAACAACAAACTTCAGTAAATTCTTATTTTGAAAGACATGGGGTTTATGTAAACTCTGTAAAAATCTTGTTGTGTAACTTTGAAGCAAGCACCAACCTTAGTAAACGCATATTTATGACTCTGAGTGGTTAAACGTGGCGTATTCCTGATCCTGAGGAATAAGTTTTGAGACAGAAAACCATAACGTGAAAAAATGTTAGTAAATATTCCTATTGGCATGAAAAGGGGAACATCTGCTAAAGTCACGAGTGGTTTGTTGCTTGAGTTAGCAGCAGGACAGCCTACAGCTGATTAGCTATGGCTTGATAAGAGAACAGGAGTGCAGTGGATAGAAATGTTTGTCATTTGAAGTTGCTTGAAATCATGCTAAAAGCATTAAAACCACGATACTTCACTTTTCTTTTTAATTCCTTCCTTGGTGTCTTCAGAAACTGCTGTAATGACTGCTTAACTATTAGTACGTAGACAAACTGAAATATATGTGCACAAAATGTCCTGATTTGATCTTCTCTTCACTGCGGTATTTACTATTGCTTACATTTGTCTATTCCTACCTAGAAATGCACGTAAGCACACACAAAACACCAAGCACATCTACCAAAATCAAGTTTAAATATATATTTAGGGTTTCCCTCTCATGCTGAGGCAACACTGACATTAGCCAGAATACAGAATTTGCATTCTTGTAAACCCATGTTGTGGGTCTGGTCTTGAGCGCTGTGATGCCAATCTGAACTTTGGACCACAGGCTCCAAACAGTTCTTGCCAACTTTTTTCCTAAGCTCACTTTGTGCACAGATATCTCAGATTTAAAATGCATCTGGCAATTCAAACACCTTTGAATCTCAAATATCCTACAGTTAGGTTTGGTGTAAATGTGAGGTAATTATGGATGCCAACATAATTAACCTTGGATGTCTGTTATGTTAATTCTTAAAGACAGATATACTAATGTGTGGAAATAGGAATAACCTCTGGTATGTGTTTTACTGTTTTTCTCGATTCCCTGCAGTCTAATCCAGAGGAGGAGTTTTGCCTGTGAGAGCTACCATGATTAACTGACCATTGACTTAAGGAAGAATTTTTTTACGGTGAGGGTGGTGAAACACTGGAAGAGGTTGCCCAGGGAGGCTGTAGATGCCCCGTCCCTGGAAATATTTAAGGTCAGGTTGGATGTGGCTCTGAGCAACCTGATCTAGTTGAAGATGGCTCTGCTCACGGCAGGGGCATTGGATTAGATGACTTTTAAAAGGGCCCTTCCAACCCAAATCATTCTGTGATTCTGTGACTTCAGTTGTTGTTCCCGTGAGGTCTGTGTGAAAGATTTCTTTCCTCTCTGAAAAGAAATCAAGGTTGGGCAATCCATAATGTCTATATACAGGTATGTTTAGTGAATACTCATACAGCAGTTCAAGCATTTGGCCACTGATGTAACATTGTTTTAAGATGACATATGTTACTGTCCCAAACGGCACATCCCCTGACAGTGCCTGTCTGAACATGTCTCAGATGGGGAAAGGAGAGGACCTTCTGTTACTACGTGGTGACGTGACAAGCATCACGTTGTGCGCGCTGGGATGATGACTCAAGCCACAACTGCAGGACCCTTCCTGGCTTTGCTGAGATTGTGTGGGGAGAGGATCTACTTGGACCCGTCTAGGTGGAGGATGGGAGCTTTCTCAGCCTGAAGCCACTGTCCCTCTCTGCCTCCAGGATCCCGGCCTTAGCAGGCCATGAAGATTCAATTCCCTGATATTCTACAAATGAACCTATCAAAGGTAGTTCTATACTGGCTAGAGAGTAGAAATAAAGTTTGTCATCCCTGTCTTACTCAGTTTTGCAGGCAAATAAGAACAGGCTTTTTTACTCTGATAATGTAATTTATGTTTTGTGTAAGATGCTTCATTTTGGCATAGATCTTGTGAGAATTAAATGCTAAATTCCTCTGAGAGGAATGTAAGTTTTTTAAAATTATACCTGTTTTTATATAGAGAGAAAATCTATGCAAACAGTACACGCATTTAAACAAGGTATGTAACACTTGCTTTTCCATAGTATTTGTGACTGACACACACCTCTGAATCTTCTTAGGTCATCTGCACTTACCCAGCTTTGTCCTCAGCAAAAAGTGTGGTAAATGATCTACTTCTCTGAATATTTCTGAAAGTGTATGGATGACTTCTGACTTTCAGTTTTATTACTACCTAGATACAGTTAAGAACAATGGTAAGTCTTACCTTATCTGTACTATATTTGACAGTGGAGAATGGATCTGTTGTCCAAAAGTCCAAAGAGGACTGGAAGAAGAGATGCAGAAGAGGATACCGATTCATCCAGTCCGTAAAAAAAGGACTGTTAATATACAATCTACTGAACGCAATAGTGTGTCTTCATTTCATTATTCTACACTAAGATTTGGTGGCTCCAACGTAAAAAAAAAATAATAAAAAAAAATAGCAAGAATCCAGATACAGATGGCAATCACAGAAAGCATGGAGAGACTTCATACAAGAAAAAAAGTTGAGAGACTGGAATTGGTTAGTTTAAAAAATAGATGTGTGTACAAAATAACAAGTTCTATAAAACAGCATGGTTGGTCACAAGAGTGGGGGAATGTTCAGCAAAAGCCAGAGGTACTATATTCAGATTCCAGTTTTTCTTTGTTGTGTTCTATTTTATTATTCTCATTTATTTCAGTTAGTTCAGACAGTAAGTCTGATTGATTCTTTAATCAGTGAATGAGGGCTCAACGTGAAGCAGAGGCACACAAGTACAATGTCTGCTCACACCCAACAATAAAAATGAGGAGATTCCTTTTTTATAAACAACATTTGTAGCTGGAAGAAGCTATGGTGATGTGGAGGGATGGCTGTGTGGTGGTGCAGCTGCTCTGATGCATGCTCAGGAGTGAGCACAGCTCTGGGGAGGAGGAGGAGGAGGGCATCTACCCATACCTCAGCTCTGGACTAAAACACAGCCTTCCTTCGGGGCTTCGGAGCAGATTAAGCAAGATGTCTTTGATACTAATCTGTAAAAACTCTTGGGCCAGTTTACACACATCACAAAGCCAATTTTGTTTCTGTTGCTTGTTGTCTCTGGTAAACAAGTGCCAGTGGAGTAATACAACGAACCCATGTGGTAACTGTAGAGGTGCTACCAATGGAAGATGTGGTCTGGAAGGTCATGACTATGTATAATACTCATGACAGCCAAGTGCAACAAAGTTCTTAAAATAAACAATTGTGTAACTGTGTCATCATGCATGTAACCTGAGGAGGAAATGACTTAACCACTGAAATGAGAACACGCATATTACAAATCACAGATGTATCAGAAGAAAAAAGAAAGACATTCCAGCTTTTAATACAGGAAAATTAGATAATTTAATGTTTGCTACATAATAAGAATTTTTGTTTGTATACCAATTTATAGAAGAATTATTTCCTTCAACATGAACAAGGTAAGGAGGGGAAGTTGGGGAAGACTTTTTTTTTCTCTCTTTTTTTTTTTTAAATGCAAGAAACTTGCAACAAATGACTCCATGGTAATTTACCTATAATGGAAAAGGAACAGATCTATTTCCCTATCAGTCATTAATTTTAAAAAGTATTTTATCTTGGACTGCAAGGAACCTAATAAAAATCGACACAAGGTATTTATATTTAAATGACTTATTATTTTAAAGGGCACAATAATCTTACATCAGGAGACATTTAAGGTGTTTTACACCTCTTCCAGATCTGTGTCTGGTGCTTTTACTGACTTCTGTTATTCTTGAAGGATGTAAAGAGCTAGTGGAGAAATATATTCACAGTCACAGGAAAAAAAATTCTGCATTAATTTAACTTTATATTGGTTTAAGCTTAATAAATTGGCTTATTAAGGCCAGCTGATAAACTATTTCTGAATAGGAGGGGGGAAATAGTTACTTAAGATGTACAGAAGCAGCGTACAAAAATGGGATAAAGATGTCAAAACATCCCACCCAACAAGAGCTTAGGAAGTCAGACTTTGAGAGTATTGAACAGAGCATAGAAAAGGATCGGGAATTCAGTGGTGAAGATCTTATGGGCGGGATCATTTAAGCCAGAGAGGGGTTTGAGGTCTTATCTGTAAGCAGATACATTCTTCAAATTATTTAAAAGATTTAATTTGGCCATGAAAGTACTTTTTTATGGGTTTTAGTAAATGTGGAAAAAAAAAAAAAAATCCTAGCTAATGTATACAACTAGATCTTTTTGGATACTTATAAAAATGCCAAGGAATAGAAAGTGTTTTTTTAAGAAAATATTTCACTTTTTACCTCTTGTACAAGAAATCTGAGTTTGGGGTCTGCCACATTATTGCTTTAGTCCTACCTTGATTTCTGTAATGCAGCTACATGCAGGTTCTGTTTGACAGGGCTTTTAAAAAATCTTGTAATAAGTCTAATAATAAAGTCTAATGCTGAACTTGCATTCAAAATTACCAGAATGCACTGAAACCAGGTCATTAATCTAAAATGACGAGAGGTTAAAAAGTCCTTGAAAATTCCTTTGCTGCAAATAAGAAACATGGGTTTCATCCCACCTAACCCTCGCAGCCTACAAAGTATTAGTTCTCCAGTCTAATATAATTAAGGCAAACATACCCATGGAAGAAAGTTCCCTGAAGCTGCAAAGCTGTGTAATTTCTATGAAATATAGAAATAGTACATCCTTTCCTATGCTCTTGGAAGGATAAAAAGTTACACACAAAATTTCCTAATATCATGTCCCAACTTACCATGTTTTTCAGGCAACTGGTTATAGTCAGGAGCAGCTTTTTGGTCCCAGTTTTCTTTGCTCTTACTCAGCTGAAGCTCCTGAAGGTCATTGTAATTTTTTTGAAAGGAAGAAAGCTAAACATCTAGAAACTGAAAATGTATTTAATTATAGATAAAGCTTTGGCAGGACTTAACTCATCAAGGTAGAGTTTTAGACACCACAGTTGAAAAGTTGGGGGACATAAATTTGTGCTTTCCTGTTGTCTCCATCAGTATTTATAACATACTTGAAGGACGCAAAATTTCTTTTGCATCTTGGGCATGACAAAGGAATATATACTACTCAATTTGATTGTACTTTGGGACTTTTCATTTGACATTTGATGAAGATAGTATGTGTTAATTAGATGTCAGTAAAAATATGGATGCAGAATTATGCACTTCATGCAGAGCAACTGTCAGCTATTGCCACTGACATAAGTAATTTTCATTTGCGCTTTTTGTACACTGGCCATTGGATACAATATTGAGTTTTGAATTACAGCATAAAAAGGAATGAAATACTTTTCACTGGTTTTTTTTGCTGTTGTTGCTGTTCATTGTTTGGAAGTTTTTAATTGTAAAAGATGCTGTAGATGGAGTTTTTCTTCTTAGCACTGCTGTCCTATTTTCCCCATGATATCCCCAAGGGATCTAACATGAGTTTAAGTAAGTCCATTTTTTCTCAACTGACAGAACAAATGTTCAGATGCTTTAAAATTTAAAGAGCAAAATGTAGGGATGGGTAAGTCAGTTCGGAAAAGGAAAGAAACTCCTATTCAAATCAAATAGCCTTCTTTTTGTTTGTTTGCTTACTTGCTTCTTGGTTGGTTTTGTTTGCTTTTAATTTCCTATAATGATGTTACACTCTGAGAGCTAGTCATTCCTAATATCTTTCATTATACCTAGAAGGAAAGACCTCCATGTATCACCAAGGATTTGCAGCCAGGAGGGAGAATTACATGTGAACTTTGCCAGTCAGCCAGGAGGGAGAATTACATGTGAACTTTGCCAGTGAATGCACCTATGTGCACAAGATCTTTTGCACTGAAATTATTTTCATAGCATGCAGTTTAATGTTCATTAATATTTATGCGGTAACATAGTTGCTCTGTGTATATTAAAGAATATTCTCCTTTTCAAGGACATTTCTTGTTTAAAAAGAGCTGTTTGAGAGCTACTGTAGTAAAAAGTTTTGTAACTATGCAAAGCAGCTCAGAAGGTCCAGAAGTGAGTTGCTAAAGGTATTTACATGTATTTGGTGTTCTATTTACTTTGAAATGGCTTCTATAGAAAAAATACAGCAAGAGTCATTGTTGTAAAAGTTCAGTGTGGTGTTGTGCCTAAGGGTGGACTCCTTCAAGTGGTCTAAAATCCAGATTCTTGCATGGAGTAACTTAGTGCAAATTTGAAGTGGCGTTATTGATTCATAATCTGTGTCATTTGGGTTTGGGGATAAAAAGAGTCAAAGATGCGGCCTTTTGAGAACAACATTTTAGCGAGTACTGGTCCTGACTTTGTTGCATCTGTCTCAGACTATGGCTCTCACATCTCCCAAACCTTTCAGTGGCTTGGCAGCGATCCTAGCTAGGAATGAGTGTTTCTAGAAGCGAGGGGTCGGAGATCAGCCGGTGCCGTGACCAGCGGCAGTGCATTCGGGATGGCCTGCGGAGCTGTGGCTGCTCCCCGGGTGCAGGTGCGTGATGTTTGGGAAGATGCAGAGAAACGGCAGCAGCGCACACACCGTGGGAGCAGGCAGGATCGGTGAGTCCCGCCTGTGGCCTGTGTGCTCCCCACGGCACCAGTGTCCGCATCTCCATCCTGGATTTCCCCTCAGCTTGAGATTTGCGGTCCCTGTGCCTACCCCATGCCTGGATCTCCTCACGGGTCGAGCCTGACACCTCCCGTTCCTCTAGGAAATGAATGTGTCAGTAGAAGTTTCTGACTTCTGGCGTCTGTTGGTGGATATTCACCCCTAGTAGCGGTGGAGTTAGCTGCTGTGTGGTTCTGCGTGCCAGGTTGCCAGCCAGACCCCCCCGCAGCTGCCTGGTGCCCATCCCTCTGCCTGCACCTCGTTGCTCTGAGGAGATCGAGGGGTGCTGGGTGCCCGTTCGAGCTCTGAGGAGATCTCAGGGGTGCTGGGTGCCCGTTCGAGCTCTGAGGAGTTCTGAGGGGTGCTGGGTGCCCGTTCCAGCTCTGAGGGGTGCTGGGTGCCCGCTCCAGCTCTGAGGAGATCTGAGGGGTGCTGGGTGCCCGTTCCCGCTGAGGGTGGCTGGACCCGCCAGTGCAGCCCCTCAGCACTTGCTGTGCGCTGTCGGCGCCACACGCCGAGGAGAGCGGGGGGAGCAAGATGAAGAACTAACAGAAAAACTCACGAACCTCGACTCGGCAGGGACGGGCGCTGGCTGAGGTGGCCGAGCTGCCTGGCA
>JAVJGI010000002.1:19800080-19920533 GCA_035590275.1 Ibycter americanus
GCTGTGAGGGGGGGGTCCGTGGCCGTGAGGCGGTGGCTGTGAGGGGGGGGTCCGTGGCCGTGAGGCGGTGGAGGTGATGGGGGGGTCCGTGGCCGTGAGGCGGTGGAAGTGAGGGGGGGTCCGTGGCCGTGAGGCGGTGGCTGTGAGGGGGGGTCCGTGGCCGTGAGGCGGTGGAGGTGAGGGGGGGTCCGTGGCCGTGAGGCGGTGGAGGTGAGGGGGGTGTGGTGTGGGCTGGACAGGCCAGGTACAGGCAGACCCCCGGCTCTCACGTAGTGGGGGGGCTGGTGGACGGTAGGGGTACAAGTGCATCCCGACTGTTTGCACAGGAGGAGGGCAGGAAGGCAAAGTAAGCAATGCGAAATCCTCGCTCGCAGCAGGGTGACCTTCCCTCGTCCTGTTTGTATGATTCTGTGAGTGGCAGGATGAGGTAGGAGAGGGGAAAGTGCACCGAGTGTGAGTAGCGGGAAAGTGCTCCGTGAGGGCTCCATGGAGTAGTAAAAGCAGTGGGAAACTCAGTCAGCTGCTGCTGGGCTGTTGGCGTGCTTAGTCCGAAACACCTGTGTAAGTAGGCCCTGCTCTTTTAACACAGAAGTCACAAAACTTCCCTGCAAGTAACAAAACCAGTGAATTTATTCTTCTGAATGTTTTTACATCCTTTCCTTTTTTAGATCTTCCTTTTCTTTTTTCCTGTGGTCATGGCTCTGTTTAACTTCTCTCAGAATAACCTGCCTTGTTGAAGGGAGTCTTTGTCAGGGGGGAAAAAAAAAAGAAGTCCTCAAAAATAAATGCTACCTTTGTTTAAAGCTGTTTGTGGATCAAGGTTGTGACTTAACTGTGAAAGAACATGGCTCTCCTTTACTTATATTAAAAACACAATAACACATTAAAACAATCAAAGTCTTGGGAGGTAACTAGGCTGAAATGCAATTCAGCAGTGTGAGACTTTAATGTAGGTTTTACAGTACCTCATCTCTCTTGTGAATAAATATATAATTAGTGGTAGGCCTTCTTGCAGCTTTTCTTTTTGTGTTTTATTTGAAGAAGTACTTCAGGGTAGAAGTTATAACTTACAATACTTTTAGTCTTTCCTACTTTCTTCCTGAGGTCTGTAGCTGTGTCTTTAGGTATTTATGGTTGTTATGGTATGCTATGTTATTTTATTGGTACAGAATGTTATTTTAAAACCTGTTGTGCGTTGGTGAGTGGATTAGATTTCCTGTGGACCTGAGTTGGACTTGTGATTGCCTAATTGCCCATGATTGTGAAGAATGAGAATCAATAAACAACATCGTCCTTCTAGTCTCATGTTCCTCCTGTAATACATTTGTACTATCTAGCACAGCATGGCCTTAATCTGCTTGTCATTGTGGAACAAATAATAGAGAATAGTGCATAGCACTGTTATACCTGAGGGAGTATGTAGATGAAGCAGTTGTGACTGTTGCCTGGTCTGCCTGGAGCATGGTCTTCAAGGCCCACTAAGGTGCTGATGAACACCCCACCTCCTGTCTGCAGTGAGAGACTGGGAGCACTTCCACATCCACTGGCTTGCATGTAATAGGAGACAGCAAGAAAATGGATTAAAGTATCGATCTACCCCTTCCAGGTTTCTGTTCTGTCTAAAAGTTGCAAAACTGTGAACTGGAGTATTTGCTGTTAAATTTTTCAATCCATTGCTGGACACCACTGTAACAGTTTTCAGGCTTGGGTATGGATGTGAGTGGAAGCTAGTAGGTCCTCATAATCTCTGAAACATAGTGAGTTTTAAACAGACACCTGTATGCATTTCATAGCTCCAAAGATACTGAAGTCCTAGCTGTCCTTCTGGACGTCATAGCACATTAGCTTTGCCCATATCTTCTGTATTAAAAATCCAAGGACTCCAGTTAAGCCAAATATATTAACCTGCCCGAAATCAAATGAGAGCACAAACTGCAGAGTGTAGGGAAACAGAGATGATGTCAGTGCTCAGTTCCTTGCAGCGGCAGGAGAGGGTGAGCAGGTTAGCTGGATCCCAGTTAGGAAAAGCACTCCTGATCTTGTAGAAAGAGTCAAAATGGCCTCAGAAGGCCTTTGCTGAATAGGGACAACACTCTTCCCACTCCCAAATTTGATAGCATCTATAATCTTGGGTATGACTAGGTATACGCACCACCTAGGCATTTGCAATGATTTTCTGCAGCACCTTCAAACTACAGTGCAGCTTTGGTATTTCTTCTCTAGCCACAGCTGGTCTGAGGGTTTAGAAGAATTAAGCTGAAAAAAAGTAGCCGCTGAATTTATGTAGCCAGTCTTAAAGACTGGCCAAATTCCTGGACACATTTTCCAGGTGTTTTGCTGTAAACTAGAATTAAAAGCCCATGAAGACAGAGCTGAGAGTCAGGGCCATCTGACAAATTCTTTGCATTGGTTCTGACTAGGTCTTTCGATAGCCCTTGTTTTATCCCACAGTACTCATGCTTTCCCCTGCTGTTAGGTCCCGAAAAAATACGTTTTAATTTCTTCAGGTTGATTATCCCCTGCCTCTGTCCCAGCTTTTCTCTTTTTTTCACCACACTTGTGCTTATGTGTCTCTCGGCTGAGATTATTCAAGCTTTCTGTTTTCCTTTTAGTGTACAAATTTCTCAGATGCTGTAACCCCTGGATTAGATCCTGTATGTATCTGGGGTTAGATAACATGGGGTTAGATCTTAGATCCCCCACTCAGGAATAGCCCTGGCTCTTTCTCACTGCAGGCAGCTTGCAGCTGGCAGCCACAGCACTTTCTGAGTAGTTTGCATCTGGGAAATAGTACTTCTCCTCCTTACACTGCGTTTCTGGAGTGGGTGGTCCTGTGGCTTTAGAGCCCTTTAGGATGTGCCTCAGGTAAGGTGTCTGTAGGGTATCTGGGATGTGAGGAGGCTGGAGGGCTGGGAGACATGGTGGTGCTTCTCCAGATCCACTAAGAGTGGTCTGAAGAAGAGAAAGTGAATTATGCAAGAGACTCCAATGGCTTGATCAAATTTCTTTCTTAAGTTTCATTGGCAGACTTCAGTTTCACTGCTTCTGCTATTATGTTGGGGTGTTGGATGAGTATTAGCTGTGTAACAGAACTGTGAGTTTCAAGAGAAGCCCCTCAGAGTCCCAGTGTGACGTAGGCCTTCCTATCAAACTAGTTTTCCATTAATTAAAAAAGCATGCACCCTAGATAGTGTGAACTCTTTGGTAAGGATAGTAAAGACAAGGTATTTATCTTCAGCCTTTTAATACTTTTTTTTTGACCTTTGCTTATTTCTTCTGTGTTAGTTATTCATGTCTCTTGCATATCTGAAACATCTTTGCTGAAACCTACAGGAGGATCATTGCTCTATTTTCTAACTTCTCAATCTTGTCCTAATCAAAAATGTAAATAAATGCATAATGATTTGCATGTGATTAACTTCAGAAAAACACTGTCATACTAAAATCAATGTTTTTTGGAATCTAATTTTCCTGTCTGCCTGAGAAGTAGCACCTGGAATTCATAAACCAAGAATTCTGAAAATATAAACTACTTTCAGCACTGCTGTTTACTGTCTGCATTTTTCAGTTCAGCCAGGGAAGAACAATAATTTAAAAATATGGTGATGGTGATTTTTCTAACCAATTTCTCTCTGCAGTATTCATAAAAAGCGTCATTGCTTTTTTATTTAAAAATGAACACACTTAGCATGGTATATACTTACACTCAACTTGCCGGCACTGATCTTGTGATCATTTATGAACGCAGCATCTAACCCATTCCAGAAGTTTCAGGGAAAGTACCTATACCTGTGGACAGAAACTTGCAGATTTTGAGGAATACAGGGAAACCAGGAGAAAATAATGCCATTGGAGCTAGGGCAGCAGTGTAGCTGACCTTGGATTTCAGTTTCCCTAGCACAGAGCTTTGTGTATAAACTGGAAGATCAGGCTGTGAGTCTCTGTATGGAGCAATCAGTAGACAAGGATACGACGCAGGCGCTTTGCCAGCAGTTTACACAAGTGTTTTTGCTTGATGTCAGAGATGCTGAGAATAAAAATTCTGGGGTTCTCACTTGGTTGTGGAGATGATTGTCACTGACATCTCAGAGATGCTGAGTATGTGTATTTGACACAGTTGTTCTATCTTTAAGAATACACAGATGAGATTTAATTCATGTTAAAAACCTGCGGTCTGAAATGAGCCCTTGATATGCATTGTCTGCCCAGAACTCTGGTCTTGTTTTAATAGGCTGCCTTCAAGTCAGTGAGTCTGTAAGCCAGCACAGGGTTACTTTGGATCAGATGCCACAGCGTATAAGGACTATCCCTATCTGTAAGCACTCACAGTCTTTGAAAACAGGACTATCAGCAGTACTGCAAATACCATGTGCTGCTGGAGTGCATTATACTGTTGGTTAGAAATGCACATTTTGGACCTCTTAGGAGCAAACAGAAAGTGCCACTGTTATTGATGATTCCATATAGCACCTTTAACAAGTCTTTTCTTTCAGGAAAGAGGGGAAACCTGTACAACATTTCTGTTGATACAAATAAAGACCTACTTCTAAATGGTGAAGTAAAACATAAGGCAAACTGTGGGTCAGATTTAATTTCAAATTATATTTGAAAAAGTATTTTGATTTTTTTTTTGCTCTGACACATTTAGCATATTGTTCTGCCTGATGCCTAAGATAATGGTAGCTGTATTTCACGCTCAACATTGTTTCTAATAAATTTGTGTATTAGAAGTAAATAGTATATGATCTTTCACTTAAAAAAAGCTCCAGTCAACCCCTTTTTTGGAAACCAGCGAAGTTTTTAGAAACCAGCTAGGCTACTGTCTTTTTGATGGAAAGAAGCATGGGAGAGCAGTGCCCCCATGTTTGCTCCTGAGCATGTATTTTTCTTGTGTGTAGGGGTCTGTTGTCGTGTATGAGGAAATGTGCATTGTGCTCAGCAGTGTGAGCGTGCTGGGAGGATCTTGATAAATATGCATGGTTGAGCAATAGATGCTTAATGAGGGGATGCTGAATGATGCAATAAGTATTGTGCCAACACCTTCTTAGAGGCACAAGAGACCATGCCTTTACAATTGAATAAAATAGGCCAGTGGCTGTTCTCCATCCCCGAGGCCAAATGGTGCAGCACAGCTCCCTCCCACGCACCTGAGCTCACTTCCTTTCCAAAATGGAGTGGCAGTGACCAGACTGTTGGTTGGGGATGGAGCTTGGGGTTTCTGAGTGCCCGAGCTTTGCCTGTTCACTTGCTCTCTGGGATCCCAGGGTGAGCAGGCAAAAAACATGCTAGTGAGAGTGTAGGCAATTAAGCCATGTAAACAATCTCTGTCCAATTTTGTTTACCAGTAAAGCTGTAGCCGTAATATTCAAGACCTGTGGCCTTACCTTTCTGAAATTTGTTATTGCACTTTCATGTAGAAGAGGTTGTCGTATATAATTGATTTAAACCATTTCATTCCTATGTTTGGATTGTAAATGTCTCTGATTTAGGGTTTGGTAACGCCGTTGTGCTTAGCCATGTACACCACAGTTCGTTGCTGTAATTTCAGATTCATAGTGCGTGTGTGCTTTTTTGTTTAATTAAACTTTGCTGACAAAATATCAGCAGAGTGAGTACTTGACAAAATTTGAGAATTGTAATGAGGATGCAGTCATTATGGAAATACAGTTCTGGGACTAACATCTTTTCAATTGCAAATAGAGGATATTTACTCTGAGTAAATTTTGAAAGTGAACCTCAGAAAAACAGTTAGTTAAGTGGTATTCTTATTTTCAGCACTGAGACTGTGAAGCTATGGAACCAGCAGTTTAAGCTTTAAGTTTAAAGTTTAGTCACCAGAGTATAACAGAGAATATGTGCAACAGTCCTTAATCTGATTATCAAGATATTCCTCCTTTAATTTTTGTTAACACTGCAATATAAATACTTTAAATCACCCAACTGTTCCACTGTAATGACTTTTACATAGGGATGTGAGAAGAGGCTGTGTATCTTGAATAGTTTGTGACTTCTGGAGATCATCCTTTCACATTGTTAAGTCTCAGGTAGGGAGATCTGTATCTGGGTCATTTATAATACCGATGGTCATTGGTGGGTTGTACAAGCTGGAATGAAGCCCAGCTAGAGTACTGAGGGGAAAAAAAGGAGCAAAAATGACAGATATTAAGGACGAAGAGAGGTAGGGATGGAGAGAAATGATGAAGAGTGAAGCCTACTACAGTTAAGCTGTTGCATTATGTTAATCATAACCAGGGAGAAAGTGTTTGCTGACCTTAATGTGGGATGTGTAGGTAAAAATAATCAGTGGAAAAGGCTATAAGACAAGTGAAAAAGTCCTTAAAATGCCATGTATTTAATCCTGCTGGTAAAAGAATGTCTGTTGCTGGTGAAAACTAATGTCTGTTTCCCACCCTGTAAGAAATGTAAACTTCTTTCCCCAATTTAGCTTTACTTCTTATACACCCTTGGTCTTTCTGCATTTCTGATTGAACTGGTGTTCAGTTTCTTCATTAAACTGTAAAAGTGGCAGTTAGTTTTGCAGCTGAAAGTCTATGATGTTGACTTGGGTGTAAAAGACTCAAAGTTACTCGCCTCTTCTTGGGAAACGTTTGAAATGTCTCCTCAGAATTTTTTTGGTAAGAAATCTGGACCAGTTGTCTTGGTAGCTTAAGGTGCCACTTACAGTGTGTTATATACTGGCTCCAATCTAATTTTTAAGCAAAATGTAGGCTACAATTAAACTAGGCATATAATTAAAGAATTTGAGATAAGACTTTTCTGGGTACAAAAAGATGCTTTTGTAATGAGAAAAGCATGTGCTCAGATCCCATCCAACCTCTTTTAAAAGGAGGGCTGATTGCACAAACTGTGATGCGCAGTAGGCTGTTAGTGAATTATGTTGGTGTTCTTCATATGCGTATTTTGAAAGCAGCTTTTCCAGTGGGAGAGAGTGATGTGAATAGGGTGTGTCTCTGGAAACCATGTTGCATTTTGGTTAACAGTTGCATTTTGGTTAAAATTGTTATGTATTAATGTTTTCGCATTTCCCCATCATTTTCAAATATTTTACTGACCACTGTAACATACGGAGATTTTTGTTCAGTTAATCCAAAAGTGTGCACTGAGTTTCTCCACCGTATAATGCCCCTTATGAAGTTATGAAACTGGAGGATTTTCCACCCAAGTTGTGTCCCACTGCCATGCCACAGACAGGGAGGAGGAATCAGACGCCTGCCACTACCGCTTGCCTCTTCTCTGGAGAGGGACTTTCAAAAGACCTGCTCTGATGAAAGATGGAGTGTAATAAAACTTGTGCTGCTTGCCAGCCTTCAGATTACTCCCAGGACGTGTCCGTGCAGCTTTGATGTCAGCAGTAAGAGTAAATTTTAAACTGACAGGTAACTGACCTGTGGAAATCTTCCACTAGCTCTTTTAGACCAGCTGCTTTCCAGTTAGGTTCCCCTTACAGCATTCTGTAGCAAGCTTAGTAATTTGGCCCATTAATTTAGTCTAGCGTGTATACATATCTGTAGCTATTATTTCTGAAAATAGATTTTTAAGTACACTATAAATGATTGTAGCTGTATGAAACATTATGTTTCTCTTAAATGATATCTATCCAATTAGACAGTATTCTCATAGGACATGACTTTGGTGTAGTATATTGTTATTAGTTTTGTTATTATACATTACTTTAATAAGATTGCAGAATGATCCTACCATCAGTGCAGTGGACTGTACAATTTCTGTCTTCTCCAGGAAATATTAAGATAGGGTTTTCTGAAGCATATTATAACCTGAAAAACATAAGTAAGAAGATGGTAACCTTTCCTACTACTGATAGTCACATATCCTTTGTTGCTTGTTGTCTCTTCCTAGGAGTAGTAAAAAGAAATGTGATTGCTGGCCAATTAATTTTTTTTAAACTTTATCCTTGGTTGTTTTATATATTTCTCAGTACAAATGTCATGTATTAACTCCCAGAAGCTGGAATTTCTGTGGGAGCAACAGAAGTTGATGTATGCCCAAAGACCTTAATTCAGCTCAGTCACTGCCCCTCTCCTATTATGTACTGTTACGCTGTTATGCTGATTAGACCTGCAAAAGTTGAAAAGTTTGAAATGAAATGGCGATGTTTTTTGGTAGACAAGGCTTGTCTACCTGTCTACTGCAGGCAATTGCAGTTTATAAGCACGTAATTCATATTAGGATCAGCAAGATGTGTCAGCTGTGGGTTCCTGAGAAGAAGAATCTAGGTGAGGACTCAAGCAGAGAGACACCTTTTTGTTTTTTTCACGACCTGCTATCATAATGAAGTAGGGCCAGAAACGAAGGCAAAATTGTGGCCTAAACTGAATGGCTTACAGGGCTTTACTGCTTTAAAATGCATTTAATTAAGGGTTGGGTTTTGTTTCACCTAGCTTTAGTGGTTTAAGTGCCTGCAGTGGTGAATGGAGAAATGTTCCATCTGGAGGGCCCTTCTTTTCATGTAGCTCAGCCATCTCTGCAAGGCTGAGTTTCTCTTTCCCATCTGAGCTTGCAGGGACGGCTGCTCGGCAGGGTTGGCAGACCTGGCTCCTGTATCCCATAAAAATCTGCATTTGTGCTTCAGTAACTCTCTGGCTTGAGAAGGGAGGATCTGAGGAGCTTCCAGGTGGAAGGCTGGCTGCTCTGCTCACCATCGTCTTCTTTCTAAAATGGGCCTGAAACCTGCTTGGGAAATCAACAGGCCACAGAAATTTAATACTTCCCTGTTTCTCACTTTCAGCCCTGTTACATCCACCTCTATCCATTCGCTCCCCATTGGAAAGCACAAACCCAGCAGGACAGAGAAGTGGTCTGCAGGCTCACCTTCGTGGGCACCAGCCACCATATGAACGACTCTGCTCTTGAATGCGAGGTAAAGTCATCTGGGGGTGAGAGGCTTCTCACGTGAGGGAAGAGTGATGTCAAGGTCAGCTAACTATTCCTATAGGCCTTTCACCCCACAGAAGGTGTCTTGCACCTGTGGACGCTGCTTTTTCCCCTCTGTTTTCTTTCCCTTGGCTGTAAATCTGAGATCCCCCTGTTGCTGTCCCCTGTGTAGTTACAACTGCGTGAGGGATGAGAGCTGGTGATGGAGAGGCAGCCATCTCTCTCCTCCTGCAGTCTCACCTTAGTTTCGAAGCCTCCTACGATTCCCACTGCTGTTGATAGTTGCTGCATGTGATCTTTATGGTTTGTTGTCTGATGTCTGCCAGTTTGCCAGCCTGTAGTTGAGGTGTTATCTATGCTTTGCAAATATTGTGAGCGCCACCTGCAAAACTGAACTGAACGTAACATTTTTCCATGTGATGAAAAAGCATTACAGAAGAAAAATATGGTGTAAACCACCATGAAATTAAACTCACCAAACTACTCTTTGCTTTCCTTTTTGCGAAGCTCCCTTACTTGCCAAAGTAGATAGGACAAAAAACCAATGTCAGTTATGCTGAATGTAGCAGTTTAGTAATGTTCCAGGTTCGGTAATACACTTTTAGCAGAAAATGCTAAAAATGCTGACTTTTTTTGTAGTTTGTTCATGCTTACTATTTTTGTTCAGTGACAGGATGTTGTGTAGTTCAAAACAACGTGTAGCAGTATATTCATGATATTCATATTTATTGATACCTAAGGTTCTATAAATTTTACCCTAAACTGAAAATAATACCTTACTGAGGTCCTCAGATACCAACATTTCCTTACTGGTCATCTGGAAGTGTAAGATGGTGCCATGAAGTTTAGTCTAATTAAATGGCCTTTCATAATTTATATTGCGTATCAGTGTAATTGTTAACGCAAGCCTTGCTCCACAGTGTTGTTGCAATTGTTGTTGGGTCTGTATGTGTTGTGTCCCCCCCACCCCAGCCTTGTTAGCATTTGGCTACAGTTGAAATGTTTATGAAATTACTGTTCAGTATTTCAGCTTCTCTCCAGTCCTGTCAGCTCTCACTTTGAAATCTACTTTTTAATCTCTCTCCCTCTCTCTCCCCCCTCCCCACCCTGCCTCATATCTCAGTAAGTAACTAGAAATTGTAATACTATGAGAAGTTTGTAGAGTGAGAAACATCACATATACAAACTTCTGAATATGTCATTTCTGAAAGGCATCTAGTCAATTGGTGACCAGAGGAGTGAACAAGATTACTTGTTTTATAGACCTTTATTTATATGCCATTTGGTTAAGAGATAAGGACTTCAGATTTCCATGTGAATATTACATCTTTCCTTGAGTGATAAAGAAATTCTGCAATTGTAGAATCAGATTCACAGATGCAAAACAACAAGAAAATAAAGCTGAACATGAAAATGAACAAAATTGAATTTAATTCCTGCTTTAGACTTGCATTCCACTGAGTCTATGGAATCACATCAGTGGGAGAGCTTGGGTCCCCTTGGGCACCTCTGGCTGATGTGCAGGTTCCTGATTTCCTAAACATCTTGCCTTTCAGTGTGTTCAGTCTCTGTGCGTCACCCACAGATTAATTTTATCAGTTTCTCACAAACTGTATACAAATGTTGCATTGATAGTTGCAAATATATACAAACATGTTTGTGCTCCAGTAGCACCTAGAGGTGTTAAACAGGTGGCATTTTGTCCTGCTATGTACCATACAGAGCATTGGTTTTGCCTTGAAAGCTGTCTGGCTGAAACGTAATTTAAAGATGGAATGTAAAAAACCCCAAAACAGCAATAGAGCTGGAGAAAGTAATCAATATATACAATCCTGCTGTAATAAAATATGGGCATAATTTTGTCAGCTCAAACCATACTAATGTTCTTTCAAAATTAATTAGTAAGTTTGTATGAAAGACTTGAATACTATCACGCATTTAGAAAAACAGTCATTAACCACTGAAGTGAGTTTATTGGGTAACAATAAATATTGGCCGCAGGAAAAAAGCCCCATTTTGTACATTTTTGCTTCATGGCTGTCTTGTATACTTGATACTTCTGCCGTGTGAAAAAGTCTGAGAGGCTGCTACAGTGGATGCCACACCTTGTACTCTGCTGGTGTGTAAGGGTTATTTGGTTAATGCTTATTTTCGTTTCAGACTTCTTAGGGTGCTTGTAGAGTCTCTGTCACTGAACACTTGTAAGAACAAGTAAGAGATACCGGTTGGCATATCCCTAGGTGTATTTTATCTTGCTTAGGGGCAGAGAGTGCACTAAACACCACCTTGAAGTCTGTTTGGCCCTAATTTGCCTAGTATTCGATCTGCCTCAAGTGGTCAGCTAAAAGCTTGCTGGTAAATAGTTTATGAAGCTGAGAAGGTGTAATTGAATTTATTTTTCCTGAAGAAATTTATTCACTGAATGTTACACACAAGTTTTTTCTACTGATGATAATCAGTTAATTGTTTCTCCAAAATTTCTTCATTAATTCACCTGCGTGTGAGGAAGACCAAAATCACTTGTTCATTTGTGTAAAGCATTTTGCTAAAAGAACATGCAGCCCTGTTTGGGGGGGATGTAAATTCCTGCTCTGGTTTCTGGATGTAGATCATTTAATTAATGGACTGGCTGATAATGGGGGCATGCCTTTAATTCAGGTTTTCTTAAAAAGGACAGAGTGGCAAATTCCTGGCAACCTCACTGAATTACAATGCTTGCAGGAGAGTCACTAAACTAGTTAAATATTCTAGATGCGTCGATCAGTTGTTTAGTCAGATGAATGCCAACAGGATGTCTATATGCCCTGGCTGGAGCTGCTCAGAGGTAGATGGTATCGTCACTTCTGGCAGTATATAAAACTCACTGGAATGCTTGAAATTACCGTTCCATGTACTTATCTTCCTTTGCAAAGGTCATCATGATTTCTTAGGTCATGATGGAATGTGTTGCTCCCAGGACTGTTCAGTGAGGTGTCCTAAACACCGCCATTAAGGTGGTCCATCCTTTGTAAAATGCTTGGGTTTCTGTAAAGAGAAAAGAGTGCGGTGGCCTAACAACAGTTGTTTTTAGTGTCTTGAAAAAGATAAAAAGGAATGTGTTTCAAAACCAGTGAAAATAAAATTGTGTATGATCAGTTGACAGTTATGTGCATTTGGAACCTTTTTTCTTCTATTGCATCCCAAGCCACAGTAATGACAGCAATCCCCAAATCAGGCATTAGTAAGGCACGAGGTTTTTGTGTAGTACATTTAAACTCAATATCAGAGAAGCATGCAGAAGAAGAGCTTCTGCTGACTTTTATTTAGTTCTACCAAAGTGGATGTTATTTTAGTTCTACTGGCATGCTCCTGAAAAGAAGCTGCAAAGTTAGGGTTCAGTAGGATTTTAGAAGTTTTATTATGGCAAAAAACCCCACCCAAGTTAGATTTTAGTTTGTCTTATCCAATGCATTCACATCCACTTTGTCCCTTGCCAGGAAAAAAATCTTTAACCACTCTGTGTTTCATTTCTTATTTACTGGATTGCGTTCCGGAATTGCTGTGGAGGTCGCTGTTGTAAATGCGTTTGTGTTCAGGTTTGTGTTCAGGGAAGAATAACCTACCAGTTTTTGGTAAAAGCTTTCTCCCTTTCTCAACAGAAATTTAACAGGCAGTTAAAACCAGAGGCTGTAAAAACCTTCACGCCAGGCAAGTACGGGAAAGAGAAAGACAGGGCAGCTATCACTCAGGACTGGGCATGGGTGGAAGGAGTAGGGCTGGTTCCCTTGCAGAACAGTCCTGGAGCTAGAGGAGCCAAAGAGTGATGAAGCTGAAAGTCAAACATCCTTTGAACTGTCTGGGCTTATTCTGACCTAAGCCGTGCAAGGAGAAAGGGTAGTGTGTAGCTATAGGACACTTGCATTAGATCTGGTTATAGGGACTGTCATGAACGTTGGCTGTCCTTTAATAAGCAGCAATTCAAATATGTTGTAACTGTACCCTTTACTTTAAGGTTTCACAGAGGTGATCGGTGTTGTAATAGGGGATTAGATAATACAAGTCTGAGGTGATAAGGAAAAAAGTATGCTTGTGGTTTGAGATATGTATAGACAAAACCCCAAAGTCTCATCTGAATCATCGAATTACATCATTCACATACACCTGTGTGATTCTTCAACAGCAGAAGGCCTCAGGGATGTCAGTAACATTGACTGCACTATATAAATTGCTTTAAGCAATATGAGTAAAAGTTGTTTGTTTTTTTTTTTTTTTAAAGTCTATATTGGATAAGTATCTGATGCTTGGAGAAAGACTTTAAGAATAGGGCAAATATACTGCAATATGTCCCATTCTGGCCTCTTACGCCTGTGTTTCAGGTGGTTTATTTAAAGCTCAACTGTGTAGCCTGTGTGCAGAACAGTTACTTGGTGAACTCAGGTTCGTACATGGTTTGTTTTCTCAGGATCTCAGATGTCTTTATGTCAGCTATGCCATGGAGAGATGGATTGCATGCCAATACCTGTTGTATTATGATGTACAAGTTCTAATTTTAAAGAATGCTTGTTTTAATTTTCAGAGATCTACATTGTATTAGATGTGAACAAGAAGGTCTGAGAAGAGGAACGGGGGCATAATTTTTCTGCTATGTAAACACCTAGTGTGGCATAATTCTTTAATACTATGTATCTCTGCATCTGGTGAAAGGATGTAGTGGAGTTGGACAAGATACAAAGGGAGAATGAAGAAGCTGTGGCATAAGTTTGGAGAGGAGAAGGCTGAGTGCAAAATAATTGAGGTTTTCAAAATCATGAAGGTGGTGGATTAAGTGTGCATGAAACTGTTGTTTGTTGAGTTCTGGAACATGAGAGCTAAACACTGGAATTCCTAGTTGAAATTGGGAGACTGGTTTAAGACAGAGAAAGGACTTTTTTGCACAGTGGATATTGTACTGTATGGGCTTTGTAGCATGTGACTACTGAGGCAAAGCTTCTAGTAAGGGTAAGAGACTTCTTGGAACAAAGCAAAAAGATTTCCACTAATGCCCTCTGAGTAGGATTGAGTTAAACCCAGACCACTACACCTGAATACTATTGAACTGGGGAGTGTATCGACTTCAGTTCCTTGCAGTAAGGAAACCTCGTCAATGCTGGCAACAAGGCATTGCCAGCACGATGGTTGTTGGAAGATACTTAGGAATTGTGCTTTATATGGAAAGAAGAGAATCTGATGTTTTATTTTTTTTTTTTCTCTCTCTGAAACAATGTCTCATTATATAGCAGGTTTTCAAAGCATCTAGGAGCTCCAAAAGTAACCTTAGTGTTATGGGGAAACTCAGTAACCTCTTAATTGAAAATGTTACATTTCAGGTGGGACTTTTATTGATAATGTTGTGTTTTCAGCTATTAAAAATATTGTTTGCAAATTGAATGATAGATAATGAGCATAAATATCCAATTTGCTAATTATGATGCTAATAGGTCGTTAATAACTGATCCTGTTTGTGCTTAGTGATGGTACTTAATTCGGGTTGCTTACTATTGTGTTTGCATTTATTGGTACTAATGAGGCACGCAAGGTAGTCATGTGATTTATCCACTGGAGATTTATCTGAGAAATAGTGCTATAAACAGTCCTTATTGTTTTCCCCTTAATACCATTTATTCAGTTTTCTGTTTCCTACTAATAATCAAATGGTTATAATTTCCATACCTGTAATTTCCATGCAAGTGTCCTGCAGAATTTACGTACAGAGAATGTTCTCTGTACTCCTGTTCAGTGCCATATTAATTTTTTCTGATTTGTCTGTGATTGGTAATGCTATAATGTTCATAATACCAATAAGAAAGTATATTGATATGACTCGGTGGAGGTGAGATGGTGTGTAGATAGCATCCACTCACATCAAACTGCTGTCGAGGAAGGTGAAGTGGAGGTGGGAGGTGGATAGAGAGAGATAGGGAGCAATGCAAGGTATGGTCAAACTGGACCATGGCAGGTGGGCTTGTTAATATGGTACCAAAACAGATTTTGGCTAGGTAATGCTAGGCTACATTCATAGTTTTGCCATAGCGCTCATGGTATCTCTCCCAGCTGAAGCTGTGGCCCATACTCTCACTGAGGCAGTGATGCAGTATCTTCAGAGCCCTTGATGGGTTTTTCTCCAGGAATGTGTTCAGTTGTGCTTTGAACATGTGCTGAGCTTTGGTGACCAATGGTATTCTGTGTCAGTGAGTTCCTCAGCTTCACGGTGTGTTTTGGGCTTGTGAGATTCACTTGCTGTTTCTTATTCCTTTTATTAGAGGAGGTAGGAAGTACTCTGCTCATTTTCTCCAGGTGCTTATAATGGTTCATACCTCTTGGTAAACTTTCACCAGGCTTAAAAAATTGTTATACAGGTGGGTTTTTTTCTGTGCATGCTAGCTATTTTATATATTTATTTTCTTGGCTGACTTTCTGTATCTTTTCTAGTTCCACCCTAGCCCTTTCAGGACTGGGAGGATGCAGAGGAAGACAGGGAAAGAACAGGGGCAGGACGTGCATTTCATGTATTTATAATGTGACTTAGTATCTTTTATTTTGTTCTTTATTTCTTTCTTAATATTTTAGTTATTCTTGTGAATGCAGCGCATAAAACTGACATTTGCAAAATACTGTCTTGAATGTCAGTAATTAGTTGAATTTCCATTGCTGTATGTGTAGAGCTGTTTTTGCCCATGTCACTTCATATTTATCAACTTCATATTCGATCTGCAATTTTCTTACCCGGTCATCACTTTTTCCTGCTGCTCCCTGCTGCCAGCTTTTTTTCCTTCCTTCAGATTTGTCCTAGACCTTATCGAACATTAAGCTGGAAACACTCAGAGAGTGATGCAAATTTTGCTATTTGATGTAGCTCCGCAGACAACTAGTGACTCCTTCCCTGTAGGAAATAGGACCCAGAGCTGTTCTTTGGAGGAACAGCTCTCTTGGGAACCCCTCAGGATAGCTCAGAGAGGTCAGGCTGCTCAGATCTTACTCTGTGGATTATTGCCAATAGTAGCTTTTACAGCTATTTTGTCCTTCCTGCTTTTATTTATTTCTTCCACTTAGCCAGAAAAGCATACTTGGTCAACTGGAGATTAAAGAAGTGCTTAATGGAAGCCATATACATCTTTCAGCAAATGAGTATTTTTTTATTTCACATGCACAAATGGGATCTTTACAGTTCCAGATACTTTTTTTTTTCTTTCTTTCTTTTTAAGTCTGTTGTGTACCTTGGAATTGTAGCTTAGGTCAGGGTGACACAGTGCAGCATCAACTTTGCTTAATTCCTGACAGACATACACCTTGTATTTTCAGGGGGAAGAAGAAAACTGTTGTTTCTGTCTGAGATTGCATTTGAATCAAAATACTTTGTTTCTCAGGGCAAAGATCACTCAAACAGAGGTTACAACTATGCTGTGTATATGAATGTTTGAATTCACTTGACAGATTACATGACCATATACTACTTTGGGGCATATTAACATTTATTTTTTCAGCATGGAAGGTCAGTTCTCCAAATAGAAATCTACATATCTGTAGAGCTGCTTTAGTGATCTGCAGTAGCTGAGTGTCTTTTTATAGGTATATATGACTTTTTCAGTACCTTGTTTTTTGGGGATGAGTTTTTGTAGTATTATATTATTTCATAGTATTTATAGGGTTAAACAAATTTGTGGATAACAAAAAAGGTCATGTGGACAAGACTAATTAACCTGTATATAGGCAGATAAAAGCAAGGAAGGGAACAAGCTGTGAACAGAAGAAACACATGGCAGTGTGACCCCAACTTTGAAAGTCAGGGAAAAATTTATGTGCTTTCTTTCATTGTGTTTACACTTTCTATATTTTAGACAAATCCAAGTTTGTAAAAATTGAAGACCCTAAATTCCATTCATAGTACGACTAGGGATACAGTGCTGAATAAATCCCCCCTGGAAATAATAGCTGACATTCTGTGCAGTAGATCCTTACTGGAAAATCCAAACAAATAAACAAGTTGATGTCTGTGTAACTCCATTTACTGCCATATGTTGCATGAGGAAGGATTTTATATCCGTGGCTCAGATGATTTGTTGGTATTAATAAACGAAGTTCCACTAATGTGCTAACTACTTCTGTGGTGATTCAGAGAAGGGACAGTATTTTTTATTTCTCCACAGAACCCAAGTCAGCAGACCTTAAATTCAATACTTTGATAATAAATGAGCCGAGTCATCATATATGGTATACACAGCCATGTCTGTCTAGGCACATAACTAGCAAAAAAGCTGAACAGGGCTCATTGGGATAGGAATTACACTATCCACATGAAGGAGCTGCAACTGTGCGGTGGGGAGACGGATGGGTACAACGTGCCCCGCCAGAACTTAGTGCCAGTGCAACAAACAGCCTTACTGCAGAGCATAAAACCAGTGCATCACTGGTAACACCAGTCCAAAGCTTGTGTCTTAGTATCAGTAATGGCAGCACAGTGCAGCTGTGTCTCATGGATGCTCAACTGGAGACAGCTGGAGTCAAGCACTTCACTGAAAGGGTGGGCAAGCATTGGAACAGGCTGCCCAGGGGAGTGGTGGAATCTTCATCCCTGGAAGTGTTCAAAAAAAGCATAGATGTGGAGCTTAGGGACAGGGTTAACGGTTGGACTTGATGATCTTAAAGGTCTTTTCTAACTTAAATGATTCTATGAAGTGTCCTTTACATAAAATGACAGAGACTGCCTTCTTAGGGGTTTCTTTTTCTGCTGTAATTATTCTGTCATGAAAATTTGAGTGTATTTTCAGCAAAAGTAAATAAGCGTTGCATAATTTCGTTGATTGGCATGGATTTTATTTGTCTAACTTGAGATCTCCGCTGAGATTTGGGTACATCTGTCAATTTTATTCTCCTTTCTCCCATTCCTTTATCAGAGAAGATGTGTTTGTCTGGGAACAGTGACTTTCCTGGGGATGGTGGGTTGTTAATGAGACTCAGAATTGATATCTGCTTGTTTTGAACTGAGATTGTGATCTTAATGCATTGCTTGCATGTCGCTATCCAAAATGTACAAAGACTTACGAATTTGTAAGCTGTGGAAAGCTTTTGTATTCTTCCATCTGTTGTGCTTCCAGTTTCATTGAACCTTGTTTGTTTGCTATCTGTACTCAAAAGGGAAAGAAGAGAATCCTATCCTAGAGTAAAATTATTCATTTAAAAGACAATGTATTGTCGGTACAGATGCCGAAGATCTGCTTCCATTCTACATATCTGCTGTGTTAAAGCACACAAACATGTGTTGTAATAAATGAGTCTAATCTGGTTGAACACTCTCTGATGTATATGGAGATAATCCCATTTAGGCAGCTCAAGAAATTCACAGGAATGTTTTGTTACTTGCTATACCTACTTACTCTGTTAAGTCTCATTCATTGTAAACTGTGCTTATAGCAAGTTATGAGACTTGTGTTTTCTTGTGGTTTTATTTCCGCATCTGGTTCCCTTCCAGCTCACCACGTTTCACAAGTAAATCCAAGGCTGGATTAAGAAGCTGGGTCCCAGATCCTGTTGAATTGAGTGATTGCATTTGGGGAGGGAAACGCCCTCCAGGAGTTTGCCTGAAATCTGCTGTAAGGAAAGGCTCACATGCTGCTCATTTAAAGGGCATTATTTCCCTGTACCATGTTAAGAGAATGAGACAAATGTATCTCTGGTGATCTGGGATAAGCTGAACAACTTGTATTTTGACAAGCAACATACATAATGTTTAAGTTTTGTGTGGTTTTCACTTTTTCTTGTTTGTTTTCCTTGTAACATTCTCCGTGAAGAGACTGTGCACCATCAGATTAATTAGACCTGATGAATTTCTTGAGATCACGCGGCAGCAGCTCTTAACCTTTGTAGCTTGTTATATGCATGGTGATTGACTGCTAAACCTTAACAAAATTTTAAATTAGCATATGTTTTCTTTATTATTGACATGACTGTCACAGTATTTTTAGTCAGAACAGTTTAATCTTCCATGACAGGTTATTTGAAATATATTGCTGCATTTTATCTTGCATTTCTATTTCCTTTAAATACTGCTAGTAGGATATAAACTAGCTTATTTCTTCTGATGATGGCAAGTGTGTTTCTTAACCAGATTTTTAACCTATCCCCCCCAAATACTAACAATCCTGTCCTCTTACACCAACCTAAGTGTGTTGCCAATAAACTGAACCGAATGGGAACAGCTTGACCTGTGTGTTCACACCACTGTAGTTGCAGGCAGGCCCTGGCAGTTGAATAATTCACTTCTGAGCAAGTTGGCGCTCCTTGCACAGGTCAGCCACAACTCTGTTTTGTCTCCCTTTCATTACTCCCATCTTTCATCTCCCTTCACTTACCATAGCTCAGTCAGGAAAGTTAATAAATTCCCATCTTTCACTAAAATTCCTGTCTTTAAGAGAATGATAAAGAAACAGAAGCTGCAGCTGCCCTCAGTGATTTGTGATTTATAACTGGAGGGCAATAATCTCCTTCCTGTTGTCACAACGGTAACAAGTGTTTCCACAACACAGCAATGATTGTTTAGATGGTACATGTAAATAAAATGGAGCCATCTGGACTGCTGAAAGCATGGCAAATACAGTACTCTGCTAGTTTGAGTAGATTAAGGTGATTTCTTCCTTTTAGGTAATCATAATCTGTGGATGTATTTAATTTCTTGAAAATATTTTTTTCTTTTTAGTTAACAGCTGGTAACATTGATAATGCTTTGAAAGTTCTGAAGTCTAAAAAACAAGCAGCTCACTTTTGTTTGGTAAATACCATTGATAGGTTGTCCTTTGAGTTAAAGCTCCAAATCCAGTTACAGGTGTAGGTAGAAAATGGGTACAAGTCTTTCTGTGAATCTAAGTTTCAAAGTTGTCCACCTTCTCATAGAACAAAAGAGTAGATTGACTTTATTGAATTGGACAAATCTGATGAGTTACATAAAAAATTATATGCAAGGTGAGCGCCTTCTGGCTTTTTGGAAAGGTTTTATTATTTATCATGGATTTTGCAGTATTGGGGAAGTGAAATAATTATGAGCCATGAACTGAGGATGACACATTTTTCTTTCATCACTGATTGCTTATAATTTGGAGTAATACTTACTACTTTAATTATATTGCCATTTTACATTTTATGTTTAGATAAGCATAGGAAGGAGATTTTTTTCTTTTCTTAACTGAACTTTTTTCCCCCCTCTACTATGACCAGGCAACAAAAATGAATTGATGCTAGTCTTTGTTTCATGATCATAAACTCCAAATTTAAGCTATTTGGAATTATGTTATTATTTATACATCATGGCTTTCTTAGTAATACGAGTCTCCATAAGCTTATGTGTTGGAATGGAAATATTCCATTTTAGAAATATTGAACATAGTCATTGAATAGGCTGCACATAAACTGTTAGCATGACATCCAGGTATTTTTTGGGGATGGTAAAGGATTGTTGGCAGTGTACATTTCATTCTTCAGCTTGACTTTAATGCTTAGCCGGAGTATTGCGTATACTGCAGTTGTTATAGTAAGGAGCTAAGGACCATCACTTAATAAAGTGTCAGGCGAACAAGTTGCTTCACGTGGTCTCTTCCTGTTTGGATTCTCCTTAGTTGATGACACACTCAGAGGTCTCAAGAATCCTCATCATACAAATTAAGCCGTGCTCTGCTTCAGGTGATTGTCAGTCCAACTGTTTATAATACCATTGCTATTTAAATACCTTGCAGGCTCTTCTGATCCTGACTCTTCAGCATTTTCCCTAAAGGAACCTTCTTAATGAAGGTTATGCTACACTAAGTAATCTGTTAGAGAAGCCAGCAGCAAAAGAGTGGTATGCTCTGAATCTGTGGCTGTCCCACTTTATGAGAGGAGGGGGGAAATCTAGAAAGCTGTTGCCCTAAGGGTTCCTACTGTAGCTCCTGTACTTGGGAAATCTCTGGTGTAAAGCAGCACAATGACATGTTGGATTAAAAGTTCTGCAGAACTGTTTGGTCAGCAGTGCTGCCCAGCAGCATTTGGAGTTTGGGAAGAATTTTTGTCTGTTACTGAGCTTGTCCTATTTGAAGCCCCTGACTATTTTTTTTCTACTTAAATGTGGGGAATGTTTGTATGACAGACCTGAATTCTGCCTAAATCGGAGCAGCTAGTTACATTCAGCGTATTTTAAGGTAGTTAAGTTTGAAACTTCTCAGATTCTGGTAGATTCATGTTTATATCAACTCATTTACTTAATGTGTTTACTTTTGGGTTACTATACTCCCCATTTATTCAGGCTGAACAAGCTTCATACATCAAATACATGGATACCTGTCTCTTGCTGTCACAAAGTTTTGCTTCATATGGTCATGCTATAGCACCACACACCCCTTTTGGCTTCCAAATGCAAATGGTCATAATAATCTGGCCAGCGGTGCTCAGTTTGTGTGGCCATGGAGCAGAGACAAAGTGTGTCACTGAGCTTCAGCAAGGGAGTTGCATGTACTCTTAACTTCACCCATGGACTATTCCTTTTGCATTATGCATGACCAAGGTGTTAAGAGATATGCAGGTCAAAACTACTAAGTGAGGTCTAGTAACTGTTTAATTTGCTAAGTATTTTGGAAACAGGCTTAATAAGGGCCAGTAAAATCAAGTCAGCTGTAATGCAGGTCCTAGTGAGATCATGAACATTGCACAAAACTAGGAAAAGTGAAAATAGCCCTTGTTTAGTCCTCCACTGTTGCACGGTCCAGGCAGAGACTGTCATGGAGGTGATCTGGGTCTGCTGAACTAGCCAGTGAGGGGGACCCTGAGCACAGCTCAGACAGGTGGGATGATGTCTTGCTTGCAGCTTTGCACCTTGTCTTCCCTCCTCCTCCAAGTCCAGGGAATTGGAAGAAGCCACCTAGTGCCTGGGTGGGAAGTAGTGGTTGAAGGATCTCTTCTGTACATCTCCTTTGCACTTACATGGAACATCCCTGGTTTCATGCTAACATGTCTCATTTTAGTGTATTCTGTTGCCCAAATTCTTGATGCTGCCTTTTTCCTGTATCTGTTAAGGGTCTTCACAGAGGCAACATGTGGGACTATGAAGGTTCTGTGTCTTTAGTGTACATGAAATTAACAGTACATATTTATATTGTCTGTGTTTGGACAGGGATTAAATTTTGTTTGTTTGCTGCTAGCATGAACTTGCTGCCATAAATAGTGAATCATCTGAAGCTGCAAAGCATCTGGCATTTTTGAAGACCATTCTCTGCTACTACACAATATACAAGCAATGAAGTCGTTATGTTTAGACTGCTGAGGGAAAAAAAGATTAGAGTAGTCAAGCATAGCAAAATCCAAGAGTCACAAATATGTGAATTCATTTCAGTAATTGTTCAAGCAGCTGTAGACTTCATATTTAGTTCTAAAAAGGTCCATGTGGAGTTCTTTGTGTTCTAAATTTTAAATATATGCCCAAATGAGGTCTCTCCTGATGAATAAAATAACTTTTTTTCTACTTCCTTGATCTGTTTGCCTGATTCTGTTCACATTTCAACCTTGTGAACAGGCTTACTTTGTTTGCTCTGGCTTTATATAATAGCCGAATTAGATGATAGTAGTCTCTCAAGATCTCAGTTCTTCCTTTGCTAAGTTCATTTTTCAGCTTGTCACTTTGTTCTTTGCTGAGCTGGAATCAAATCAGGTTTGCTTATTAAGTCTCTCTCAAGCAGCATTTGAATCCATCATGTACATATGTGCCAGAGACACAAGCCTTGGTCTTAGTACTTACCTCAGTATTTGAGCTCTCAATTTAACTTGGGAAAGAACTGCAGAATTCAGTGTGCCTTTTTGGGGTCTATGAGTATTAAAGACGTCTACGAGTCTCTGAGATTACTAAACTAATGGACTGCCTGGAGCTTTACACTGCGAAGTGCCTTCAGCGCTCTATACATTGTGTCTACTGTTAAAGCAGCAGTTAGTACTTTCATGTGCCATAACTGGACTGCTTTAGTGGTTTTTTACTAAACTGGGTTGTGTAAAGCATTCTGTAGTCACATGAACTCTTGTGGTATTCATATTCTGTAGACATCATGTATAAATTTGATTTCAGAAGCTACTAGTAATGTGAGCTTATGTACAAGTAAGAGGCTCTTCAAGGTTGATGACATATTTTTGTGTACGTGAAAATAGAGAAAACGCTTAAGATACTATGATAGCGTTAAGATTGTAAGGGCTGTTTGTGTTCAGAAAAGTTAGGGTTAAATTAATGAAACGTGCTGGTTTAAATTGTGGTAATTAAAACGTGCAAATCCTATAGCTGAATGCTCCCAAATGCTTAATTTTTGAGTGTTTTCAGCATATCCATTTTCTGTGCCATCCTCCTAAATTTACAGAGATGGATATTTCTCTATGGCAGTGCAGACATCTGTGCAGATAAGCTGGCTGGTCAGCTGGCAGCCAGTTCAGAAACAGAAACTGGGGCCGCTCTGGCATTGAAATAGTGTTAAGAAGTTATCCAGAAATATTCATTCGAGTTTGCCAGTATGTTTGTATGAATTTTATTGACTTGTGTTTGTGTGAGTCAGAATACTGACAGAATAAATGCATATTTGTCTGCTGAGGATCTAACTGACATGCCTTATCTACCCAGTAGCTGAATTTACTTGAGATTTGCTCTTACTAGTTAGTAGCTTTTACCTTCTTAGATGTGCAGCTAGGCATTGAGAAATGCTCACAAACAAGGTTATCTTCCTGTACGGAAGATTAATTAAATGAACATATTACCACGTAAAAAAAGAATGTGAAAATTTTCACATTTTCATTCCACTTGTTAAAATTCATACAAATATTGGAACATTTCTAATTTTGAAACTTGCCAAATCTGGGGGGAGATTTGACCTGTGTCCTTTTGGGAATGTTTATTCTGCAGAATGCTGGTACAGTGAAGGCTTTCCTCCAGCAGTGGAAGCAGCTGCCGCGTGCTGTGTTTGGGAGGCAGCGTCCCGGCTAATTTGCCGGGGGGAAAGGAGCAGCAATAAGAAGCTGAGGAGAGAGGACTATAAATACTGCATGTCTGCAGCTATACTGCTCCCTGAACCAAGTAACTATTGCTACACTGCATGCTGCAAAAATGTCAGATCTCTTCACTGTACAGCACTGAATCTCATGGAAATAACTGTACCATTCACCTCTGAGTTAGTTTGGTATTTTTTAGACTGATTTGATAAGGGAAATGGCTTTTGTGACATTGCTGCCCATCTTTTCTCCCCTCCTTATCTATCTCCTACTTTCCAATGGCTTTTGAATTTACAGCTCAACTTCAGCTAAATTTTTTGAAGGAACAGAAATCTCTGAAGGCTTTATGTTCCTACAAATGTGTTAAAAATGGGTGATTTAGGTGTAGGAGAGACCCACACTAGAGCTCCCACAGAGGGAGAGGCACGTTGCCTGTCATGTTTACTGTGTCACCTGAGGGATGAGCCTCTGCATGGTCACACTCTCTTGCCCATCCACATATGAAAGCAATGTCTGGAAGAGAAACCTGTTGCGATGGGAAGCGATGTGTGAGTAACCTGGAATTTTACAGCACAGAGATCTGTTTAGGGATGCATTGGAAGCTTTCAGATGAAGAGGAGCTTCTGCTCTACTGATCCTGTGCTTGAGGAGAGGAAAAATCAGGATCTGGGAGGGGATTCAGTAATTTTTGTCTGCATGTGGGTGTTAAAAGAATCCTTTTGCGGAAACAGAAGAGAGGACAGTTGCTTGCTTTTACAATGATGGTGTCTTTCTCCACTGAGTACCCTCACCCAGCTTCATTGAGAAGCCAGTACTGGCACCATTTCATTTGTTTTCAATAAATTTGCAATATACAACTATTCTCATTTAAAGATATTTACCTAGCTCTTGGCAAACCACTGTTTTTCACACTGATTTTATTATCCTTAGGGTTAGCTCTGGAGAGTACTCTGAAAAATAAGTTAATATCCAAAATACAAAATGGAGTCGTGTTGGTGGGTAATTTTTATAAATAGAAGAGTTTGTCCTCCACACAGAACAAACGGCTGGCATTCTCCTCTCTTCCACAATGAAGTGCAAGAATTCCCTGCAATGGATTTCTGTAGCTTTTATTTGTGTGGGGTATTTAGTAGCTGAATGCTTAAAATTTATGTTGCTTCTGTTATTGGTGTTGTTAATCAACAAAGTCCCAAAGTATTTGCTTTAATGTTCAAGCTATTGCTGCAAATACATGTCTAGTAAATATTAGCAATATCTAATCAAAACTGACCAAGTTATAAATCTTTCCTAAAACCAACAAAGCTTGTTTTGGAATATGTTGAGCATATGTGTCAGCATTTGAGAGAAATTTTGGAAAGTTTAGTTTGTGATGGGTATATTCAGTCCCAGGTAATTCTTCCTCCTCTGTCTCTGCATCCATTTAGAAACTGAAGGCTGGTGCATGTAAGAGAGATAGTCAAAAGTGGAAGCAGTTTATTCTCTCTCAGAGATTAAGAAACCTGTTAGGTTGCTTAATTGATTTTGCTTTGCTTTTAATCTGCTGACTTCTTTCTTTGTAAGGATTCTAGTATTTGCCCTGTGAGTAGTGGCTGATGATCTTTCCTTATCTACTTTTCCTGTGACCTTCATGATTGTGAAGATCGCATTTATGTGTCCTGCTCTACAAATGCAAAACCTACTAAGTTTGATCTCAAATGCAGCCTACTTCTATGTGGTACAAAATACAGTACCAGTAGTTTAGTGTGAAAACTGTCCTTCAATAGGTTTTTTTTGTTGCTGCTGTAAGATAGTTGTGCGGAATTATGCAGGTGCTGGAGACAGATTTATAAGTATTTTCTTCCTACTCAAACATTTTGGATAGGTTTGTTTATTTTAGGTAAAATAATGTCAAAGTCTATATTTATTTAAAATAAAGACTGGGCTTAAATACAATGAAAGTATATTTAAATGGTTTAGTATACATGTACATATTAGCATTAACTTACTTGAATGTGGACAGTAGAAAGGGTCTAGTAAAGCATAGAATGAGGAGGGGTGAATTCGAGGTGAAGTAATTTTTTATTTATATTGGAGTAAATGGTGTGGTGCTAATGATGCTCACAGAATTATCCTTGAGTAATTCCAGTTTCACTTATGGTCATGTTCTGTATTTTTTCTGGAGCTGCATGACTGCTTTACACTTCTCTTGTGTCTAATAGAGAGTGCCTGTTCAGACCTCTTAATGTGGTTAGAAGTAACAGATGTAACATAATCTAGTATTATTTTTTGATGAAGAAACATACACCAGAGTACACCAAAAAGTAAAAAAGTTTGTCAAACTTGCTTTTGCAGTGGAAATCTCTGGATTTTCCCTTCCGTTTATACGTGTAAAAGGAGGAAATATGGGACAGGCAAGACCATTTCCAGCATAAGCTTCTACCCATCAATGAAGGCAATAAAATTTGAATTTAGACATGCACACTTCAGAGCTTATCAATCAGCTAGCTATAGGCTATCCCTTACTGTGCCGAGAGTTGGACTGTGATGCTCAGCATGTGTCTGATGATTTGGGGAATCTCTTTGTGGTGCTGGAAACAACAGACCCTAATTTGTGGGTCTCAGCTGGACTTGGGGAAAAAGCAAGCATCTTGCTGCTCAAATGTGGGTTGTTCACCAAATGCACATGCCTGGGATGCTCAGTGCTTTGGCAAGACGTAAATTAAGGAAGATATCTGTGGGAAACAGCAGAGCAGCATCTTTCACCTTCTGTCAGATCTGGCCTGAAATTATGTCTGTCTTGGTAACCAAAAGAGCCTATTTTTGCCTTAGTACTGACTTCATGCTGCCAGAAGCACTCTGAAGTGAGTGAAGTTACATCAGGCGCTGCCCTTGCAAAGCTATGCATAATATTTATGTTACAGCATGATGAATATTTGAAAATCAGCAATGTGATAAACTTCCTCTCTTGCAGACTAACATATCACAATTCGCTTGGTGCTGTGAGTGTTTCTGCTTTATAGATTTTTAAGTAGGGTGGCCGTTAGGTCACTGAATTTCTTTGTCCACATGTCAATCGTTACGTCTTTCTGTATTTTTTAACAGGAATCTGTGATGAGAGAGAGCTAAATTCTGATGATCATCTTGACACCGTTGCTCTCATCTGGATATTGACAGGTAAGTGTGCCAAACTAATGTTGTAGAGAAATCATTTAAGTTACTCATGTCAGGTGGGCTAACCTACAGTTACAGCCCAGAACTTTAACAGTGTGTCTTGCTGGATTCTGCTAAGGTGTATTTCAGTAAACAGGTGGTCAAAAATTCTTGAAAAACCTGCTTCATCCCCAACAAGGAGAATGTTCCTCATCCTGCTTTACAGTGCTGGGTGGATTACAAGAATGATCTCTGAGCAGAGGAATTTGCAGCTTAACTGTAGCCTGTAGTGAAGACAGCTAGCAGATCTTGTTAACTTTTATCCTCACACGTAACAGCTCTCTTCCTCCTCCTACTGAATATACTTTAAATATGAGCTAGCAGGTAGACTAATGTTATAATACTTCTTGTATTAGATGTGTTAAAAAGCGTATCATTTTTCTAGGAGCAATTTATTAATGAGTTCACTGTAAATTTGCAACTGATGTTAGATTTGGATAAAGAATTTCTGGGGTTTTATACTGTAATGCTCTTGTCATAAAATAAGGTGAGAACTGATGGGCTAGTGAGTCAGTGTAGAGCCCCTCGTGATACAGCACAAACATGTACCTTGTATCTTTTTTTACCTTGTATCTTAATGCTGCATTTTCAGTGTTTTCTATTCAAAAAGTCTTCTAGTCTCTACATCTTTCTTTTTTTAAAAAAGTATCATTTTTAATCCTATCTCTTCTATGATTCTTTAAAAACACAATTTAAAAAGTTTTGGTAGTACTCTGGAGATGACTTATACATTTTTATGCAAAAAAATTTCTTAAACTAGAATTATTTTATTGGCTTCTAGTTCAGTCATTACAAAATAAATAGAAACTTTAAACTCAGAAATGAGAAAACTAGAACAAAAAGGACAATGATTTAAAATTAGGTTTCCTTTGGTAAAGCTTGGTACTTCTGTATGATCTGAAAACTAAAAAACTCATTTTCTCTGTGATAAGAGAAACTGAAGGTGCCTTTTCTTGCATTGGCTACTGCAGATCTCTGTGTTAATGCACATTATGAACATGGATCAAAGATAAAAGAGTGAGTCCTAACAGTATCTTTGAATGAGCACTGTAAGAAGAGTGAAAATACACGAGTAATGTAAAATGTATGAATTAGATTGCCATAAAGTGTGTGGTGACACGAAGTAGTATAATTTGGAGCAGTGGTCTGTAGAAATGGAAAAAGGAGAGAAAGACTGAAAAAATACATGTACCTCAAAGGCCAGTACAACAGAAAATTCTAGCTTATCAGGCATTTAATAATTGACTGTTTGCTTCTGTGGTAGTGCAACTCTCAAAGATAGATACTTATGCCGATCAAAAGAGAAAGGCAGTGGTACAGAAACAAGGTGTACAAATTTGGATTTTAAGTATTGTATTTGGCAGTGTGTTGAGTTGATGTGAACAATTATGTTTTATTGGCTGAAACATTTAAGTAAGTTTGCAGGTGTGGTTAGGAGCTTTTCAAGGGTCAAGCTGGTCTTTATTCTGTGGCATAATGAAAATAATTGATCAGAACCCAAGCTGTGATTCCCTGATAAGAGATGTATGTATTTGAGTTGGATACAGAAGTGAGAAAGTGTGGTTTGTGAAAGGATGTATGTGAGATGATTCTAAGAACAGGAAAATAAACTTCAGTCCCTTGATTTTTTTAAATTACTTGCTCAGTACTGCTAAACTGTTTGTGGGAAACGGAAAGACCTCATCAGTGTGTGATTGAACTACTTTTCAAATAAGTCTGAAGCATAAGGTGCAACAGTTATGCATAACTAGCTTTGATAACGTATAAACACTGAAATATAGTTTAAAATATAGATGTGATTTTGTAAGGTCTTTGCTTACCTTTTCAGTCTTCTTTTTGGTTTTTTTTTTTAGTTGGTTTTTCCCATTTACATTCATAGCAGTCACAGTCACTGCAGATGTGAAAAGCAGACATTCATGACTGAGCACACCGTGCTATTTCATAGTGAAAGCCAGCAGTGACAGTGATGTTTGATATAGGCTGTAAACACTCCTCTGCGCTTTATGTGCTTTGAGTAGTTAGTGAAATGGAACCTTCATCCCAGTTCTGTAGTTTTCTTAAAACTATTATTATAGGTCTTTGTTGCATATATTGCTCTCTGGTTTTGAGTCTTTAGGTTAGGTTGGTTTTTTTTGTTTAGTGTTTTTTTTTTTTTACATACCTATAGATACTTAACAGCCTTTATTACAGTATACAAAATATTGTAATTATATATACATATATGTGGTTCTTTTTAATATACTAAAACATTATTTTGTATGCAGTCTTTCTGACTGGCTATGATCTAATGAGCCTTTCTTAGGCTAGAAGATAGGGGATCCAGCCCCGCACCCCGGGTAACTGTGGATCCAGGCAGCCAAGTCAGCAGCCTGGGCACTGCTGCAAGAGGTGGTCTGAGGGCCATCCTGCCTTGCCTGGTCCTCCTGCCCAAGGCAGCAGTGGTGCAGCTTTGGTGCCTAGCACACCTCATGTAGCTGTGGGGAGGACCCTGCATGGCAAGAAAAAGCAAGCTATAATGGTAGCAAATGCAGCTGTCAGACATACTGATAACTGCAGGTTTGTGGTGGGAGAGAGCAGCTCCTGGTGACGTTTCTGTTGGGTGGAAAGTTAGACAACCTGCAATCTCAGACAAAAACCTGGGGAGGAGCTGGTGGCTCCCTGTGACCTAAGGGAGAGGCAGAAGTGTCAAAATTATGAAGTGAAAGCATCTGAGAAAATTAAACTCAGATATGCTTCCAGTACTGTGAAGGGGGCAGAAATGGTCACTTTCCATGTGTGGCTGAAAAACCATGTGGAGAAGAGGAGTTAGATTCATTAAGGCCTGGGGAAAACTTTTGAGGTGAGGCAGTTAGTGATGACAACTGTGGAAAAAAACCCCACCAAACAACAACCAGCCAATAAAACCAACTGTGAGGCAGACTAAATAAAATCCGTGGGAGAACGTTAAGACATAAAACGGAAAATCTCTTTTTAATGCTTCTTTCCTTTAAAAGTGTGAATTGAGCAAAATATATTTCTAGTTTTGTATTAATGCTGAAAAGGAGGGCTTTGCTTGCTCTGTCTCTGCCTCCTTCATTCCTGCAAGCAGCAAAGCGGAGTGGGTTCAGTAAATCTCATTAATGGGTATGTCCTAAAGGATTTGGTTCACATGATGAGCTTAATTATTTCCTTCCCTGCACAGCTGCATTACATGGTAAGCAAAGCTGCCTAGACGTTGTTCTTTTCTTATAATGAGGTACAGGGATAGGTAGCTCTGGCAGCATCAACAGCAGTGTTAGGAAATGAGCTTTGCCTAGAAGTTGTTCAGATTAGCAATATGCTTGGAAGTATTTGAGCAGCAAAATAAAAGTTAAGCAAAATGAAGGGTGTGTCTCACAGGGTCACCCCAGCCCCCAGTTTTATGGAAAACTAGGGAGTCCTTTCAGGCATGGTATTCCTGGGCATCACTGCTCTTCATTCCTGGGGAAACGCAATCCCATGTGGGTGGCTGTCACAAAGGTTTCTGACTCTGAAATCCTTTATCAGCAGCTGCTCAATACCTATGGAGCATTTAGTGAGAACTTACTAAATACTTTTGTAAAGGCAAAAACTGGTAGTACTATGCCTGGAATTGAAGAGATGCTGTTTTTATTAGGAATATTTTCTATCGTGATTCAATCAAGATTTTTTTTAAAAGTACTTTTATATTCAGTTTGCATATCTTGATTAGACTGTGATAATTTCCATGGCTGGAATTTCCAAAGTATGCTGTCATAAAATTATAAATGGTAATGAATTCACTTAATCAGGTCTTACAGGAGTACAATCAACATGAAATCTAGACAATTAGAAATAAATCCGTTTAGAGTATTTCTGGTTCTCCAATAGCCTCATGTTAGGACTTATTATTACCTGTGACTGAATTAGAGACCTACATAAACAGCTAGAAATCACGCTTTGTAAAGAAATCACTGTAAGTGATAGAAACAAATCCAGAACTTTTGGTGATATGGAAATTTACTTGAATCTCTGTTGTAAACTGTAGATTGGACTGCTGAGTCAGTGACACTTTTAAATGTGATGTCCCCTTGAAAAGCACAAGAAAGGAAGGAATGTATTATTGATTGTAGGTTTAACAGCCAGCGTGCAGTCGTATGGTTGAAAACACTTTATGCATATACTCATATTTTGCAGCACGTAAATGTGTGAGACCATATTGATTGCAAAATGTACATTTGCTTATACTCTGAAGCTTTGGGGTTATAGAACTAAGTCATAGTTGTAGGTTAATCTTTTGGTTTTATCTTAACCCTTACAGCTCTATTGAAAGACAAAATACAGATACAAGTGCTGCATTTTGCTGTTGGCCTCAGTAAGACCAAGGTGTCCATACATCCAGCATGGTTACCCATGTTATTTCTAAACTTAGTCCTTGCCTTGCCCTTCTTCGTAGGGCCAAGTTTTTGTAACTAGTTTGGCCATGGCTTTGTTGCATTCATCCGTATGGGGGCAAAATGATCCGTCTCTGATCTGGAGGAGGTGATGGAGCATGCTTTCATTAAGTTTGCAGGTGGCATCAAACTGGGGGAACAGGGCTGCCATCTCCAGGGACCAAGGCAGGCTGGAGGAGGGGGCTGGCAGGAGCTATGTGAAATTCAATGAGGACAAATACTAAGTCCTGCACCTGTGAAGGCATAGCCCATGCAGCAGTGCAGGTGGGGACTGGCTGGCAGGGGAGCAGCTCTGAGGAAAGGGACAGGAGTGTCCAGGTGGGCAGTGAGCTAGGCATGGGCCAGCAGTGTGCCTGGCAGCAATAGCAGCTCACAGCAACCTGGGCTGTCCTGGCAAGCTGCACAGCCACCACATTGAGAAAAGGGATTGTACCACTTGACTTGGCACTTGGTAGACCACATCTTGAGTACTGTGTCCAGGAAATACGTTGACATTCTGGAGCAGGTTCTGTGGAGGGCCACTGAGAGAGTGGAGGCTGGAATACTTGTGCAAGGAAAAGCTGAGGGACAGGCGCTTGCTCAGCCTGAAGAAGAGAGAGCTTCAGGGAGCATCAGCTAGCCCAGACCTGCAGAAGGATACTGGGACGACAGAGCCAGCCTCTATGCAGCAGTGCATGGCAGAAGGATGAGAGACAAGAGTCATAAGCTGAAACAAGAGAAGTTCAGACTGGGTATGATGAAATCTTTTTCCCCATGAGGACAGCTGGGCAGAGAGGTTGCTCAGAGAGGTTATATAGTCTCTGCCCTTGGAGGTTTTCAAGACAGACCTGGATAAAGGCGTGAGCAGCCCAAGCAGATTTCATTGCTGGGCCTACTTTGAGCAGGAGTTTAAACTAAAGACCTCTGGAGGCCCTTCTGACCCAAAGGACTTGATGATTCTCTGACTCTAAGGCACAACAAAGTCACGTCATTGTGTTCATGGAAGCTGATATTTGTCTTGATTCTGCATTGAGAGAGGGAGACTTCAGTAAAACAGTACTGTTGGTACTGTAAACTCTGTCTCTAGATTGAAAGTACTGTAAGCAGTTATTCCAGGGTGATTTAGCATGCTATTTATTTTTAATATTAAATTCCAAACTACACCTGGCATTTAAGTAATGAAAACTCAAAGAGTTTGTTATGACTCTTTCTGTATTTTCAAACGTTAGTATTCTTTATATTTTTTGTTTCCTTGCTTCTACGTAATGGTTATAAACATATATCTCATTCTGTTTTCTTCTTACATAAGAAGTGATGTTTTATTTCTCAAGCTGTGTACTAAAGGTAATAATTAAGTGTTGGTAGTCAGTGAAGAAAACTGGTTCTTTTAATCAGTTTGTTGTGGCTTGACTGCCTAAACTTTGGCTACATATAATCTGGTAAAAAATGAGTTTCTTATATTTACAGTGAGTTGAATCAAAATCTCAAAGGTCAAGAGAATAATTTATTTCCCAGTTCTACAGAATCGCTGTGCTACCTGTGTGATCTTGGCAGATTGCTTAACCTTTCTGAGCCTACAGATAGTTTTCCCCAGACTGCTGTCACCATTGTCGTTCATGCACACAATCATAAAGAATGTCCTTAATTGTGCCATGAGCACAGGCTTGCTTGCACAGGCTGGAGTAGAAGTGAAAGCCCAAGATATGTTACCTTGGGTTGGAAAATAAGCAGGCAAGGTGCAGAGCTCCTTTTTTCAAAATTTCCTCTGAAAAAAATCAGTTAAGTTTTTCTGCAACTAGGATAAGAGAAGCCCAGAGACCATCTGTCACTGGGAAGCAGGGATATCTACTGCAGACATACACAGATGGGCACAGAGATAGTGAGGACACGGCACGTGGCGTTGCTTACACTGGAGTTTGACTGAACCAAGGGCTGGTTACCTGCCCTAGTTCTTCTACAGTGTGCGCATTCTTTCTGGGTCACCATTTGTTTGTTGCTTCCCTCTTGAATAAGAAAAGGGATTAAATATATGAAGGCCAGGTAGTTCCTTCTGCCTTTCTTCCCTCCTCTCTATGTAAGTTGGTTTAGTGGTCCTAACTGAGGCCAGGGCTTGTTCCTGCTCAGCTATTCAGAAATTAAGGCAGCAACTGAACTGGACATTTATTCACCTACTATATCGCCTTGTGTATTGCCATTATACTTACAGACATAAAAAATAATGATCACGACTTATGTTTGTACAACTGCTCCTGATCTGAGATTTCTCGACCCTCATATTAGTAATTCAAGTGAAGCCTAACTGCAAATGAAGCTGATCAATGAAACCGGTCTCTGCATTTGACATCTTGCAAACTGCTGTAGTTAAGCAGATATATAAAGAGAAAAAAACTCTCTGTTTTGTGGAGGATTGCTGTATTTCAAAACTTGATTTCTTTGGGCTTTTGAACAAAACTCCTGTATTTCGGTGTCCCGTAGAGCACTACACTGGAGTGGCATAACCTGGAAATCTCTAACTGCAGGGCAGTTTGAGGGGTGGACTGCTCCAGATTTGCAGAGCTGGAGAGTCTAAGATCTGTGCCCCCAAATCCCACCTAGCAGGCTACTGAAGATGTTGGGTACTTGGTGTCCTCTACAAAGGGGTGTTTCCCACTGAGTTGAAATAAAAATGAATTTGTTGAAACTAAAGAAGAAAAAAACCCAACACACACAACAAGAAAGAGTAATTGCATTTTTTTTCAACCAGCTCTCAGACAAAGATAACTCACCATTTTATAAGAAAAATAAAACATCTATTTGAAGCTTTGCTTTTTTAACTAGCATGTTATTTCTTTGATTAAAATAATGCAAGCAATGAGACTATTTTTGACAACACAGCAAATAAAATAACAGGATCGCATCTGAAGAAAATTCAGGTTAAATTTTATAGCAAACTTTAAATGCTAACCCATATGTAAGAAGAAGAGGGAATCTCCTTTATCTAGTCTCAGGGCCTGATCTAATCTATGTAACAAGACAGCAACAGTGCTTTTCTGTTAACATTTAATTATGTTTGTATTTGAATTATCACAAAAATGTTTTCTTTATGGATAAAGAGGAAAAAGGTTGATAAGCATAAAATGCAAAATAGCGAGCAACTAAGCTGCTTTGCCCGCCAGGCAGATGAACCTGAGGTAAGTATGTTCAACAAGCTTTGAAATTTTTTCAAATTCCTGTTGTAAATATTTTTAAATTCTCTTATATGCTTTTCCTTCCAACATATTGTAATCTTTTTGATATTTACGTAGTAAAGTGCAAGCAGAGGTTGGAAACAGAAAAGTTAGAAAATAAAATGGCTTGCCCTGTGTGCTTCTGTTTTGTAAAGAAAATTTCTGGGGAAACCAAAATGACCATTATATCCATCTTTTATAAATAGATAACAACTTTTAAAAATTGAAGGGGTGTAATACTCTCACGTTAGAGAAGAATTCATAGCTAGTTACTCACATTGCATCATTCTCAATTTAGATAACTGAAGGGTAAGTTTGGGTGGGGTTTTTTTCATTGCTGAAGTTTGCAGCTTTGAAATCTCGAGTTACTATATGCAGATATGCTTCATGAGAGTAAATATTTATAATTTATACTTTAGACTGGGGACAGTCAGTGTAACAGCTGAATCTGTAGCATATTTTCCTGGTTTGATAACTGAAAAGCTGTCATATTATGAAGAAATGCCTTACTGGATCCAGAACTGGATAGATTTTTCAGTGTTTCTTGTTGGTTTTTCATAGCTTACTCTGGCTGTTGTTTTGCTCATGAATACAATGTGCAGGGGTTGAGTCTTGTTGGAGCTATTCCTAAAGTAATTCTGTTGACTGCAGTGGGATCACATACGTGATTGATTCTCCATGGAAGATAGGAAATTGCTTATAAAGGATCTCAGAACGTTACTCTATATTTTTTCTCCTAGCAAGGTCAACAATATAAAGATTATATGACAGATCCAACCCTACTTGCTTAGAAAGGGGTATTTACTTGAATCTATCAGTCCAAGATGACACATCTCAGATCTGGGATGCTGGTGAACTTTGGTATCTGGGATAATATGCTTGGTGCATTTTCTTAAAAAGTTGTGTTGGTTTTCAGCATATTTGAATTAGTTATTTAGTTGCTACTTATTTAGCTTCTTTTGCATAACATCTGTTTAAAGTGTTTTAGAATTCTGGATTAATACATCCTGAACAGAAGAATTTTCAAATTGAAAATTGTTTTTACAAGTAAGTGTACGCAATCACTGTGGGAACCAGTTTCTTATTTAACACTTCAAAGTGCGTTATGATTTTGTCCTAGGTAAACTGTAGTATCTATTGCAAACAGTATTTAAAGAATGTCTTTTGAGTACTGTTGTTTGTTAGTCTATTGGAAAATGGCAATTCTAATAAATGTACAAAACTAGAGGCCACATTAAAAACAACTGTAGCAATGAACAGAGCCTCGAAGCTACCTGCCTCGGGGCTCGTGGGGGTGGCTGTAATCCTTGTCTGAAAGAGTGACCTTTAAATGAAGGTCAGGCAGAATTGCACTGGAAACCTTGCAGGTGCTTAAAAGAAGGCACTTAAGATACTATATTGCCAGTGAGAGTTGGCCTTAACTGTAAACTTCATTGTGGTTAACACTTACAAATACTTGCTATGTTTCCTCTAGTAATATATTTGTATCTTTTGTGTTTTTTAAAGATTTTTAACCATTTTAACCAGACTGTGCCACTCCGTGCTAAATCTTTACATGTAGTTCCTCTTTCTTCTAGCAGGTTCTGTTTTCTCATGTTGAACTCCTACTTCAAATGTTTTCCTGTTTCCTCATGCTGAACTTCTATTTCAAATGTTTTTAAGCTTTTTCTACATCTGCTTCTCTGCCTGTCTTCCAGCCTTGCTCGTTCAGTACAGTAAGTTGCTCGTCTCCTGTATTGTTTCTATCTATCTCCCCAAATCTCTCTTTGCATCTGCAGGACTGAACTTCAGCCTTTCTGTGAAGATACCATGACTGGCTGAATAGTTTGCAAGGAAAATAAATACTAAGTAGACAGAGGACAAAGGAGAATTTTAGTATCCAAAGCTACTTGGAAACTTAGATAACTACCCTGTATTTGCAGCAATAGGTCACATGCGTAGATTTTGTATGTGCGCAGGAGTACTAATGGTGAAGTACATCTGTTTAAAAAAAATAAAATAAAAAAATTTACTTTCTTACAGTCTGATCTTAAGACCCACTTTAATCATATGATGTTGGCATTCAAAACACTAAATACCAGCTGTTAATGGGGCTTAACCTCTTCTTGGCAAGTCTGTGCTGTGCAAATATACATGAACAAGGGATAACAAGCTGGCTGAGAAATAAGGAGCAGGTTCAACAATTACTTCACTCAAAAGTCTTCTTTTTTTCCTAAAAAAAAAAAAAAAAAAAGGGAAACAAGTGTCACTCCTGAGACCTTTTGCAAAACAATTTGTTATCTGTGCAGATCACCTAGCAAAGAAATCAAGGACTTCATAAATCTGGCCTTAAATAGGGCAGTAAGAAGAATCTTCTGGTGGTGGCGGTCAGAACAAATGAATATGATCATTGATTTTTCAATACTAATTTCAAATGAATGTATTTAAGTTTTGAAGTAAGAGATGCCATGCTGAGAATCAACAGCTTCAGAGAAAAGTAAAGGAAGAATTTTGCTTGGCATTCTGGTATGTCAGTACTTGTGCCTCAGCACACATCTTCTAAAATATTTATTTGGGTGTTTCAGTTATTTAACAGAGAGATCAAAAATGCATTAGCAGACTGTGTAACCAAAGTAAATTTAAGTGAAGGACTGATGTATAGGGAATAAAACCATAATTATGGGGGTTGTGAACAGCAAAATAGTGTACGATTAAATTTGTTTAGGTAATTACTGTGGAGGGGGATTTTTTCGAATAACATGCGAGTGATTTGGTTTTATACCACTGTCTTCCGCAGAGGGAAGTGCTTTAAAGAAGGCTCAAGAATAAGTTGCCCCATTTTACAGAGGCAGATGAAGGGAACTACAGGATAGTGGATTAACTTTCTTAGAGCCTTCGTACATGTCATTGTTCTTTATTTTTCAATCTCTGAAACGACGTCTATACTTCTAAATAAAATCAGACCAGGAGCTGTTCTCTGGCCCTGAGGCCATGTGGCATGAAATAGACCTTGCTGACTCTTGAATGTCTTCTGAGCTCTGAGCCCCAAGAACGTATTTGTTGTGATTTAGCCTAAGTCAGTGTCTGCAATAGCACGTGGGCTGTGTTGCAGTGCAGCAGGGAAACATTTCAGCAGCATGAAAGCCTGCAGAGATCGGAAAGTGCTGAGCCCGGTAACACCTCATCTGTGTGTCTTCTATGTGAGGGGCATTGCCAAGGAAGCACGCTTAGGGGCGTGCCTAGGGAGCGGTGCTTAGTTTTGCTGCCTGGCCACTATTTTTCCTAGCAGGAGAAAAATAGCCTTAGAGACTGTCCTGGCCCTTTTGCAGAAGGCCCCCAGAAGTGGAGCCTGACCAGCACAACTTCATACGGTGTCACATCGACACCAAAGCTACCTACTCATTTGGTGGGCCTGGGAGAACGGGGGGAGCTCCAAGTGCCTTGTCTCCCTGAGATTTTGCTATGGGCTGGTTAGCACTCCTTGTACATGTTCTGTTTTTCTTCTTGTAGATGTATTGTTCTAGGTGCTGCATTTGTCTGGATAAATTGTGCATCAGTGACTTTCAGTAAGCTGTCCTGTTCGGTGTTACAGTATTTTGGTCCTAATAATCAACATATTTTCATCGGAGTTAATCAGATTGCTGTATTTATATAGATTTCTTTCCTGTCACTTAGGTAGTGGTTTCTCAGAATCACTTTATGCTGGTAAGTATTAATACTGTCTTTGGAAAAGGTGGTTCTGCCCTTTCATGCCCAGGGTATTTGCTTCTGGCCCTCTGCCATCTTCCTCCTGCTGCTTATGCAAACATTTGCATGATGATCCAGTTCAGAGACGTGATGGATGCTAAAACTAACCTCCCAAAACAAAAAAGCTGGAGTTTAACCTGGATCAATGCTTTTTTCTGCTTCACTGTTTGTGTTAGTGCAGAGATTAAAGCAGTCTTTGGGCAAGAGTGGAGTGGTCTGGGGTGTGAGGGAGGATGGGATTGCTTCTTTGGGAGGTAATGCCAGTTATTGCCAGCTTTAAAGTAAGAGTGCAAAGTGGAGATTGGACCCATCAAATTGCAAATTGCCCATTGGAGTTGGTCTTCAATTCAGATTTTCTATGTGACCTTTTCTGCAGAACTGTGGAGAGGTGTGAAATGTGTGGTGTGTTGGGATTGGTACCCTCCATCTTCGGTTCTGTCTGAAATGCATTTTTGTTTTAATATTAATATAATTAGAAAAGGCTTGATATTCTCCAGCATTTTATTTTAGTAGCTTGGTGAGCTGGTTCTTGAGCTGATATATATAATCCCAAATAAAGCTGCAGGATTCAGGTGTTAGGAGCTCTGGCAGGTTTTACACGGACAGAAATCCCTTTCCTCAATAGTTTTTCTTCAGAGTTAATTATTAAATACCTCTTTCTGGCAGTTGCAGTTATTCGAACAGCAAACTTTTCTCACAGTCTGGTTAAATAGCATTATTCAACCTGTAACAATGCTGACTCTGTATCTAAGATATTCCCACAGGTACACCTTTAACTCATCTGACAATAGCAGTCTAGAGGACTTCTCCCTGCAGGCAACAGGACTGTTATTGTGCAAATGAATGTTTATATAAAAATAGATTGTTCTTATCATGACTAGGAGCCAGTGACCCTTGAATTTGAACCCTTGCTCTGAGATCTAGCCTTGTTAGCCTTGGACAAGACATTTGATGCATGTGCCTCAGCTGTATTTTAGAGAGAGAACTAATAACTGTTGTGATTAGTCCGAAATGACCACTCCTGTGAAACCCTAACCTACAGTCACACAGTACAAAACAAAAATCTCACAAATCGGGGAAGGAACAACTGCATCCTTTAATGTTCTTCATTGTGATTTTCCTACCAAAAATGTTAAGCGTGCATTTCCTTCATTCTTGCTTTATGGTAGTCTTGCCCACTGCAGAAACCCAGGGGAAGCCTTTGCTGCAGCTGCAGCATTGTTCTGCTCCCGCTGGGGATAGCTGGAGAAGTGCTGCAGAGGACTGGGATCTCTGTGCACGTAGCTGTTTGCTTTTGGTGGTTGTCAGGTATATATTAACTGTTGGGTCTGCTCCAGGTAGACAGGACAAACACACCTGCACTTGCCATATTTGCTGGTGCTGGGGTAGGATACAATAGCGAGGGGACTTTATATGGGACAGATCTTTTAAAATAGGTTTTTGTGTGTGCATATATCCTCGTGTTCCATATTTACCAATATGTAACTAGATAGGAGGGTTTGTAACTTTGCAGGATCCACAAAATTGTACATAGACATAATTAAATTGAAGATTCAAAAAAATTATTTTTGCAGTGGGCCGGTGTGTTGTTTATCTTATAATACATCTATGTTTAATGAAGATACCCTGTCCAATGTGTGTCTGTATCAATGATATTTTAAACCCTCTAGTAAATATCAAGTTTATATTATTTAAGATATTAAGATAAACCCAAATTTAAACATATATATTTAATAAATTCTTTTCATATGATGTTCAACAACTGTAAGGCTCCAAAATATGGATCAGACTGTCACTGCTCTTGCTTTTTTCCCCCTGCTGTGTCAGTTTGCACTCAGTGGAGCACAGCGTTCAGACAAGAGAGTGAACGAACTCTGGGAGTTGAATTTCTTGCCTTTTGATACCTGTGCAGTTTTAATTCCAGTCTTTTATAATATGCTTTTAATTTTTTTTTTTTTTTCTGAAAGAAAAAGGCAGTTAGATGGTCATGCTACTTGCCCCTGGGTTTCTTTAGTTTATTCATAGACTGTTTTAAACTCTCCTTAGTGGTAGGGTGGTGACAAATAGCAGGATAAGAAATTCCTGCAGATTTTGTGAAAGTTGCTGGCTGGATAGAGAAAAAAATATATCTAAAAATAGCATCTGTAAGGGGAAGGCAGCAATGTGAGCTCAACTTATTTCATTTGGCCTGTTGGCCTGAGAAACATAACCCTGCACTAGTCATAGAGGCAGAGTAAACATCTCAGTGCTCCCACAGAGCTGAAGGGCAAGGTGCTGAGGGAAAAGTACAATAATAAGGGTAAGCATATAGCCATTCTTTTATTCTTTCATCTTCCAGCTGGTTTACAGTCTTCTTATGTCAGAAGTGGTGTTTAACCAGCTGGAGCTTGTGCTTGCTTTGTTCAGCCAGTGGTTAGGGAATGTGTGTGGGCCAGGGAGGGAGAGCACCTGAGGCTGGGATGTGCCGGGGGGGGCTCAAGGTACAAGAGTTGAAATTGCAGACAGAGGACATGAGGAGTAGCAAAGACTGTTGTGGTGACAGTTTCCAGTGTGAGTTTTCTTCCACAACCATTGGAAATCTGTTTTTATTCATTTACAGAGAAATTTTTCTTCACTCAGCACTTCTTGATGTTGAAAGCAGCCTCTGATGTATCACATTGCTATAAAGTACAATCAGCTTAACTATAGGAAGCATACTATCTGTTGTGTTTTGAAGAAAATGAAAGAAGGCATCCCAGACAATCGTGTCAGCAAAACCTAATCTATATTTTATCTGTATAACATCTTTTTGAACCGGTGAATTGCCAGCTGGGAATTAGGAACTTGGGATGCTGTATTTTCTTCTGCTGTACAAGCCTAGGTAAACCAGGCAGCCTGCTTTACTTTTCCTGAGGTAATAGTTTTCATTGTGGAAAAGTCTCTGGACTATCACAGGGACAAAACTGAAATGCTTTCTAAAAGATAACTTTCCTGTGGGAGCTATGATAGCAAGCATCTCCAGTTAACAAATGGTGGTATCTTCCATTTCAATGCAACTTAAGAGACAAACAACGAAATTGCCCTAAGGTGTCTGTAGATTTAGGTAGATGTGCTTGACCTGTGCTCCCTGGCAGGATCTGCCCTGCACTGGGACCTGTACTGATTTAGTTTCTCCAGTGGTTAGATCGTATTGTTTAAAAAAAGGTGTTTAAATGATCTGCTTCTCCATAGCGCTGGTGAGGCATAGGTTCTGTTCATGTTGCTACTGTAGATATGTTTATACATTTAATTTTTTAATCTGCATTGCAGAAAATTAGGTGACTTGTGCCTTATTGATGAGTCTCCAAGGAGAAATTTGTCCCACTATTTATTACACATAAGTGCTTGATACCTGGGAGCTGATTCTTCAGCTAGTGATTCCCCCTTGATATTCCATAATGAGATATTTCTGGGTAGTTTTTGCATGAAAATTGACTTGCCAAAACCTTGGGAAGTTTTTTTTCAAATTCAACTCTTTATTTTTATGCTGTATAATTGCAGTTTGCTGCTCTGTCAATCCATTGCCCTGGCATATATTGTGCTCTCAAATAGCTTTAGGGAGAGACAAACCATGTGATGGTCTATATACCTTTTTTCTCGCACTCACTGGCCTATTCCTCTTATGCTCCTTAATACTGTGTATTGACCTACTATATTTTGGCTTCATGTGATTTAGCATTGGTAGATAAATAAGGAAGCCATTGAAAGGTTTATGCTTTTTATTGACTTAAGGTGCTTTGGAGAGCAGCATTAATCTGCAGTTCAGTGAAGCAGTAAGAAAATGAAATACTCCCTCAAGAGTTTTCTTTTGTAAACAGAACCTTGCATTAAGCTGCTGTGAACTGGCATGCTTTCGAATTTTTGAATGCACTGTTTTTGTCTTCATTAGTAATTATAGCTGAGGGTAATAACACTGGAATTGTCCATCAGATATAACAGTAAGACTTGATGATATGCTTATGTGATGTGCTTTGGAAATGCTTGCCCTTGACCTCAAGCTTTAGGCCTTCCTTGCTGCTGCCTGTCCTCTGGTGTAAACGCTGGCTCCAACATATGGTCACCTCAAAATGCTAAATGAGAGCGGTAGCCTTTTGTGCCTGCTTTGTAACCGTTGTGGTATAAATGACCGAATGGTGAAGAGGAATGAATAATCTGGTTGTGATATTTAGTTGGCTCGAACTAAATCATGAAACACAGTGGTAAAAGATGTTCTTCTAGTCCCTGCTGTTGTTTGACTATATTTACTTCGGGGGATCTGACTGTGAGACCATTATAGAAAACATATATTTGGATATCTCAGTACAGTCACCTGGTAGGAGTGACCTTGGTAAAGTCAGTTCACCCTCCTGTGCTTTACTTTTGCTTTGATGTATCTTTTTAATGTGGACTGACAGTGGAATTGGTTGGGGTTTTGTTTTGTTTTGTTTTCTTTTAACTGAGGTGTTGTTTTTTTTTTTTCATTAAGAAGCAGAGAAGTTGTCTTGGGAGGTTTCTCATGGAAAACATGAAAACCAATGTTTACAGTTTTCTAGCTTCTTAAAAGTGAAAAAGTATATGGTTACCAAGCACTGCAAAGTTTATGATGGTCTCTTCAATTTTTTCCAGTATAAATTTTTTCCCCTATTTTCCCACAAAATAATAATTTTCATTTCCTGGAGAAGCTTTTAGTTTGTGGGACAAAAAAAAGTCTTTTGCTGCCATAGTTGTAAAAACCCAGAAGGAAAATATTCTGTTGTTCTTACTGTGAGATCTCTGAGTACAAATGCCCTTACTTTGGAATTAACATTACTTTCATTTTAGCCTAATCTATACCACAGATTAAAAATGTTTCTAAAATCTGTGTTTGTATATATGTAATAGACAGGTTTTCGTAGTGTTGATATTAAAGGATGTTGTATGAGCTACAAACCACAAAGCAGCATCTGCGTCTGTCTTGCTCCCTGTAGGATTTAGTTTAGGGGTTGATTCTGCTATTTGAAAATACTGTCTTTTGTTGAAGCCTTACCTGTACAGATTCTTGATGTACAGGATGACATTAGTGTAGCACCTATATTAATTTCCTGAAATGTCTTTTTGCGCTGGGAAAACTAGGCTTCAAAGCCAGATCTAGCTCTAAGTACAGTTTACAACAGTGCTATTTAGCAGAGAACCTGGTAATTATGCCATATTTTTTTTCTGTATCCTTTGGGAGGCTGGTGTGCCTGGGAAGAAAGATCATCTTTCGTTTTATTATGCTTTTTTCCTTCTGCTGTCTTTCTTCCTCTTCTGTAGTAAATTGGTAGCCAGATTTATTTCCATTACACTCTGTCTACCCACATAAATTACAGAAGGAAATAAAAAGAGGATAAAACATAAAACTGTTGTTAAATGAGTGCTACTTCCAAGAAAACAAAACTTGTAGCTGATTCATTTTTAAGACTTTAACTGTAAAATCTTTTTCTCCTTTGTATTGGCAGGATAAAAAACTTGAACATGCCTCGTAGCCCAACATCAAGTGAAGATGAAATGGCACAAAGCTTTTCCGACTATTCTGTTGAATCTGAATCAGACAGCTCCAAAGAAGAAACTATTTATGACACAATTAGAGCAACTGCAGAAAAGCCAAGCAGCAGAATGGAAGACAGTCAGAGTAACACATTAGTAATTCGAATTATAATACCTGATCTGCAGCAAACGGTAAGACATACTGCATTGCAATTAAAAGGAAAAAAAGTGAAATTAGTAGCTTTGCTGGCTCCGATTTGCAGTAGATATGTTCTATTTCCTTACAATTTTTGGCATATTACAGGCAAGACTTATGTCATGTTTTCTTTTAATGTCTGTGTTTTGTACCCCAGTGGTATATCTGAATGCCCAAACTACAGGCACTATCCCATCCAAGAGAGTGTATTTAGTATGTTAACTTGATGAAAGCTGTGATCGTAAAGCAAAATGCCTCTCTGATCTGCATTCAGAGGCATTTGGGTAGAAGAAAGAGAAATAGGAATCTAAAATCTCGTCAGAAGAGAAGGGTTGAACCTCAAAATCACATGCGATCTCTGTGAAAGCCTCACACATGTATAACCCCACTGTCTTCTCTAGTTTCTCTTTTCATGAGATAGTTTGTGACTGACGCTAGACTGAGGTCTAGCAGGGGGTCATCAAATTCGCTCTCTTTACCATATTCCTGGCCTTTCCTTGTCATCCTCCCACAAAAAGATATTCTTGTTAGGTAGCTGGTGCTTTTAGAGCATAAAGATGAGGAAAGAGAAGCACAAATAAATCTTTCCTTCCTCCTTTGCTGCTATGCCTTTACTACATGGTGATGCTTCTCAGACTTCCACCCAGAGAAATCAACACACTCAATTTGGAGGAAGAATAAAGCATGACATCAAATGGTTCCAAAGTTTTTTTCAATGGCATGAAGTTGTTATTTTATTCTCTCCCAGCACCTCACTGCTTATACAGGAAACTTATCAGAGGATAAAATAAACCTTTTCTGATTTTCCTAGAGGAGTCATTTGCTAGCTAACTTGTGGACCTATGGCTATATCTCACATCCTTAAGTCTATTGGATAAAAATAGGGACTTTTCAACACAAGATTTAATCTCTCACACCTTACAGAAAGAACTGAACAGACTTTTCGTTTGTTAAAAAAATGTCTGATTGAGTAAATGATAATTAAAGTTATTTTTTTTAATAAAAAAGAGATCCTGGATTCTCCTTACGTATTAGAATTCTACAGTCCAAATTCCTCACTCTTTCTCACAAGGAACTACTAAGTTGTGCTTCTTTTTTGGTTGAATATGTGAAATTCAATGTATGGAATGTTAGGAGCCTAAACTTGGAAAAGTTTGCTGTCGTAACTTTGTAAGTAAACAAATCATTGTCCTCCACAAGTACTATGATAGAATTAACAATCTCTTCCCAGAGAAGGGCTTGAGAGTTACTGATTCTGTCCAGAACCGCAACTTGTCCAAGTTTGTGATTAATTATCAAAATTACCCTGGGCCTCCTTGAATGCTGTTGTCGGGACTATCAATTGATGGTAGGCCTCTGACTTTTCATTTCAAAGATGATTGTGAAAACACATTCTTTTTATGGATGTGTGCTACATACATCACTCGCTCTGTGCTGACATTTAAGATCTACATCATACCCCGCTGCCATTGAAGATCTATCTCAGATGAAATTATTCCTTTCTTTTTAATTAAATTCATTTTTAGAATGATAGAGATGGCCTGTCTACAGGCTGACAGGTCAGAGCTGTTTTGACAGTGTGGCCTCAGGTGTGGTTGTAGAGCTCTTTTTTTTAAAGCCTAGTCTACACAGTGCTGCAGAAACTCAGAGAAATCTCTGTTGGAGTTGGGAGCATTATCTCTTAAATTTTTGTACATAAAAAATTTTTAGATGAGTGTTGCAGCTGAAATTGCAGTACCACTCCATTAGTTTATATAGTGTGAGATCAACCTCTATGAAGAGGAAGTGTTGTGGGGCCCAAGCTGGACAGAAAGGCTTCAGAGGGCAAAGCAGGACTGAGGATGCTGTGAGCCACCCATGGGATTTTTATTAAATCTTGGCTGAAGCAGTCATCACCTTGGGTCTTTCCTTTCAGTATTGATTGAAATACTGAAATCTGCTTTGTACATCTTAAATTTAAAAGGATTTTGCCTGAAGTCCTCTGTCAAGACAAGCTCTGACTGGACATGGTTAGGATTTTATTGATGATCCTACCAGTTTGCTGTATCTTTGTGTTCATTGCTCAATGAATAGATCCAGTAAAATGGAAGGATTAGCTTTACTTGCTAGGTTGACTCTGCTGTTAAAAACAGAGAGATGTTAGCCTCTTGAAGCCCTCTTATTTCATTACTTTGTTTTTTAGACCAATAGTAAGTTATTTATTGACACTATTGAAACAATTATTTTTTTAAAATTCATTTTGTGCAGGAAATGAAATAAACCAAAAAGTATTTTCAGTTTCGTGTTTCATTTGTTCATTTTTATTGCTTTACTGTTTGTATTTTTTTTCCTTTTCAATAAACTCTTAATGAAAAGTAACTCAATTGTTTTAAACATTTCTATAGCAGATGATCTATTTCTGATGTAATTTATGAGCCCACAAGGTCTTGTACAGAAAAGTGAAATCTGGATTCAGGTTTGCAAACAGGAAGACTGATAGCTTAAATGTAGTGTAGCAAAGTCTGGAGAAGATCATAGTTCATGAGCTGTGTTACAGCTACAAGCCAAATCCAACATACACCCCATTTGCTGTATAATTAATTTAACATAAGAGGTGTTTAAAATTAGTCTGTTTAATCAAAGAAGCATGAAATGACGTAATTTAGGTTTATGTTTTTATTCTTTATTTTTTAGAAAGTATGATCAAGACCATATTCTTTTCAAAGAAGGCAAGTTTAGAGTTTTAGGTAAAACTCAACTCACTGGGAAGCTTTAACCCCCTAGATAAACTCACTAGGATTAAAAGTTTGCTCATCTGCAGTGACTGTGTTGTAAATCACCTTCAGTCCACTGTACATATGAGATAAGAGCCAAGAATCATCAGTAGGATATGCTGCTATAGAAAACTATAAATTATCACCCATTGTAGGAAATCTGTCCTGTTGCCCTTTTATTCTCATTTGAAACTTTAATGTAAACCTTGACAAGTTCATCTGAAACTCTTAGGAAGACTGACTTCAGTTCTTATATCAATTCTTTTTTGTGGTCTTTTCAGTTCAGATGATAATCCAATGTATTGAAACAATGCTTTGTAGAAAGTGTAATTTCTTATTGCTTTTGTGCATCAACGGTATTCAAGTAAGTGTCATCCTTGGCACAGAAGGGCGCAGGATATTTAAATGAGTGACTGAAAGATTTCCTGAGCTCAGTAAAATTACTGAGGGAATGGAGAGCATAGAAGGCCCCTCCACATTCACAAACATCTGTGCATAGGAGAGTGGATAAAAAAGCTTTATTATCTGGCATTTACTTTCCAGATTTAATAAGCCAGGAGGCTCAGCTTTAATAGGTCCTCAGTGGTGGCAGGACACAGGTGTAATCTCTTTTGACCAGAAGCTTATTTTCAGTGCATCCAGCTGAGAGGGCTCTGGCTTGACTATGACCTGTACAACTTGCTATTGAGGTGGAAGTGACAGTAATTGACTACTTACCTCTCTTTGCAGTAGTAGTGCAGGGTTTCTTAGCAGTTTAGGTAATATTCCATTGTGTTTGCCCTTAACATGAGGATGCTTCATCCCCAGGGCAGCAAAGTTGAGCGTCATACTGTCAGCAGCACTGATTGGTGACAGATCTGCATCTTTCCTCCTTGTAAGCAGAATTGGCAGGCAACAGCCCCCAGTAATTTGCTGCCCAAGGCGGCTGCCTCCCTTGTGCCTAAAGGCAACCATGTCTGTGCATGGCATCAAATGTCTTTTGGACATGGAAAACTGGGTGAGCTAACATGTCTGTGCTTTCTTCTATGGTGCATGGCATATCTGACCTCTCCCTGGACCTTTCTGCTCTGAATCCAGGGTGAGTCTTCTATCCATTTCCTTTATCAGCCCATGTAGGAACATATCACAAGTGATTCTGCCTGTATATGGAAGGAGTCTGGTCCTACTCCGGTAGCTGTTTTCAAGAAAATCTCTTTTGCATGATTTTCCAACAGTGATGTCCAATGTTTTGTGCTTAGAATTGCTCTTTTTCCCAGACTTCAAGAACAGATCTGCCAGCCAGTTGTTTTAAGGAATGTTTTCATCATTTTATTATCAACACACGGTGATTGTTCTGCTCTTTTGTTTTATCCTATAATTATGGACTCCCTCAGGGTTATGTTCAAAATCAATATGCTCAGATTCATATGTTTTGTTAAATTCTGATGCTGAGATGGGATTGGCTCTGCTGAAGACTTCTTTGAAATGCTTTATGCCCATCTGTTTTGCTGCTCCACTTCAGTAATGAGCATTTATGGACTCCCTCCTCCTCTTTCTTTTTATATTGGATTTTCCATGCAAAGTGTTGTTTGGTAAGCGGTAGTTTGACAAAGCAACAGCTTAAGTTGTAGCTGCTTTTATGGTTTTCTGCTTCTGCATTGCTTTATATACTTTTGTATCCTTTCTTTATTTTTTCCAGTATTCATTGGCCTTTAGGATTAAGAATCTTTTCCTTTAGTGCTTTTCTTTCTTAGATAGAACACTTGTTTAGTTTGTGCAATTCTTACGTTATGAGGGAAGAAACCCAGTCATCACAGCTGCAGCTTGAGTCACATTTTTGCTTAAGATGCCTCCATTTTTACTTGTTTCCAGTCTGTACTGCCATCCGCTGCCTCTGATCTGTTCCAGGTTTTCCTTTTTAACTTTTCACAAGTACTCTTCTGTATCCCATCCTGTGACTGATTTTCATTGCTGCTTTCTGTTTATAGTTGGTCTTTCTTTTGATCTTCAGTTTGACGACTGTGGGTGCTGCTGACATCTGTTCTTATGCCCTTGGTCTGGACAGGTGATCTGACTTGCCAGCTGGTGATGGTGTGGCCAGACTGTTTATTTTGACCTTTTATCTCATAAATTCTGTGTTTTCTGAATGCATTTTGATGAAGGAAAGCAGTGCCTCCAAGAATTAATTTGAACACTGAGCACAAATAAAAATGAGCCACTTGCTCCTTTTTTTTTTTACTTTTTTTTCTCATGATACCCAACTTTCATTTGCATTTCCCACTTTTTGGTTGTCACCTATTTAATATCGATGTCTTCTATTGAAAGGAATTACTTGTATTTTGATATTCTGACAATCACATTCTGGAGGCAGCTGTATAAACCATTTGTCGTGGTTCTGCTGTTGCAGTGGAGTTCTATGTGATTGACAACTTTGTGAGTCTGATGAAGAAGATGCGTTGGTTGATAGATTTTGAACAGATAAATGTTACTTCACAGAGATACTGTATCATGAACATTATTCCCATTGAATTAATATCTTTCCTTTAGTTGTGTATAGGTGAGCTATATTTTCCCCTTGCTTCCAGGCCTTCTGTTGCGCTTAGTGACTTACTCTCACCACTGTGCAAGAATGCAAGATTATAATTGACCGTGTCTGTCATGATCCAAAGAGCTTTAATATCAAAACCACAGGTCTCACATTTCAGCAACCAAAGTTGATGTGCTGTCTTGCTGCTAAACTTGGATTTTGAGTGGCCTAGTGTGGTTTTGACGGTGTTTTTGAGCCACACAGGGCTACTTTTTTGATTCTCATTTGAAAGAACTGTTGCAATTTTTATGGTGCATGCAGCGAGCTTTCAAGACAAACGATCACCTTTTATTTGGTCTTGGGATGCAACAAAAAGGGTGGAAGGACTAGATCCAACATCTGTCAATGCAAAATGTCTTTGTTTCGTACGTGTTTCTGTAGTTCCTTGCCACTTAAACTATCTCCAGTCTTAGATTTTTTTTTTTTGAGAATTTATTGAAAATTATTAAAAAATTATCCAGCTTTTGGACTCAGCTACTGTCTCATTTACCTGTGATCACCACACCATGTACATCTAATTAATTCTTACTTATTTCAAAACTAAAGCAATCTGTGTGTAGATTCTACTGTGATTCAGCTGACGTTTTCTCAGGGTAGAAAGTGTGGCGGTAGGTAATGACTTGTCTACATAATAGAGATGATGACTGTGGTGGTCTCTGTCCTGGGAGGGCGGCGGGCAGACAGAGAAGCAGTACAGGGTAGGTGTTCCAGGGGCAGGCTGATCTAAAATACACTCTGTGCAGCACTTGAGTGGTCCTTCTTATCCTCTTGTTCAGCAGCTGCCTCTGGGAGAGTGGTAACAGCCTCCATGTCTATCTTGCCTGGCTTCATGGAAGCATAAATAATCACTTGTCTCACTAGTTTCACTTACCTGAGTCTGAGGAATTTTGGTAGGAAACAGTTGTTTGGTTATTGATTTGCTTTTTACATAATTGATCTTAATTCCTTATAATTTACTAATAGGATCAACATTTATTGGAATAAGTGCATTTTTGTTTCTTGTGAATCTCTAGAAAAGCTAGGGCTGTGAATAAATGAGTTTGTGAAATTACTAGTTTCAGAGTGTTTCCATATTTATTCTGCTGTTGAGCACTCTATAAAATATTGTAGTTACTGTGGTAGAAATACAACAGTGGTGTAGTTATCAGATAAGTCATTTTCAAACAAGCCTTCGAGCTACTGCAAAAAAGAATTCCTCACTGCCATTCCTCACCACCTCATCTCACAGTGCAGTGAAGGTGGTTAAACTATTATGTCCTGTCCTCATGCATAAAATGAACATGCCAACTCAGACCTGTGGAAGGTATTTCAGAATATAAAAGTTGTACATTGCTGATTCAATGTGCATAAAAAATGTAGAAAGATTTATTTTCCATTGAAATCTATTTTGAAGAAATTACTGAAATTATTTATAATTTCAGTAATTTAGCAAATCTTTGAGAATTAGAAATACACAACAGTGTCTGCATTATTTGCATGCAGTCAAGAACAGATAGAGTACGAGAATAGACTGAACAAAACTGAACATGCTGAGTTCTCAAGGTGCATTAAAAAACCCCCAGACTTAATTACACTACAGTCAGAAGTTAGTGTTTTGTGTTATTAGAATCAAAGCAGTCATACAAGTCCAAAAATAATTTGTTTCATGTAAAAAAAGAGTTTCCTGGGGGGAAAAAAAAAGTAATTTCAAAATTATCTTTGCTTCTTCCCATTTTAATAACATTTCTTAGAATCTTTCAGGATGTGTGGATAATGACAAGTGACTGCATAGTGATACAGCTTGTAGAAGTTAAGCTCATAACATATGTTGTAACTGACAATTTTTAGAGTTGCTGAAAACTGCTGATGTAGCATCAGTACTTGAGCTGTATCTGAAAAAGTGCAGTTTGTGCAGGAACTGATGAAAGACAAAGCAAATAATAATTTTTAGTAATTCATGCCCAGATGTGGTGGAGCTGGACAGAGCCCAACATTCACGAGCCTGCCTTGCTTCCTTGGGCAAACCTCTGTGAGATGCTATCGTGGCAGCTTCAGTGGCACTTCTAGCCAGCAGCAATGAATAGAGGACGTCTCAGCCTATTGATAGTCCTCATATCTGAGGATTAACTTGCAGAAACAGAGCCAAATTCCTCAACTTCAGTATGTCATGATATTAAAAACCAGCAAGTCATTTCTGCTCTGATAAAATGAATATATGCAGAGGACTGGTTGACTGTAGTGTTTGCTCAGCTAAAACAGCTGTAAATTGAATGTCCTTCATGTCCTGGTTGTACCTTTTACGTTGAAAATTTTTGCCCTGTAATATTGAAACAGTCAAGAAGACATTGTGACTTCTGCCTTTGAATGTGCTCTTCAAAATTTAGAATTGGAATATTCAAATGAATTTGTTATTTTATTTGTGTATATGGGGTCAGAGATTACTTTCAGTTATATGTGGAGCTTGCCAGGATAAATATGTTTAGTTCTAAAAGACAAACTGTAGCCATTTTCCTATGGATGACCTTGGGACTTTAAAAAGATGCCAGCAGATAACACAGAGGTGAGCACTGCAGAAGCAGCTGTGGATAAAGTTAAAGACACTTCACTCTTCATAAAATATCAATCTTATTTTTCATGTATTTCTGTTCTTACCTTTATGTACAATTATAATGTGAAGAGTAGCAGAGGTCTTCAGAAAAGGCCTGAAGAGTGGTTACTGACAGTATCATAGAATTACAGCTACGTTCATGGAAATGTACTGATAAAAAAAGATATATCCATTAACATTTTTCTTGGCCCACGTGCAATCCCTGCATCCTGTATTGGATTGTGAGGAGACGGGGATGTCCTTTGAGTAGGCAAAGAAGGGACTCCTGTGGTGTAGCTCTGCAGCTTGGTGCAAGCCCTTCTTATGGCCCAGTATGGGGTGGGTCGGCAGCACCATACATTCATAACACTGCACATCAGAGGCAACAAATTGGTTCTAGGCATTGCCGTCTGCTGGTAGCTCGTAACAAATGACTGCAACATAAGGTACAATTGGAAAATTCCTATATTTATTAAATTCCTGAATTCCAGCTTGGTAAGAAGCAGAGAACTGGAAAGCGTTTTCAAGGTTTTCAAGTCCTCTGCAGCTTCATGTCATATAGTTCCTCCCATAAACTTACCCTAAGATAAATGTAGCCTAAAATGAATTAGAATTCTTGCCTGAATACCAGTTTTTTGTGAAATTGTTGTGGATCAGACTGATTGGCAGAAAAGCCAGGAATCAAGTGCATAGTTAAACATCTTGTAACATCCCTTTCACTTGGCTTTTCAAACAGGTTTGCCATGAAGGTGTTCCTCTTCTGAAGAAGGTTATGGTCTCTGATGTTTGTGGAAGGACTTGAAATGTCCTGTGTTTTCACAGTACTTGTGCATTAGTTATTATAGAGGAATGCGTGTCTGAAATGTAATTCTGTTGATGTATGTTTTGTCATGGAATTTGTAGATTTATTTTGTATGATTGTATATATTTATGACACTTATAAATTTTAGAATGTAAGATACTCTTTAAATGTGTTTTCATTAATTAGATTTTTTGAAATAATTTCTATTTGCAGAAATGCATTAGATTTAACCCAGAAGCTTCAGTGTGGGTTGCAAAGCAACGAATCTTGTGCACTTTGAATCAGAGTTTGAAAGATGTCCTGAATTACGGGCTGTTTCAGCCTGCAAGCAATGGTAGAGATGGGAAGTTTTTGGATGAGGAACGACTTCTTAGGGAATACCCACAGCCAGTGAATAAAGGAGTTCCTTCACTTGAGGTATTTTTAGATCTAATATCTGAAACATTTTTATTCTGATATAAACTATACAGTAAGCAGTATTTGAAGTTTTTACATGCACCAGAATTGCATTTGGGAAATAGTGATTCGCAAGTCTGAACTTGAACCCTTGCTCACAGAAGTGCTGGCATTCACTTGCTCAGTGGAGCTGTTCCATGTGTTATCCCCAAAAGTCTGCAAAGAATCAGCCCCCTCTGGGAGATTTGGTTTTGGAGTTTTCCTTTGCTGAGGACATGGGAGATGTATTTTATTCTGCGATTTAATAAAGAAATGTAAGGTTCTAGATTAAGCTTTTGGGCCTCTGATTAGGTTGCAATAGTAGGGTAGCAGTTGCTGAATAACCAGCCTTTGCTTTCTTCCAAAGAGAGGGTCTTTCTGTCACATTGAAACCTTCCCCCCCTCCCCAGCCTAGTTCCTTCTGTGCCCTCCTTCAAAGTGCACAGGTTTCCTCTGTCTGTCTCCTGGGAAAGCAGTAAGGGAAGAGAGTATGTACGTGAGAAGCAGTCACACATAGACACTGGAATTTCCCCCCTTCTCTGTTGCTTGGGTAGAGGCAGCTGGGGCATGAACTGGGCAGAACTATTATGGCACTGGGCAAACATGGAGCAGAACCAGATCACACTGAAACATGGTATAGCAGGAAACTGGGGCATGAAACCAGTATTTAATTAATTTTGGAATTGCTTGTATGGTGCTACGTCAACCACGAATAACCTGCAGTTAATAGACTGACTCTACTAGAACACAAAACTGAGAAAAAAACCCAGAGTCCAGAGGAGGCTTCAGGTCCTAGATTTCTAGCAGTTTATTTCAGAGATGTAATCCATATTATAGCCATAAGCAAATTAAATAACTGCTTTATTTTTCTCTGTCATGTTGGTTTCATGACTATTGACTCTGTGCAAAATTCTTCTCCCTGCAGCTAAAAGATAAGGATTGCAATTCAGGGGTTAAAAGTCACCTTGTGAAAAGACCACTCATTTCAATTCAAGCCTTATTCAATGCAGGCTCCTTGCCTAAAAGAAGTGTTGCATTCTTTGAATTCTGCTTTGTACGATTAGATAATAGTAAATTATAACTATGTAAACCCTGTGTTTTTGCCATAGATCTTACTACACAGGCCACAGGGTAGCAAACTGTTCAGGGTAAAATGTGAGTGAGTTTCAGCCAAAAAAAGAGGTAATCCACTGAACCTCTTTCGCAGGACCAATCCTGTTAGCCATCAGGAGAACTATTCCCATGTGTAAGTTCTGCCTATGTAGATTAAGGTTTTTTTCAGGAATCCCTTTTTGTTTGTTTTTTTTTTAGATTTCAGAAATTATAAGCTGATATTTTGAAATATGTATTTTTTTTATTTAACATGCCTTCCCAGTTCTTTCTGCCTAAAACTGTAAAATGAAAACTATAAAATGAAAAATCCTTAGGGGAGAGGTTTTTTCACTGTAATGCTTGCTAATTTCTGTAAATTCTAGAGGCTGATCTCATTTCCCATACACCTCCACTGATATCAGTATATCTATACAAGATAAGAATTTTGCTTACACAAACTGAAAAGCTATGATGCCACTAAGTTAAGCTGAGTGCTGATTATTGGTGAATATTCAAAATGAAATAATAAGCCTTTTTAAAAACTTTGCCTATATCTACATCATTGTGGATGATACTTTCTGGTAAGGTCAGAAAATTATGAGTTTTAAAGCAAAATAGGACATCTAAAATTTATTCTTTTTTTCTCCCTCAGTTTCGATACAAGAAAAGAGTGTACAAACAATTCAATCTTGATGAAAAACAGCTGGCCAAGCTTCATACGAAGGTATGCCCAATTTACTGGAGAAGTTAACAATTGCCTACTTAGCAAAGTAGTGTGTCTGGGAAACTGGAAGTAAGTAGGAGTTCATTACCACCCGGGCCAGTTGCTGAACAGCAAACAGTATGTGCTGCCAGAACCAGTAGGGATGTGTGAGTTGTGGTCTGGGAATTTCTCTCATAGAAAAATTCCTGTGTTTGACTCCTCCATATGTACACCAGTAATTTTAAATGAACCTTACTTCGTAAATACGATGTGCTTTCAGCATGCTGCAAAAATGCCAATCTATGTCTTTAGACTCATTTGCAGGTCAGAATAATAACAATGATCACCATACACCATCCTAATGTCTTACTGAATGAATCTTTCACTCATTTTTTCCTCAGAAGTATAGAACCCAGAATCTTCTTATTGTGTTTGACTTTTGAACATTATAAACCATAGGGTTTGTGCTCTCAGTATAAAGTCAGGTTCTCCAGGAACATGAATTAGCTACTGTTCAATGATGGTAATGGGTATTGCCATCAGTTTACAGAATATTTCACTTTTAGTCAGAATTTTCTTTTTAAAATTAGAAGATGACTCCTTTGTCACTCTTTGTTTCAGGCTAATTTGAGAAAATTTATGGATCACGTCCACCATCTCTCAGTGGAAAAAATCACAAAGATGTTGGACCGAGGACTGGACCCAAACTATCATGACCTAGACAGTGGAGGTCAGAACAATAAAACTAACAGCATAAAGTAGTACCTTGGGTTTGTTCAACATAAATTGATTAACAGGCTGAATCTCACACATTACTTCTGTTGCCTTCATAACTCGAGGCTAATGGAATCTGTATGGTTTTGCTGTCCAAAGGAGAAAAGTGATAATTTATGATTTTCTTTGAACAGCGTTTTTAACTTAACATTTTTAAAGCAAATGCTCTTTATTTTATAAAGTTGCTCATCTTTTTTCAAGTACGTGCTATTCTTTTATTTTAGAAACACCCCTAACTTTGGCAGTTCAGCTTGACAATACAGTAGAAGTGATTAAAGCTCTGAAAAATGGAGGAGCACATTTAGACTTCAGAGCCAAAGATGGAATGACAGCTCTGCACAAAGCAGCCAGAGCCAAGAACCAAGTAACCCTCAAGGTAAATGCTTTCAGTAGCAAATGCTACGTTATTTTATAGAAAAACATATATAAAAGAGAATGTTTTCAGTTAATTACTGTATTGGTCACAATGGATCATTTAATATGTGCTTGTTCTAGTGCTTTCTTGTGGCTTTCAGATCTTAGGGTTAGCTTTCAGTAAAGGGCCTTTTATCATTTTTTTTTTTGGTAGGAAGAAAAAAGTGGTGAAATTTAACCTTATTCATTGATACATTGGGAATGATCTGTCTGAGGAAATAGGAATAGCATTATTTTTGCTTACCTCTAGGAAAGTAAAAGCCAGTGGCATGAATTACATATTATATCTTAACACAGTCTCTTCTGTTTGCTTTTGTATTTGAACAGGTATTCTTAAATCACCTTGATAGTCTAGATTAGGTCTTATGTTTACGGATTTTTCTTATTTCCTTTTGACAGATATTCAGATTGCATGGCATTTTTGATAAAGCATCTTGTAACTGAAGAGGTGAATGTTGCAAAGGCCATGTGGCATTTTCAGAACTGAGATTTCTGAACTTAATGAGAGAATGGAAATTGGACATTGCCACTGATCCTTTCTTTGCTATCGCTGTTGATTCCTTTAGATCCTAATTCTTCTGAGGTCATTTCTTGTTTAACTTAGTCTGTGCCATGGCCCATTCTATGAGCTTATAAATAAGAAAGCAAAAATTATATGTTGTGGCAGGTATCACCTTATAAATACTTATCCAGGTAAAGTCGCTTTGTAGAAGTCACTCCAAAATATATTTTTCACAGTTTGTGATTGCTTTCAGACCCTTTTAGAGCTTGGAGCATCTCCTAACTACAAAGACAGCTGTGGCCTAACGCCGCTGTACCACACTGCTATTGTCGGAGGGGATCCTTACTGCTGTGAACTGTTACTTCACGAACACGCTACAGTCAGTTGCAAAGATGAAAATGGATGGCAAGAAATTCATCAGGTAGGAAAGATCACTTTTATTTGGAGTTGAAGTTGTATGAGGAAATTTGCCATGTATGTTCTGTGGTTAAACATTGTTTTGAAGACTGGATATGTTTAGTCCGTGCATGTACAAGTATAGAATTTCTTCTTTTTTATATTTGCTTATTACTTTGCATCCTGCTGTGGTGAATTAGAAGTCGAAACTGTGCCAGTGGAGTTGCGTAGCGTTGAAATCCTATGGTTACTGTGGATTTTGCTGCAGAAATTGCACTAGTCATATTTATGTAATGGACTCTTGGAAGTTTAGCATCCTATTAGTGGCACTTTAGTAAAAAAGTTTAACTCGGATCTTTTTGTTAGATGCCAGTTTCAGTATCCTTGGTACTTTCTCCTTTCTCTCTGGTGAGCTTTACAGAAAAATTTGCATTCAGCACCATGTTGCTAGTATGCTGCTAGTATGTCGCACTGAAGGATATTAAACTCTTACAGACTCACAGTTTACGTCAGTTTTCATTCCTTACCTGTGTCGAAACTGGGATTCTAATGATTTTCTTTTGTTGTTTGTACATGTGTTTTCCTTTCCTCTCTTACATATTCAGTGTGGATAAGGTGGTAGCATGCTTTATAAAGAAAAATTATTTTTAAAAAAGTGATCTTTTGAGGTTCATGGTGCTCATGATACCTTGAGTCAGCTATGGTGCCAGAATTCATGGGGCCCTGGCCCATCCTGGTCAGCTTCAGCATAGCTATTGGAAGGTAGACCTCCTTCCTCACCAGAGACCTAAACTGTGTCTCTTAAAAAGACCTATAATGTTTGGGAAGGCACTTTCGGAATAAAACCCCCACTTCTTCTTTGAACTCTTTTATATTGTCTTCTCCAGAAACGACTGAATATTATGCAACAGTTGTGTAAGAATGCTTTGTTAATTTCTCTTTGCATAGCCATACTCAGTAATTTACAGAGTTTAAAGATTCTAGCAGTCTTAATGCCGTTGCAGCTATTCTATAGCTTTTCTCTGTATGAATGAGTTTGAGTAATCATGAAAAAATGGAACTGATGTGGTATGATCAGATAAATAAAGACACAAGTAATCAACCTGAGAGGCCTGCTTAGGTCATCTAGGCTCACTTTCTTTTTTTTTTTTTTCTTTCTGTGCACTAATCTTTTTCATACATGACTTCTTTTCTTCTTTTCTTTGAAAGAAATGGGAGACAGCCTTGGCAGCCAGGTTTGGGCAGGGATCTGAGCTTTTTCACTGTGTGTGTTCAGGTCGAGGTCATTTGGATCCATCTCTAGTAGGGGGGGAAAAAGATTAATTTACTACCATTGTTTCTGGGGATGTGGAGGAAATGGATTGTCTAGATGAAAGTATTACCCCATTTGGACTCAAATTCCCTATTTTGAAAATCCAGCCTCATACACATACGGTTATTATTTCTTGTAATGAAATGGAGCTTTTCAAAACCATGGTATTGATTGTAATCCTGAATACATCAATGTTTACATCTGGATTATGAGCAATCTTTTTTTATTAATCAATAATACAAGCATTCCTTAATGAATTAAGAAACGTAGTAGTATGATACAATCCCATATGTTGTCTGTGTGAAATAGTGGAAGTTACCTTGCATGGCAAGGAAGTAATTGGTAGCAAGTATGTTTTTCATTTTGTTAACACAATCTTTAACTGTAGAAGTTAAGCCTCTGGGTTATCCCTATAGTAAGGGGGGAAAGATAAGGTATAATATATATACTATAAGGTTTATCCTTATAGTAAGGGAAAAGGTTCATGCTGTGCTAGGATAATAATAAAAAGGATATCCTCTGGAGATACCTGTCTCTCTCCATTGACGGTAATGGGGAGCCCTGATGAATGCTTTGGGCAGCTCACCTACCATGCAGACCCCTGTAATGAGAGGAAATGCATTCTCCCCTGCATTGGTTGTCTTCCAGCACCTCCCCATAAACTAAGCGTTACTGTCAGGTTGGCAAAGAGGAGGCAAATCTTGCTCTAGCAAAGGAAACAAAGTCGAGAAAGGGCCTGGTTTTAGTCCAGTTTATTGTAGTAGGAATAGAAGGTTGGAATTAGTTCTTGTCTTTTAGGAGTTATTTTAATAATTACATCTGCACATTCATATCTAGATGTTGAGTGACTTTTAGAGGCTAGACAAAGTTGATGATTTATGGCTAATTGTGCATTTGCTGTAATCTCCCATGTAGTCAGAAACACAGTTATGGTTGGTACTCTTTCTCCCTTTGCTTCTTGTTGGATGCTTGCTTTCTGTTGCCTAGTGGTAAAATGTTCTTGTTCTGATAACAGCTAGCATAATGTCTCCATTACTTTGGCAAATAATTTATAAATTAATAAACTATTTAATAAATGCTTTTTTCCTGTTCTGTGTGTTAAAAATTGAAAATGGAGGAAGAAAAAATGTAGTGGTTAGGACACTAGACTGGGATTTGGGATGTGTCACAGATTTAATTTGTGCATTGAGCAGTATACGTAATTTTTCTCATCCAAATTGCAAGATGCGTCAGTTTGAAACTCCCACTGAAGTTAGTAATAATTAGGTACCTAAGACAGACTGAATGGCTTTGTGCACCTGTATCTCTTCTCTTAAATTCCATATTATTATATAGGAATGATACTGCTCTGAGATGATAGGAAGTTAAAAACATTAGAAGTTGGGAGGTGCTCAGTTGGTGCACTATGGAGAAGGTAGTCAAGTAAATGGGACTGACGAATGGAAATACTGTTCTTTTTCTCAAACTTACTTGGTAATCAGGAAAGTTTCTAATTTCAGTGGAGTCTTATTCATGGAGGTTTATTTCCAAGTATTCACAGTCTAACATTTTATTTATGTGACCAATAAAGTAACTCTTGAAGATTTTACCCTATTCTGGATCAGTGCCATATGTATATTGTGCGTCTACTTGACATCACAAAATCAAGAAGATTATTACTTGAATTTTGGCCAGATTTTCCCAAACTGTTTTTGCAAAGCAAGTTTTGGAAATTTGATCATCTTCAGTGCCATCTAGTGGGCAAATTTCTGAAGATTAGCAGGACAAAAATTTCGTCAGTCTGCTTGTCACATTTGACAGTTATGAATATCAGTGGATAAAAAGTGCCAAACTTTGTATTTTCTCAATCCCTTAAATTGCCATTCCTCAAATAAGCAGATGCTTAAACTTATGCACAGATTTGCTGTACCTTAAGTGCACACACTGGTATTTACAGGCAGGTATGCACATCTGGATGTTTGTCCTCCCATTCGGTCCGGGGTGGTTCTCAAAATTAGACCCTAAGTAGAATAGCATCTTCTCTGCTGAAAATCTTTATGTGGAATGCTTGTCTAGATTGTGTAATAACCAAAATATTAACGCATCTCTTTACAGGCTTGCCGATATGGACACGTCCAACATCTAGAGCATCTCCTCTTCTATGGCGCCGATATGTGTGCACAGAATGCCTCAGGAAACACAGCGCTGCACATCTGTGCCCTGTACAACCAGGTGAGCTGGCTTATGCCTCCTCTGCTGGCAGACCCAGCGCTGCAGAGTCCTACTGTCCTCCTTCAGTGACATAAAGGTCCCCAGTGGGAGCTGAGGTGTGGCTTAGTGGGGAGGGATGTTTTACTTCGAGGGAAGGTGAGTCCAGGGAGTCCAGTTCTGTGGAGACTGGAAACCAGTGCCGTGAGAGAATGACATGTAGCCAGGAAAAAGAAAAAGACATAATTGAGTTATAAAAGCTGAATCTTTCGTGTCCATCCACAGAAAGAGAGACTTGTTGAGTTTTCTATTGAAGAAGTTTACTGGCTTGGTGATAGATTTTCCTGAGGTGCAGTTTCCTTGATTTTAATAAATGCACTTAGTATAAATTTCCCATTATTATTGATCTATAGAGGCAAGTTACACTAAAGAAGAACATAGTTCATTATTTTTAATTTGATTTATTTAATATGCAATTAAGTATTACAGGTTTTAAGCAGTGGTCTTAGAAACTAGAAAGAACATAATTAAAAACTTTTATTAATGTTTTATTCACTGATTACAAATAAGGCTGCTCATTGTAGGTAGCAAGAGTATACATATTAATTAGAAAATAAAACAACATCACGTTCTACCAGCTTTTTTTTTTTTTATATCATATCTAAATATTTGTTTCCTATTCAGAATTTATTGCTGTTTTATGTAATTCTAATTTGAATTTTAGTAAGAAATACTTGGAAAATACTGTGGAAATGTCTTTTTAGATTATACAGAAGATACTGGATTGTCTGCTGTTTACAACTTACATAGTCGTTTGCAAATAATAGAACCATTTGGACAGCATTTTATACTCTCTTCACATGGATGGGATTGGGAGGGAATGAGTTTTACAACTATGTTAAAACACAGCACATATAATGTTACGTTGAATTAGGAAAACAAGAGTCGTGAGATGTGACTGTAACTAGTGAAACATCTGTTAAAGCATCTGCTTCTTAATTAATTGCCATCTTTGTTTCTTTCCAAAGTCTGGTCAAGATAGATTCCTCAGGTCTAAAATACCCTTGACTTTTTTAAAAAAATAGAATTTTGGGGATAATTTGGCATATTTCAAGACTGTTGACTTGATGTGTGTGTCATAATTGATATCAATTCATAAAGAGACCAGCTGTACAGATCTTCCCCGTTAATGCTGATGGTTTGAAATACACAGTATGTCAGTGGGAACAGTGCCCCTATGAACTGCTTCTTGCTCACTACCAACCACCTTCAACAGGCTGCCAAGTACCTGCATCAGCTAGTTCAAGGTTAGCAGTGGTTTCTATGCTCAGCTTGGATGGCTTCTGTGACTGCAGGCATACAAAGCTTTTGCCAGTTGGCACTTTTTTAAATCCCTAGAAAATTTTGCAGAGAAATTAAATTCACCTTCATGTCAGCAAAAATTTTGCATTTAGGCTTTGCATCAAGAACTAAACATGTATACCTATAAGCACTTCTGTCAAAAAGAATATTTTAAAATGTTCACTTTAACCTCATTTGCTTCACTTTTCCTGAGTAAGAATTTTGAAGCCCAGACCATAATGCACATATAAACTTAAAAATATGAACTCATCTCTGTTTTTTTGTAAAAATTTTATTGCAGCGCTTTCATGGCTATAGTTGTTGACAAGATCATACACTTTTAGCAAAGGTTATGCAGTATGATGCTCAAATTAGAATAATCCTGTAGAATGACAGTATTTTTCATGTAGAGATGTGTTTTCCTCCTGACCTCAGTAGAAAAAAATTATTCTGTAAAAGACTTAGAGACTCTGATTGAAATTGCATCTACAAATCTGCAAATATTTTCATAGTCATTAGGCTTGGCTTTATGAATGGAAGTTTAACATCTTGTGACTACACTATCATGCTTCTGTTTTCCTTAATCAAGAGTATGTGAAAATAAAAAGTTTTTTTCAGGGTGCTGTGAAGCTGTGCTGGTTTTTTTTCAGTGTCCCTTTTATTGAAAATTGTTATTAGCTAATGTGGAAGCAACAGTGTTGGCGTTTTCTGGATGGAGAGGATTGGGAGCACAGCAATATCCTTTTTACCTCTTGATTCCTGTAGATGGAGTCATTATCCATTTGATTTTCCCTTCCAGTCTTCTGTGGTGAATTTTCTTGGGATACTTTCTGAAGCTGGTAGTTCTGTTTCCCTGAGTGTTAGCTAAGTGCTGATCTGAATAAATTGTTGTTTTTGAAAGTTATTTCATGGCTGTCCAGTAACTCAGTGAAATCCAGACAGATCTTATGCCTCTGTATTTAGCACATTAAAATGCTGGGGTGAAGCGTTCCTTCTTTCAGTGAGTGGGTTGGATTCTATATGAAAACTGTTGTAGTGTTAAATCATGTAATTAGCTCTCAGACAACAAAGTGAATCTAATCTGCTGACAAGCCCACACTTCTCTGTGAAATTTTTTTTAATCCAGTGTAGTCTAAAAAGCTACTGCATATTCAGTTTATGTATGATACAATGAATGAATGATACCAAACTCTCAGAAGTTATTAGGCTGTCAGAGCTAAAATATGTGCAAACAGCACTTGTAGCATTCATAGGCAGCACCTTCACAACAGAGAGCTCCAAAATGTGGAATTTCTGTTGAATTAACAAAGGAAAAGTAATCAAAATAATTTTTGGTGGTGACTTTTTGGTTTATTCTCCCTAATTTATTCCCCTTAATACTGGAAGAATGGGAAGCAGACAAAAGGGAGAGAGGAGGAAGCTAAGAATGTTTCTGTTTATTTTAAAAGAATAAATAAATAAATAAATTCGGGTCTTAATCCAAATGAGTTTTCTCAAAAATTCTTATGTTGAATGACTCTGACCACTTTTGTGAAAATTTTTCTTATCAAAACCATTCAATACATAAATAAAAAACTTTGCATGTTTTTTGTTATGCTGCAGACAGCTTAGTTAAATTTGTAGAGAGTTCCAGTATGTGTAATTGTTTTGGTTATGTAGTGTTGAATTATTTATTCTGATAACCAAATGAATAATCAGCCAATAAATACAATGTTTCTTAATATCATTACTTATATCCTCAAGTTCTTGATCAAAATTGGGCATTTTAACTCTAAAGGTTTCTACTAACATTTCTAGTGTACTAAGTAGTACCTGCTGGAATAGTGGAATAATTGTTGTTATGGGATTATAATATAACGTGCAAACCTAGAATCGTTCAGGAGTCAGTCAAAAAGGAATTCTTGGAAAAATAACCCTGAAAAGGACGTTTGTTGTGTGTGTGGGTTTTTTTGTTTGTTTGTTTGTTTTTTAACCTGGAGGTCTTCATCTAGATTGCGGCACATTTACTTCTTTTGGATGATTGCTAATACAGAATCCAGAAAAAGGAGAAAAACATTTTGACATTTTACACATTACTTTTGATCTTCCTATGTTTAGAGATACAGGCAGCCCACCTAATGTAATGTGCAGATTTCAGTGCAAGCAAATGAGACTATTTCAATTAACTATATATCATAAAAAATTGTCATCTATGAAATGGTTGTTAATATACCATTTTGAAGTATGATCCATTCTGTTGTTTCAGTCTGCTATGCAGAACAGGAAGTGTGGGAACAAAAGGCTATCTTTTTGGAGTATTGAATCTTGGAGAAAGGGTAGGATAGCCTCCTCCCCAGATATATTTAGGACAACCTGTGATGGAGGGGATTTAATGAGATCAAGAATCCAGTGTGATAAATTAGAAAACACAATGATGAAAATTATTTTCAATCATAATTTCTGCATATTCATTTATGACTCAGAATCTAGTAAATAAGCTTCATTTCTGTCACTAAAATAGCAAAATTATATGATTTTCTCTGGCTGCAAATTTACTGTTAAAAGTGAAAAGTAGCACGTTGAAATACCTCATTAGGTAGAACTCCATAACACAACATGACAAGAAATCTGGAAAGCACAACGAAATTAATATAAATATTTATGGTGAGGAAAGACAAAAACATTTTGAAATGTGAACTGGTTTGCATAAGGTCCTAAAATGAACATTAAAGATGGCAAGTAGGAAATACAGTCTATATATGGATCATCAAAAAGTCTAGTATTCTGAGAACTGTGCCAGAACCACAGGGGATGTCTAGCAGATTATGGTCAGTCATATTTTGCAGCAGTGTAGAGTAGTGACCTAAGCAATACACTGTATCAGCCCCAAAAAATTGTTTTTAAGAGATTTCATTTGCAGATTTCTTCAGTTCAGAGGGTCTGTGGTCATACTTTTCTCTTGTTAGAAGGGCTGTATTGGGCTTGTGCTGTAACTCTTAGTGTTTTTTAGGAGGAAAGAGAGAAGATAAGACTGGTCAGTGCAGTCTGCAGAGCCAGACCAAATGATGTCAGAAATGTTTAAAAACATAGTCATACATTAAATGTTTAAAATTATAGATAGGTTGAGAAAACCCCAAAATAAGTGCATGCAAGTGGTAAAACTACTTTGTTTAATTTTTAGCAGTAGGGTAGGATATCATTCATCCCAGGTACTGTGTACTATACTGTGAACCGTACTATTTTCTCTACAAAGTAAGCAAAACTCATATGAGAGTCAAATTTCATTTTGAGCTAAAACATTTTCTGGAAAATCTGATTCATCAGGGATGGAATTTCCACAATACAGTTTCTTAAAAATTTAGTAAGATGTTTACATCTTATTATCTCTAATTTTTTTTTTACACTTGCATGTTGTTTCTACTCTTAAAACACTGCAAAGCAACTAAAGCCTTGTCATAAAGTACTGTGTTAATAATGTAAGTTCTCAGATTATTTTTATTTTTTTTTACTTCTCTAACACAATAGATACCAAACACCAATGCACCTCATAGCCACAACATCTCTTTAGTAACTAAAGACACTTATTAACAAGCTTCCTCTTCTACCACTCTCAGGAGAGCTGTGCAAGAGTGCTGCTGTTCCGGGGAGCCAACAAGGAGATTAAGAATTACAACAGCCAGTCTCCATTTCAGGTAAAAAATACCCATGCACCCCAGAAATATTTGGAAGAAAATCTCATTTGAACTCTTGGTTTTGTGGAGAAGTTACACTGCACAAGGCTGAAAACAGCTGTAGAGTAAGATAACTACCATTTTGAAAATTGTGGGTTTTGTGTAATGCCATAAGTGAGTATTTCCTGGAATAATTAGGAATGAGAGGAAAACACACTCCTCCTTAGCTGGTCTGGTGACACTGTCAATGAGTTTGAGAATTTTATGAGTGGTTGATGGCAAAACATGAGATCATTGGTGTCAGATGTGTTTTGCTTTGTGATTATCTCCAGTTCCACATAAGAGAGATCCAAGAGTCCATGTAAGAGAGATCCAGGGAGTGACTGGGCAGCTAAGCTTTGCTTGGCCGCTATTGACTTAGCCAGAATGAAGCTCTTCCTTCCTTGGATGTGAGGGGTGGGCTAAATTTCAGGGGTGGGACTAATTTAATGCATTGTCAGTGGTAAAAGTTGAAGCTGTCATGTATATCTCCAAAAGTAAATGAGGTCTTTAGATTAGTCGAAATTTACTAGATGTTTTTTCACCGTTTTCTTATTTGAAAGTACGTTCAAATAGCTGAATTGAAAATCCAAATGGAAGAAAATTGTTTGTCTGCAGGGTTGTCAAGTATGGCTGACAACCTTAAGCTCTTATTTCTGAGGCAGTCTTAATTAGCCTGGATTTCAGAGAAACGTTCATAATGCAAATGACATGTGAGAAATAGGGATGGAAGCTGTAATGTTTTAAGAAAAATGAACAGAAAGAATTTTTTCAAGTTACAGAAAATAGTGCTTCTGGAAGAATGACGGCACAGTACCATTAAAAGGAACTGTCTCGTTCTGAAATGTGATGGGGCTATTTCCCAAAACCAAATAGTTTTTCAACCAAAAGAAATCCTGATTTACCTTTGCTTGTTGTATGTTTTCCATTACCTCCTCACTTTGGATAATACTGGCATAGAATTCACAGAAGACCGCCTTTTCTCTCATACTTTGATAAGTGAAATAGTTGGAATATTAACTATGTCCGTGTGGGTCTCTGAGTTGGCTTGTCAAAGTTTACATGTAGATACCACCTCCGAGTTTCAGCCTTTAAAAAACCCACAACTCAGCCAAATATTTCTATATCAGTTTAATTATCTCCATATTTTGAAGGTTTTCTGGACATGAATTGTGTGTCTCAAGAGATTAAGAGTTCTGCCTGGAAATCCCAGCCAGATCATTGTTTACTTCTGGGACCATTTTCCCAAAATTGGGGAAACACCATGTTAATAATTTAGTTTTAGGCACCCTTTTCAGACTGCTAATAGTTTGCCATCTAAATATATGCTAAGCACTAATTCACTAAGTACTAGATAATACTTATCAGTGCAACTTAGAATTACGGAGTGATTAAAATATGGAATAAGAGAAAATCCTAATTATTTGGGGGATGGGTTCCATTGTCATCTTTTTACTTCAACAGATTATTTTATTACTTTATGTCTTTGAGATTAACTTTTTATTTTGTTTTAGGATTTTATGTGGGAATAGTAAATGGCAAGTAGAATAACTTCCATTTGTCGTTCTTTTTGTGCTGACTGCTGCAACATTCTTGTTCTTCCTCTTAGAACAGAAAAATACAGGGGAAAAAGGCAGAAAAGAAAAGATCTGTGAAAGATAGTGCTGATGGTTGTAGGGCTTCAAAAAGTGAAGGATGACTAGCCAAAACTAAATAAAATCAAGTAAGCACAGGAGGCAGAACAAATAATTTTAAGAGAAGGGTATAGCTGTGGAAGTGCACTTACTGATCAATGAACTGTCTCCTGTCCCTATGGCATAAAACCCTATTTGTTACTGTTTATTATATGTTACGCTTCTGATGCTTGGGCTTTTGACTGGTCATTCTTCCCCTAGCACAGGCAGAACGACTGACAATTAAGTGGGCTTTGGTCTACACTTTCTAGAGCCTCATACTTATGAAAAATTACTTCCTTTTTTTTTTTTTTCTTTTTACTCTATGGTGTCTTATTTTTAGGTGTAGGGAATATAGGAAAAGTTCTAGTTTTTCCAAATGGAGTGAGTAGAGAAAACCCTGATGCCAGCACTGCAATAAAGCAGCATTAGAATTAATTCTTTGCCATCTGTCTGTTGCTGACCCAGTTGATCAAACACCACAAGTGGAGCTGTTATAAAATTATGCAGAATCCCCTTGAGTTAATAGGATTTTGCATACTAAAAGTGTTTACTCATGTAATCAGTAGCAAGGAACATCGAAGCATCTCATATGTACATAATGAGAATGGTTGTAGCTGCAGCATCTATTCCTTTGGGTAACCTCCATTATGTTCTTTTCTCAGAAATCTAAAAGGATGATGCTTTTGAGTTGCTGCTAAGAAAACTGATGATATGAAAACTATGCTATTCTGTAAAACACAAAAGTATTCAGACATGGAGAAATTTGTGTGTTGCTTTGAAGGCCTGCCAAAGCTTTATTTGTTTTGATGAAAATGAGCAGCAGAATTTATATCTAAGATCAGTGTCCAATGAACGTAGTGTGATTTTCCCACCAAAAAAAAAAAAAAAAAAAGATGTGCATGTGTTCACTTCTTACCAAATCACAGTGCTTATTAAAACAAGCATGGTTTTACCAGTTCATATGGAGGGAAAACTAATTTGGGCTGAACAATATGCCACTTAATTCAGGTATCCCACACTGTGTACACATCTGTGCCTGGGATCTGACTGTTATTTTTGCCTTTTTAGTGTCTAGCAGAGTTAGTGTTGGAATGGTATTGGCATGTGCTGAGGCCATGAAAAAGTTTGTCTGTATTTCCCAATTAAGTACATAAGCTTTTACTAGCTACCTTTGAAGGAATATGTTCCATCCTGACTGATTACTGGGGTCCGTTGTTAGTAATCAGTGCTTGAGTATAGCTGATGTCATCCATAGCCGAAAGTCTACCTGACTGTGAAGTGTAATAGATTGTGCTGATAGGCTGTACTCTGCAATAACAGAATATGGGTCAGCAGAAATTTCTTTGTATGTTTTTTGTGGGCTCTCCCCCCTGCTAGTAGGTATTAACACTTGTATGAATGTGGGGTGAATCTCCTCCCTGGGTATATTCCAAGTAGATTAGGGCAATTCCTGCATCACTGTCCTTGGTCTAAGTGTGAGAATTTTTTGGGTACTGTGCATTTCAGTTAAAGGCTGACTAGCAATTACAGGCCAGATGAAACCTGTGCCACATCATTATACTATATTGCCAGTTCTGTTTATTAATCACATACTTATCCATCCCGTCTTGGCTGGGTAATCTAAGTACCTTACATGCTAATTATTCTGTGCTAACAGATGGAAAAAAAAACATCGGCGTTACAGAGCTGCAAGTGCTAGCTGATAACACACTCTTATATACATTGTGCTTGGCTATTTTTCTTTTGAAGTAACTAAAATTGGATCAGGTCTGTGCTTTCATTCGTAGTACTGAACTTGGATGTGTCCTCAACCATGCCTGCTGTAAGTACTGCTGATGACTCCGCAACCATTCATACCTTATGATAGAGTTTGCTGAAACACGATGTTTGCCACTGACATACAGTACATTGACTGACAGCTTTCATAAACAGGTTTATGAAATGCTGAACTGTAACTTCTGTTCTAGCTATATGTTAGCTTTAAAGTTTCCAGTGGCTTTAGATTTTGGGTTTTTTTTTACCATTACAGTTTGTATTTTAATAGTAAAATCTCCCAACATATCCTTTCAGAAAAGCCATGATATCCTATCAACATCCATAGCTACTCGGTTTTCCACACATTTTATGTGCTTCTAGGTTAATGTAAAATAATTTCTTACCTGTCTGGCAAATGTTAATCCAGTAACTCAGAAATCTCAGAGTTTTGCAGTGTTTATAAGCCATTGAAATTCTGTTGTATAAGTTAAAATGAACAAACACCTTGTTTGTCATGTTTTTCCTTTTTCTTTTAGTGAGCAGAAGCTCTGTATGAATAATTCATATGTTTTCATATGGGCTATAAAGCACTTTCAAGCTTAGAGCTAATAGCGCTAATAATTAGTCAGGGTTTTTAAAGCACGTGTGTTCAAATGTACAGAACTATTCTGAGGTGGCATTTAGTGGCACCTTTTAATGGCTGAGTTGTATCTGAAAATTATTTCTCTCTCAAATGTACCTTTTCATTGACCATTGCTGTCCCAAATCAGCGTAGATTATTAATATGCTTATGTTATGTAGATGGCAGGAGGAGCAGCAATCTTCCATATCCACTGCAGGTAGAATTGTTCCTTTCAGTGTGTTGGCTGTAAGTCTATTTTCAATTGCTTATATTTTTGCCAAATTTGAATAATTTGAAATGAAATTTTCCACGTCTGGTATCTCAGGCGACATTGTTCGGAAAAACAAAATGATTCAGCTATTTCAGAGTACGGGTGAAGGAAAACATGTGTTGTTTTGCTCATACTGAAAAACTCTGTTGACCCACCTCTCCTTGTCCCATCTCCCCTGTTGTGTTATGTTATTTTGTTTTGTTTTCTTTAATTGCCCTGCATGCTGTTGGTGATCACCATGTTAATAATGTGGCAGTGTAAACCGGTTTGCAGTCTGACTCGAATACAGGGGCTCCAAAACCAGACTGCCTATCTGGAAACTAAGCTGGCTTGGGGTGAATATAGACAGGCACAACTGGACATGGGTAAGTAAGAAATGAGCTTGGAGATGGGTGAGAAAGTGCAAGACTGGCTGAGACTCAGGCTGGGAGCCCCAGCCTGAAAGAGTAGAGTGAGTGGAACAAGATGAAGATTGATAAGGGTCTTGGGGAGACTTTTTAATCATCAAGGACAGAAGAGTAAGAAAATCAGATTAGAGGGGAAATTGAGACTGACTGTATAAAAAGGGAGTCTTGCTTGGGTAGCAGTGCTGGGGAGGAAGCCTCAGGCTGGGGAGACTGAGCTGGGAGGCCAGGGGGGCTGGGGCTGTCACAAGCTGGATGTGCATGCAACGTTCCCAGCCCTGCTAGTGGTCTGTAAAAATCAGTCTTGTTAATTATCCAGCATATCACTAGAATGACTTCCCAAAACCCAATTTTATTTTAGTTTATTATAATTTTTGATTTCCATCTTTTTGGTGAAAATTACAGGCAAAGGACAAGAAGTTATTCTCAGGTATTTTTTGTCTCTGACTTATTTTTGAAAGGATGAAACTCTGAGAAAGCTAATTTTAAAACCGAAAATCTCTGTCCGGTACCTCAAAAAGACATCTTTACAAATATAATGTTTTCTCTCTTGATATTAAAATATGTAACTGTTGTGTTAATGGAGCATATGAATTACACAAGGACTTTGTTTTTGCCAAGTATTTATTTTCATCCTAATTCCTTTCCCGAAGCACCTGGGTGAAGAACGCATCATTGAATATTGGGTATTACTGGCAAAAAATATAGCTCTCTTCTTGTGATGCATTCTGCCTTTAGTCTGATTTGAGCCAAGTAATGGAATTTATTCATACTGGCTTTGGTTGTTTTATTTTTTCTAATGTTGTCACTGATTGTGTTGATCGGTTACATTGTGTTTTGCAGTACAGAAATAATAGGTAAAGGACAATCTGTCATGGAAGAGTGTATAGTCTAATTTGCACTTAGTTGTTATTTGTCATATTTAGATATTGATAGGAAAACAGTTAAGGTTTTAATCATGTAAAACCACCAAAAGTACTAGAATAAGCATAATAAAAAAATCTACAGAATGGCTTTTTAAGACTCTGAACAGAGGTATTAGTAAAAGTTGCATTTAGCGTTTTTAAATCTACACAAGTGACCATACCAGAACAAACTATAGCTTTTTCCTTTAAAAATAGTGTGTTAGTATGTATACATGTAGGCATGCTCAACATAATTTCTTAAAAAGATACAATTAAAATTAAAAAAAAAGAGAGAGCTCTCATGATGGTATATCCAGATGCAAACAATGATTAGTTATGATATGTTTTCTCATCACTTACCTTGAAGTGCTATTTATACAGAGGAACACGTTCTCATTTGAGAAGGCGGCTCTTTGGGAAATCTACCCATTGCCTTGGGCATATCAATGCCTTTGTGATGCTGATATGGTATCTGTTAGGGTATTAGGGGAAATGTTGGCAGATGAAAATATTCCTGAGGATAGCAGGGATACAAGGTACTGTTCCAGGTAACACTTCCAACAAGAAAGTGCTTGATGGCAAGTTAGAGGTGACCTAGGTGTCAGCACATTTCCTGCTATTGTCAGTTTTGAAGTATTGACAAACTGTTAGGCAGATGCTTCTCCTTACTGGCACATGAGGTACAATTACCAAAGGTCAATACTTGGTTCATTGCACGCTGGTGACAAGAAGATAACAGAGCAGAATGTAATACTCTTGCTGAAAACATGAGACAGCAAAGATGCTTCTGTCGCAACTACTTCTGAAGATTCTGTAGCTACTTTTGAAAAGTTGGATCTCAGCCTAAGGGGCTTTCACTAATACTCTTGCTTGGCCTGATAAGGGCTGGATATAGTAAGAGTTACAGGAGCAGAAAAATACATATAGGCACAGAGAGTGGTTAAAATAATTCACCTTGACCCAGTGATGGTTTGCATAGTGCTGGCTGATAACTCCTAACCATGTCATTTTTCAGAAAAGCAGACAAATGGAAGTAATACAGTAAAACATAAAGAAATTAAATGATATGATTCTCTTTTATTGAGAAAGGCAAAATACTGCCTCACTTGGAGATGCTAAAAATACTTACTGCAGAATGTATCTTCTTTTAAAGAGAGCTGTTGCTGCTGCACAGTTGTTATGTGACTGTAAACTTATGGAGGAGTCTCCATGAGACCATCTTTTGTATTGTGCTCTGTGGAAATGATCAGAGACACCACGTCCCACCTCCCTTTTTTTTATCCCCCCTACTTTGTGCTTTCTCTCCCTCCTCAAACAGGGGTGTCCAGCTGAAATGCCTCAGGTGTTCTCACATGCAGCAGGATTTCCCTGGGAAAAACAGTGTCTCTGAGGTAGCTGGGAGCCAATCTGTTTGTTTTTCCACCAAACTTCCAAAAGCTGAGAAGCAACTGAAACTAGGTTATAAAATGGAACAAATTAAGCAAACTAAATGGTAAGGGTCACTACCAGTTCTTGCCTCAAAGTAAGAAAGGCTCGTGTACAATTCAGATGCGATTAGTTGTCATGGGTGAAGTTGCAAGAGGCAGTGGAGATTTGTATAATCTTAATTTAATTATAGAATTTTTGTAGCAATATTGAATATTGCTCTTGTGATTTTCTTATACTATATCCTAGAAGAGAGGGAAGCAAGGGTAAGTTCTTAAATAGCCTGATCATAACTGAGCAGTCACACATAGCATGTCTTATCCTTGTAAAAAGGTCAGCTGTGACAACTGCGTATTTTTTTCTGTAGCTATAAATAGCACAGTAAATCTTGTCATTGGAAATACTTCATTTCATTCTTATGTCTATCAGAAGAAATTTTTATTGGTTTAGAGCAAATTTGGGGTGAATAAATGTTGTGTCTCTAAGACATCAAAAAACCCTCATTAGTCCTAAGATGGGAGCTATATGAACAAGATGAATATAAAATGTCCACTTATTTGTATTGCATTGTTGCCAGGGTTTTACATGTATTGAAATGGAAACGATAGGCACTGTATAAACATCTAGAGAGTGGCAGATACCCAGTGGTTTTTTTTCCTCAGTATTCTTGCAGAAAAGTATAATATATCAGACTGTGCTCCAACTTTAACTGCAGGAGAGGTGAGAGATGTTGTTCTTTTATGAATTCTTGGTTCCTGTACCTGTGTGTGTGGTATAAGAAGGTTAAACCTTATCGGACATTTGTTTCGTAAACCATAGATAAGCATGCTTGTGGTAATCTGCTACATTTAAGTTTTTCTTACTGTTAAACCGTGTTATTTTGAGATATTAATACCATTTGGTTTCTCTATAAAATGTAATATGTTATTACATTTTCTATGTCACTATTATGTGTATGTAATAGCTTTAGTAATACTGGTTGAATTAGTCAATACTAAAGAACTAAAAATATTAGAGAAACTGAAATCTTTTGTGCTGTGGCTGCTTCTGCCCAGTGGTGTCCTGCTGTTCTCCTGTGTTCCTCTGTCTGCTGTTCATTCCTTGTGTCCGAATGGATTGTCACAACTTCAGACTAGATATAAGGAAGAAATTTTTTTATGATGAGGGTGGTGAAACACTGGAGCAGGTTGCCCAGGGAGGTTGTAGGTGCCCCATCCCTGGAAATATTTTAAGGTCAGGTTGGACGGGGCTCTGAGCAATCTGATTGAGTTGAAGATGTCCCTGCCCACGGCAGGGCCATTTGACTAGACGACCTTTGAAGGTCCCTTCCAACCCAAACCGTTCTATGATTCTATGAACTTACACTTGCATTTCTGGGCAAGAATGATGTTTTTATTTTGTGTCCAACCAGTGCTGAGCACAGCTTGTGAGTGGGACTCATGGGCACTTCGGGCCTGCAGGTATGGATTAGTGATCATGGTTATGATGGTTGGGTGATGTGGTGGCATGATCTCTTGCTTTTGCATAACTGTACAGGCTATTCAGTGTTAATTTCTGGCAATACCTGAATGAGTTCTTATTGCTTATGAAAATGGAGGATCTATGCCTTTAGGACAGACTTAGGAATTCTTCCATTTGGAGAGGACATTCATGACAAGCGGTTGGCATATGCTGCTGTCCTGTGTCTGTCTTCATCAGAGTATGTTGTTGGCATTGGCTTTTACTAGACTGCTGTTTCCAAAGGTTTTGTTATAGTTAACCCACAGAGTTTGGAACAAATCCACCAAATGTATTAGGTAAAATAATCATAGTATTTTGTTAACTGATGCATTTTATCCTAAGGGCTTTCAGAAAGCGTTTTCAGCCATTCGGATTAGCAGTTTAAACAACACTGTATTATTAAGTGTTTGCAGAATTGAATCCTATCAACAGTTTTTGCTGTGAAATAGTGGGCAGTATCTACTGCCTGCTGTGAGTAGGAAGACATTTTTCTGAAAGTGTTTGGGGAAGAAGCTGCTAATACAGCACATTTTGGCTTTTCCATGAGGTAGGACTGCCTTCAGAGGTGGAAGCTTTTACCCTACAGCAGCACAGACCTATACACTCTTGAGCTGAATTTTCTGTATAACCTGATACTTACTGTGATTTCAAGGAAGGCAGAATCCAGCCAATAGCACACTTCTTCAGTCTTTTTCTGATAGAGTTCAGCTGAAGAAGATTGTAAACCATGGCTTTTTGATTTAGCATATTATTGGGGGGGGGGGGGGGCGGGGGAAGTAAATTAAGTCAATTTTATTACTGGCTGTATTTTATCTGATTCATCTGATGCTGCAACCTGGCTTTATCTGCTTTTAGTAAATACTCCTTTGAAATTGCTGCTCGCCCATGTAGCAGTAATAAGGATTATGTAATAACTGGCTTTTGATGGCTCTTTCCAGCTTGAGCTAGATTTTCCTGTCAAATGAGTCTGTAATTGTAAATGTGTATCACACTGTTTGCTTTTTCTTTTCCATTTTAATTATTAAAACAGAAGCATAGAAAAACGCATCTTACTTGAGAGTGACTTCCTAGGTGGCATTTTAGCAGAGAAGCAGAAAGGTGAAATCTTTTTCTCTACTTTTAAAATAGATATAAACATTACATTTCCCAATACATGCAGTGCCCGTGGAGGAGGCTTAATGCAATCTGTACAAAGTAGGATAACCTAAAAATCTTAGTAATTTCTCATCTAAAGAAACAGGAGGAAATAAAGGAATGCTGTGAAGAAGCGAAGTTGTGCCCTGCATAAATCTGCTTGCATGTTCCTTTCTTGCTTTCTGACATGTCTCATGGTAACTTCAGTAGACTTGCTGAAGTGTTCAGTTCAATACTTTCTGGCAAGCTGGTTCTTGCATAACAACAGATCCTTTTGTCATAGGAGTTAAGTTTGCATTTCAAAGTTGAGAAAGGGAGATGATGAGAAGTGATTTGCTCACATGTTGTGAGGAATGCACTTATTTTTTTTTTTATCTTGGTAGCCACACAGGTGTAGTTTAATCTGAAGGTATTCAGTCATGTCTTGTTCATAAGAGTAGTTAATTTTTAAGAACACAGTTGTGTATGTTCATGAAAGGACAGTGTAAAATAGAATACAGGTTCTACTTTTTAAGTCATAAGGTTATTGGAAAATTAACAAGGCTGCCTACAGGCATTTTAAGTGTCAGTCCAGTATAGAGTCCTGTTAAGACAGTACTGCAGGACATAAAGAGGCTAAAAGGAGGCCATTCAGTGTGATAATCTCTTAATTTTGACTTGTATTCACCAAGCTAGTCAGCTCTGGCACTGTTTCGTGGCTACTGAGTGTATTTCAGAAGACCCATAGGGGCTGTAAAATCTCTTGCAAGCAAAACCAGCATTTTAGCAATGAAAAAGTGCCAACACTGTTATGCTTGCAGTGTACTTCTTTGATAATACTCAGCTAAATACATGTTGTGTATTTGGATGCACATTGTTGTATGTTTGCTTATTTTTAAAATATTAATTACTCAAAAATACTTGGGGTAAAATCCTAGTTCCTTTGAAGTGGATAAAATTCTGTTTGATTTCACTGGGGTGGAAGCGTGTTCCTCACACTTAAGCTTGTTTCAAAGCCATGCTACCAAATCATTCTATATAATGTAGTCTACTGAATATGTTTATTTTTAATTAACACTTCTTGATTTAATTACCATGCTATTCTTCTAAGTTATACAAATTTGCACATTGCATTGCAACAAATAACTTGCATTATGCAAAGTCTTTAGCTACTAATAGATAATTTGCTGTAGCTGAAAACAAGATGCTTTCTCTTCTGAATGAAAACTTCATAAGAGTTTTGGGAGGCAAAAACAGTGCTTGGGAGGCTATGGTTGTAATTTTTTTTTTTTTCCATTCCCTGAAAAGAGTGTGGGACAGTGTTGCATTCCGTACAGTAGCTGCTGCTGCAAAAGTCTCTTTGTCATTGCTGAGCTGAGACATTGACCTTGTCCCACCCATTGCTGGGTACTTTCCATGAGTCTTAGGCTCCAAGGGTGTGAAAAATACTTAATCTTAGTGCTGCCTGTAGCATTACTTGAAGTATAAAAATCACGTCTTCGATTACTATTAAAGAATAGCCAGGATACCAGCGTGAGGTGGTCCTCCCCAGGGAAGCAGTTGAGATTGCTTGGAGGGCTTATGTAAGGGACTGCACCCAGCACAGCGGAGCTGCCTACTTGCTGCGCTCTGGAAAGCATGAATACTTTGACCTTAATACTAAGGCGAAGTGATCGTGGCAAGCCTTTGTTTAAACAGTGCTAAAATGATCAAGAGAATGATGAAGAGCCTCAAAGAAATCTTGGCCCTTTCCCATAATTTATATTTTCAGATGCTAAAACTAGTTGTTGAGCAAATGTAAGGTATCTATTTTAAGATACTGCATGTCAATATCTGACTACAGATGGCTCCGTGAATCATAGTTGAAAGAAGGAAAATGTTAGACACTAAGATATTGTTGCTAAGAGATTTTTGTACACAGTATGCTAACATGTGCTGGCAAATTTGGGAACAGTAGCAGCAGCATGCTTGTGGAGAAAAAAATTTCAGTGGTGAAGAAACTGTCTTCAAAGGACTATTTAAAGGATAGTAACATTATTGTGCTTTGTTGTATCAAGAACTGATGAAGATGAAATTGTCTTTCAAGCAGATAACATAAAGAAAACATCCAAAAGGTAAAGCTAATCCTGCTATCTGATGAAATAGAAAGTGGAAACTAGAAAAAAAAAGAAAAAAAAATACTTTGGGGTTAAATTAAGCAAGTGTCAAGAAGATTAAAGGTGATAGTTGCTGATATTTTGCCATCTACTGGACATCAGATACAATAATATACAAAGTTCCTTTCAAAATGCGCAATATTAAGCTTGTATTACATTATATAATTAAATTGTTAAGAATTATTTTCTGTCCAGGAAAGAAGCATGTATGAAAACGCTGAGTGTGATTTTTTACTTATATTCTTTCATAATATTACTACAGAGTAATTTAGGAAAATTGCCAGCATTTTATTGTCCTGGTAGAGAATGTGGATATTTCTGCACTTCATAGAAATCTTTACTGATTATTATTAAAAGAAAACAATATTAAATTTTACTGCTTTTTTTTTATTCTATGTATATCTTATTCATCTTATTTCAGTGAGTTTTACTGAAACTTCAAAATGTAATACCCGAAATAAAGCTTCAAATTGATAAAATTAGTTTTATAATTTTATTTTATCAAATAAAACAAATTCTGATATGTTTTCAACAAAAACATTATCTTATTATATACACAAAATATTGCACAACTATAAACTTTTCAGAAGAATAATTTTGCTTCTGACATATTTCTAATTGGATGTATTACATCCCAGCTTCAAAACTGATTACTTTTAAATAAAGTTTTGGAGTGGGCAGGTACATGTTTGTCTCCGTAATGTAAACAGATATATCTTCTTGAGGTCGTGTTTCATGTCATCCATATTATATGTATTCAGGAACACTGTTAGAAAAAGAGAGTGAATTAGTGATATTAATAGCATATTAATCAACCATTTGGTTTTATTTTATAGTGAGGTGAACTAAGAAGCTTCCACTAGTTTTATTTTACAATGTCATTAGCCTCAGAGTCAAAAATCAACTGTAATCAATACAACTACAAAATGTGGGATGATACTTTGCCCTTTGGAAAGCAAAATCCGGAATTCATGATTAATCAGCATTTCTATTTTAGATTATATAGCTATTGTAATGGCATAGAATTTTCCAACTGGTTCAGAAAATAACCCATTTTGTTGTATTTATTGAATACTTAATGTCTTCTCTAATTGAAAATACCTGAGTCTATGTTGTGATTTGAGCTCAGAACAATGCTTGCCAAATTGTCACATTTTGCTAAGGTATTACAAAGGGATGTATTTCTAATGGACACTGAATTCTAGATATGTTCTTGTATTTATTGAATAAATAAACATTGCCTTCATGTAGAAGCTCTCTGAAATTGCATAAGAAACCAATAGTGTTTGATCAGGACATTTTTCTCCCACACCTGTGGAAAAGAAATTTGGAACAGATTACTTCTTGCTTTTCCAAACTGAACTCCATCTGTACCACTGAAGAGAGTTTCAAAATCTACATGCTGCGCATATATGAAAGCAACTAATGCATATCAATTTAAGATTTTTTTTTTTTTTTTTTTTTTTTGAGTCTGCAGTGTGGTGCATGATTTTGTGGCACTATTCATCAGGGAAGGAACCTCATGGTGCTGTGTGCTGCACAGGCATGCACAGGCATACATGAGAGCAGGGTCTTCATACTTAATAACCTAAATTTAACTTTCTAATGTCCTTGTGGATGGCTACTACATACTTGATGACACACTGTGACAAACTTCAAAATGGTTTTAGACTCCAAAAAGCCTTTACCTCTTTGTTTTATTAGGGAGAGCTTTTCTTTTGAGAGGGCACAATATAAATATGTTGATGTTGAACTACGTTGCCTTTTCATTGCCCCACAGTAAGAACCATTAGATTTTCATATCAAATATAGAAGTGCCTGTCTCCAAAGGTTGTGATTATAATGGAATGGTTTAGAGATTGGCTTGCTGTTGGATTATTGCCTCTTGATATCACAGCTATTGGGTGAATTGTTGATACGATTTTCATCTGGAAATTTATGCTTATTCAAAAAGATAACATTTCCTATATTTTTAATATTAAGAAAACACATCCTAATCATGACACATGGAAGAGCTTTTCCAGCAGTCCCTTTATTAAGGAAGTGATCCCAACTATTCATCCGTGTTGATTTCTCAGGAGTCTTTGCTGATTGTGAATCCTATTGCATAATGGCCGTTGCTGCTTGAATGGTGTTTCTTCATTGTTGAAATAATGCAGTCCTCAGTGGTACAATAAATAATTTATTTTATAAGTCTATGATTTAAGTGGAAGGCAATTTCTGGAGAGTATTATGGTTACAGTTTCATTTGCAGGGTTATACCACCTCTTCCTTCCAGTTCCATGTGAAGATGGGAACATGTAGGGCAGATGTATGTCTGAGTATCCTGTATGTCCATCTGTGTTTCTGCTGCTTGGCTGAGACTGAGCGAAGTCGAGACTGAAGTCGCATTTTGTCCTGGGGTAGAGCTATCTCCTTTATTGTGTAGTGCCATACCTGAACTCATTGCAATTTCAAGTTTTCTTGAAAGTCTGTCATTTAGTGAGCACTGCTGGGTAGCAGAGACAACGGAAGGGTGAAACATCAGCCCTGAAGGAAAGAATAATAAAATGTACTTTCATTAGGGAAGTGGAATTGTCTAGAAGAGAAGAGAAGGGTGAGAAAAAACAGTCAGCACTTCCCACCTGCTTTTTCATGAACTGCTTATAGTGAATTGTAGCTATAACTGTGCAGCCCAAACAGCTTCCTCTGCTCTTCATTTAGGCAGAGCATTTTAAAGCTTTATGTCTCACCTGGTTTAAAATTTAAGCGTGTGCAGAAGGAAGTGCAGCAGCATTGATTAAGAACAAAACAGAAATGCACTAAGAGATATTCTCCTTACTCCCACGTAGAAAGTTTGTCAAAGTTCATTGGCTGGATTTAAGAGGGGACAATTTCAATTTCTGTCTTTTTTCTATTGTTTCTTATTGGGTGGAGCAGTTTGTTCCAACGAGCAATAATGCAATTTAGTTGTGGTGCTTGCCTTTCAGGGACTAGCCTATAAAGCTCGAAAATTGTATTTGCTAAGAAGCTACAGAGACCTTGCTGTAATTTAATATAACCTCTACCTGTGATACATTTCAGGAGTGGAAAAAATCAATTGTGAAAGGTTAGTGACAGGTAAAGTGTGTGTATATATAATTTCCAATTTCCTGAAAGGAACAAAACGCTGCATTAATCACCATTAAAAAAACCTAAATACTTGAATGTAAGTAATTGATATATTAAGAACTGCATTTATGAGGCTGAACAGAGAGACGCTGGTGAGTCAGTGCTGCTACTTAGATCTGGTCCAGAGTCTGAAAACATGAAACTCTGTCGCATTGAAATCTGTAACTGGACGTCTGTCAGGTTTCACTGTTTACACAGTGTAGTCTTATTTGCCGTTATTTAAACTAAATTTCTTTGGGGAACAAGATTCAGGAAAGCAGAACTACCAGATGCATCAAATGTTTAATTTCTGAAAGCTAACTTAAAAACTGCCTGTATCCAGAGGGAACGTTTCTAACTGTAAATAGCAGAAAATCAGAGGTTAAGAATAATGCTGTGCCAGGAGAAAGAAATACCCTTCTAAAGGTGCCTCACCAGTTATGAGGGTTTCTTTCTTCATCCAGTGCCCTATGCTGGACTAGCAATCATGGGGTACCCCTGTCTCCTGCCTGCTTCCCCCAGTTCCCTGGTCTCTGTGTCACAGCTACTCCATTCATTCAAGTTTCTACTTCACTGCGCTGTCACATAGTTACCATCCATAGCAACTAGCCCAGTGTCAATTAAACTCCTTCCCTTCTTCACTAAATTGGTGGCAGAACGTCTGGCATTGCCTGGCATGGCAAATAGTAAGGCACTGTAACCAGCTGCATCATTTGAAAGAAACATCTGTGAGACAGTAAGTGAGACGATGGGGTGACTGTAACAAGCTTTACTTCTACCAAGCAGAGCAAATATACATATAAACACGCAGCTTCTGGTCACGCTCTGCATCATGTACCCTGACAGTGACAACCAGCTCTTGTCTCTGCTCCGCTGCCTTGCCCAGTGAGTCGTTAACCCCATGGCTTCGTGCTTCACAGCCCTCTGAGTGTCTGGGCTGTGACCTGTTTCAGTGACTCCATTAACTTTTTGTTACAATGACATTATGAAGACAGGGTGTCCTGGAAATAGGAGGTGATACTGCCAGTCTAGTTGTATGGGTTTACCCTACTTTCTTTTTATTTTGTATGAGTTACCTCCTACTAAGATACACCTTCCTGCTTAGCTTTACTTTTAGCTTACTTCCTTGTTGCAAGTGTATGTACTTATTCAGGCCAGTCATATATGTTACCAAATGTAATTTGAAAATAATTAGGTGCCCATGTTAACACCCTTAGCGGGGTCAGTTAAATTTGGGAGGGAGGAAGCTGGTAAGTGATTCACTTTGATTACTATCGTTCATATAAAATTGCCTCTAATGATGATAAAAAAACCTAAGGGAGTTGCTGTTCTCTATCTTGTATGGTAGAATATATGGCAGAGATCCCAACCAAATGTCAGTGCAGCAGATAAAGGTCTTGGTTTGGGTCTGAAAGTGCTGTACTTTAACTACTCAGTCATGCTTTTCAGCTGGACTTTGATTGTCACCATGCTGTGACACTGCTGGTGCAATCTTTCTGATTCTGGAGGTGATGCAAAGTAAATATGCCCTGTAAAAACAGGGCAAACAAAATGCAGGTTTTAGTGGAAATTGTAGACGAGTGTTGTGGTTGATATTTTTTTTTTTAAAAAAAGATGCATAAACAGGCTTTATCAGGTTTACAGAATAATGTGACTAAGGACATGCATATTTTTGATGTAAGATTGTCTGTGGCAAAAGGACAAAATGAAAGGACATTTGCTGCAGGAATGAAAGAACCTGCATTATAGTAAGACTGCTGTATATGCAGTTTTTAAAAAGCTGCAATTTTTGAAGCTTCAGCACAACAGACGCTGTAGATAGCCTTTAGTTGTAAAGTGCTACCTCCAGCCTGTCATGGTAATATTTCACGTCTGTAAACATGCACATGGTGCGTTTTGATGACTGGAATCCAGTTCCTAGTGGAATTGGAGAAAAAGTTTCACTGAAGTTTTGCTGGCTGTGCTGCTTTTTCATGGCCAAGAAGAGATGTCTTATGATTTAAAAAAAAAACAACCAACCAAACAAAACCTTCTTTCCTGCCATAACCTCTCAATTAGAAATCTAGCACTTGACTACAGAACATCCTGAGAAGCAAAATATGGCTATTTAAAAACGTATAAATTACGAAGCATGTAGAGAATAAAACTCTAGTATTTTCTAAGAAGATACTATGTTACTATTTTTTTCTAAAGTACTAAGAAATTTAGTACAAATACAGGACTTCAGTTAGGTTCTGATTTAGTTTTCATCTTAATTGAGGGGAGACTGTACACCACCTTAATTTGGTTCAAGCCTTGGATCTTGTGAAGACCATTCACTTGTCCTAATGCATTCGTGCTTAGGGTTCTATTTGAACACACTATAACTTTGGTTCAAGATATGTTTTTGATGGAGAGGACGTTGTGGTTGCTGTGCTTTGTAGTTTGCAACTGTAAGAATTGAATGAGTATAATTTTGTATTTTTCCGTTTTTTCTCTGACTTCACTTTCTCCCACACTCTTTACCCATCAAATTCAAGTGAAGTACATTGATGTTATGCCAAGAAATATTTGTACTTTTTAACTTTTTCTTGCTTTCTTTAGCTCTTAACATATTTTTCTTTCATTTTTGCTGTTAGAATTTTACATACTGTTTTTAGGGAATTGAAGTAAATGAAATGGAAAGAAATGGTACCTTGGGCTTGCTGAATCTAGTGCTTGATTCAGAAGGAAGTACAGGAACAATTCTCTGTCAAGCTGTCTCTTAGCTATCTGGCAATGTATTTTCTCAAGTAATAAAATGTGTTTATCCCTTGAACATCATGTTTATACTTGAGTTTTTAAATCTACTCTGTATCAAAAATTTTTTCTTTTGCGTAACATGGCTGCTGTCTAGCAAGCTGCCTGTCACTGGTGAATTCCCTGTTTGAATTTTACATGCTAATTAGGGATAACGTTGAAGAGAGGTATTATTGCTTGCTTTTAATGTAGGGAAAACCCCTGATCTACACACAGATGTTGCTTTTATGAACCTGAACCAAGCCAGGCTGCAGAATGTGAAGTTAAAGAGATAGCATTTGTACAGTGCTGCTGTTACTTTGATAGTGCCGTTTGCCAGGGAGAATTATGAGTTACACTTTAGAGGCTGGGGGACAGATTCTGTTGTGTTATCCATGCTGAGAAGCAGTTTCTTTCAGGTGTAGTTCCTGGAATAAAGCTTGTCTTACTAGTGGTTAAAATAGTAATTTTCAGGTGGATAATTGCATCTGTTGATGATGAGGTTGCAGTGCACCAAGCTACCTCTGTCTCTGACCTCCCTGATCTTTGCAGATATTACAGCATGCAGAACTCTCATGACATACCTGCGAAGAAACACTATTTTTTCAACTGCATTCTAAGAGCAGAAATGAGATCAAGTTGAACTAGTGTTATTGATTCATGGTAATACGTTTGGCTCCCAAGAATCTTATCAGTTTGACATAACACAAAGTACCCAAAACAAAGCATTTCCTTACTGTTAATATTGTAATGAGAAAATAATTACATGATTTTCACTGGTAAGTATGGTGATTTTATATGTGGGTTAATTATTTAAAGGACAAAAATGATTATACTGCACATGCCATGCTCATGGCTGCCCACTGAGGATTATTTTAAAACACACTTCTGTGTGTGTTGAGTGTAACTGCTAGGTGCTATACAAATGTGGAATAGATTTTCTGCCATGAAATAGGTACACTTGAAAAGAAAACATAATTACTGTATGTAGCCTTTATGTTGGATAGAAATTTTCAGTGAAGCAAGAAACAATTTGCCAAGAAAAACAGATGGAACCTGAAAAGCGTTTAAAGAAAAAAGATCTTGGGGAAAGACCTAGATTCAGAGCATAAACATGATAAATGGTAGTTGTTTTAAACTTAGTTTGGTCATCTAAAAAAGATATTCTGATACTGTATTACACTTAAAATACAGTAATTTCTTTAAAGTTTTGCCTTTACTAGCCAGTAGGCTTCACAACCTAATATAAATCAGTTTGTCTCTCTCTAGACCAACTATTGCTTGCTTAGGAGCAAAAGATAAATTGGAGTTTACTTCACTGTGTTTGAAACAGTTTGTTTAAATCTCAGTCCTTCCTCAAGGGTTTCCAGGGCTGCATACAGAAAGGATTCACAAGTAATGGCTTGAAGCATAAGGACTAATACAATGGGAGTCTGAGGTCTGAAAACAGGCCTTAAATGAAGTCACCAGAAGGAGTGTAGAGGGGTGGAAAGAGTGATAATCTGACTTTCAACAATCCCTTCTAGTTTTATTTAGGAGTATTGCAGAGATTTGTTTTTACTAAGACAGTGCACCCATGCCTGTAGCAAATAGTCCTCATAACACTGTGATTCAATGAGCCTTCTTCCAGTGTCATGGAAGGATATACGTTACATCCACTCTGAGCCCTACGTGAGATGTGCTAATGGTAGAAGGAGGCATAGTGTAAATAATCAATGCTGAATGAAAAGTGCAGAAACTATGTGTATTTATTTTATTTTTAGGTAAAATGGATATAATGGTCATGAGTCATGATTTAGGCCTGCTCTGAGTCTAACGTTTAAAGCAGATTTGGAAACTCTTAAATACATAATCAAGATTTTCTGTCTGTATCTTGTTGCTTGTATGTAAAGTCTTCATTTGCAGGGATTTCCATATTAGTTTGTTTTGTTTGCTAATAAATAAAATTGCCCAGTTTCCTGTGGTGAGTGCAGAAATAAGATCTTATGCTTGTTACATTAAAAGTATTACTCACATTAACTGTACTTCATATACCTCCCTAAGACCATTTCAGCACTTTAGTCTTCCTTTGCATTATTCATCATCCCTGAGATTTGTGGAATGGTACAAACCAGCAGATAATCTTTCTTGGTTGTCAACTTAGAAATCTCCCTGAGTTTTCAATCGTTTTTCATGACTGACAGTAGCCCTATATCGAGGGGAGTCCTTAAATAAGATTTTTTTTTTTATTATTATTTTTTTTTTGACCTGCACCCTGTATATGCAGAAGCTTCTATGAGGAAGGTGAGCCCAGCTTATCCCTTTTACCTGCATTGGGAAAGCCACAGTGCCATTAGGGGAACAGTATCTATTGTAATACAAAGCTGCAAAATGGAGCCAGAAAAGAGAATTGCTCAATATTCAGGGCAAAAATAGGAGAGAAAGAAAAATGGAGGAGACAGCAATGGCATAACCAAATCACTTTCCTCATATCCATATTCTCATTTTAAGGACATTTAGATGAGATTTTGGAGTAGATAGGTACACATCTGTGTTCAACAAGCAGGAAATAAATAAAAATAAAAATTATTATTTTAGAACTGTATTTATCAAAACACTTTAAATGCTATACATGCACATAAACTTTACCAGTTTCTCTTTTCTAGTCTTTTTTTGGCGTCTTAGTGGTACCTGAATACTTGTAGTTCTTGGTACTTCTCTGGTTATCCCACATACGTTGCATTGTAGCTCCTCTTATCATTGTTCAGTGAAGTAGCGAGGCAGGAACGATTAAAGAGAAATAGTATCTTCAATGTATCTCTCCAAGCCTGCTCCTGTAGCATTCTCCGCACATCCGTATAGTTCCCAGGGCTTTGGGGATGGTGTGTTTAATGTTCACTGCTGGTTTTGACTGCCATGACATGAAAATCCACGGCTCTTCTAGCAGTCTCCTGAGATGGATATCTACAATTACAGTGGTCTTAGTAAATGGGGAACTGGGGGACTGGTGGTGCTGCTTACAAATAGATTGAGATACCATTTCTTAGCCTTGTTTCAGAAATGTATTGCGTGTGGTAGTTGCAGAATAGAAGTAATAAACAGTTACTCTGCTTTGTGAAATGAAAATGTATTTGTATGATGTTTGTCAGTAATGTGTAACATGCATATTTTCCTACTTAATAAGTGATGACAATATATTAATTTTAACTATTTTACAATCCCTTAGGTGGCTATAATAGCGGGAAATTTTGAGCTTGCTGAATATATCAAGAATCACAGGGAAGCTGATATTGGTAAGTAAAATATTTACAGACACTGAAGATAAGTTATACATGTTTAAACCAGGATTTTGCAAAGATGGTAAATGTGATTCTATGTTAGATGTGACTACAGGGATAATGACAGTATATATTCAGGGAGATTTTAGAAGTAACTTTTCTATTAAAAAAAATGAAGACAGGGAAAAAGTGGAAATGTTTTCAAAATATACTCTGAAAATGAAGATTTGATAAGTAATGCAAAAGAGTGGCAGATGCTCTGTAAGTATGAATTAGACAGTTTGTAACAGATTAAATACACAGCCACATACCTGGAAGAGCCAAGTTGGCTCTTGCAGACTGTTTCAGCATCAACCTCAAGCAGCTCTTAAGCAGGAATAATTGATCAGAAGAAGAAGATAAAGAAAGATGCTTCTCCACAATTAAATGAATATATGGCAGAAACTGTCTATCCATATTCATAAAACCATTTCCTCTTAGGGTGTTTGCTGTGTGGCACTGGATGAAGGATAGTGACAGGCGTAAAGGGCCCTTGACAAAAGACCTTAAGGTTTTTTAAAGATCTTTTTACACAGAGAATTTTGCCATTAAAATAAAAAACAGTGATTAAAAAAAAAGTTATTTCTAATACAGTTGAATTAAAATAAATTAAAATACTTTAATTCCAGTTAAAGTTCCACAGAAACGTCCTGAAGTTGAATGAAAAAAGGCATTCCTTTTGAAGCACGAGGGTCTGTATAGTTGTCTGCACTGATTTAACTTAGTGATGAAAATCTGTGACTTGATAGTATTTAACGTATGTGGAAAACTAGGCCAGCTCACATGAAACTCAAGGCTGTGAAAGAGTTGCTCTGGATTAAGGCCTCCTTTCCCTTTCCTTTCCTCGTTGCATATTATCTGCAGGGGTATAGTTAAACATTCTGTGCGGTAATGTGAATTCTTATAGTACTGTGGTACTTTCAACTCTGTGCAGCATGCACTGAGAAAACTGAGAATGCATTGCATAAAGGGTTTGCATAAAAGTCCTAATTTCTGCACAAAAGTTCATAGGGAGTTTGGAAGGTTTTTAGCTGAGATAGTAGGATAGTTCTTTTCAATGTAAGAAGTCTTCATTCATATGTATTTATAAAGAATCTGATGTAACAAGTTAACTAAAAATGAACCAGTTATTCCTAATAGGGTGAGCATCTTGTTTATATATATTGTTGTTTATATTTACATATGGCTAATGGTTTTAGAACTTTGTGAAGATGTTGAAATGAAAGGAAATAGTTTAGATTCAAATGTTCCCTTTATTTCTGCCATGTTAGTTCTCTGGGTAGAGTCACTGCGGGACAAGTACTGCACGTAGACAGTACACTTCACTTTTTATGTTTCTCTAAATGGATTTTGTTCTCTTAAAAATAGTTGTATGCAATGAAAGAAAAAACCAGTAAAGGAATAACTTGCTAGTGTTAGTTATGCATACACTTACAGTATGAGTAACAGTAAAATAAAAGTAACACTTACAAACAGTAGCCTCTAAACTGGTTTGCATGAAACCACATTGATGTTATTGTCATCATTTCTTGGACTGACCAGTTCTGCACTACTTTTCCTTTCCCCCGACCAGTGCAGGTTCCAAGTTATGTCAATGTGTGGCAGAAATCGGGATGTAGTTGTGAAGTAGATGTATGAGACTCAGTCCAGGAAACAAGTGATAGCCACGTGACTGAGGCTTTTGGCAGAGCTTATTATTGTGGACTCTAAAAACTTTCTTTAGGATTTGGTGATTTCTAGAAAAATGCTTAGAAAATATCTTCTGTGGGAAGATTCTCCAAATTTTTCTGATGCCTTTACTTTTCCATTGAAAAACAGAAATACTGGTGCTTCCATGATTCACTTGGATTTTTGTGCAAGATGGTAGTGGATTGTGCGTGGCTGTGACTATTCAAATTAGTAGATTTGTCTTAAAAATAAGTATTACTTTATGTTTGTACTTATGACTTTTGTCCCTTAAGATTTATTACTTAAAATAAAAGTGAAGTCATTGAAACGTCTATTTCTGGAATGTCTCCCACTTTCAAAAAAATAAATGAAGAACAATATCCTGAGCCGAAAATCTGACAGCTAGTATGATGATGAATGTGCAGAATAATGTCAGCATTTAAACTTCAACAAGTTGGCTTTTATTTATCTTACTTGTCTGGTTATCCGCTATATTCATGTAGTTTTGGATGTATTCCAACATATATCATTTGAGTAATGTACCTTCTTGGAGCCCAGAGGCAGCAGGGTGGGAAGGAATAGCAAAGAGATTGAGAAGTATCCTCATGAAGATAAGAAGGACAGATCATACTATGAAATCTCTTGAGAAACATTTCATCTTTCATCTCTCAGAAAGTGTATTTTTGGGTGGATACTGAATTTTGATATTGAACCAGTTCATTAAACCTTGTTGCTATTATTTTAGGCTGGTATAATAATTGTAATTACTTCGTATTTTGTAGTTATTTTAGACTCATTTAATAATTAACATTACAACTGTGGGAAATTCTTGATTGATATTAATGATCATTCGCAACAGCATTTATTGGAAGGAGGGCTTGGTGATGCACTGGGAAAAACTCCACATTGCTCTTGGAAGATTGCTGACCTAATCTAATTGCAAAGTATCTTTAGCTGTAGATACATTTGAAATGCATGCCCAGTACATAGCTAAGTAATATAAGTGGCAATAATTTTTTTTCCAAAAGAATCTGCCAACTTTCCTGGGCACGTCATCTTAAGGATGGGAAAATTTTAATTGGTGGAAGTGATTGGAGGCTGGGCCTAACTTAGTAGTTTCAAGAGCAGGTTTTATCTGGTGACAGAAACAAGTTTTTACATTTCTCAAACTGAAGTGTCTGAAATATGAGAAATAATATTTGTTGAAATCTCTAATCTTACATAGCGAGGAACTACACTATCTGTGTCCATCTGTTTTGACATGTGCTAATTAACATTATTCTTAGATAATTTTGTTGTCCCAAACTCTTGCAGTAGGAAGTCACTTGTACTTTGATTGCAGAAGGTATTATGTGGGTGTCTTCCAGTTTGTCAGTAGTCACAAAGCTGTTTCAAGTAATGTTGCCAAAACTGCAATTATAAGGATCTAACAGCAGTAATGTAATGCTTATGATTCATGGTCCTGTGTCATGCATTGTGGTGAATGAACGGCTTTGTTCAGTGGCAGAGAGCATAGCTCAGCCTTTCCGCAGGAGGGGAGGGTATCACTGTGTGTGGATTAAAGGGATGAGGCTGCAACGCTGCAACGTGCTGTCAGCCAAAGCACTACATCTCAATGCACTGGTACACAAGAGCTCCACATAAATAAATATATATGCTTAAGTCCTGGGTATGTCACTTATTATCTATTCCACCTTTGCCTGCCAATTATATTTCATAGGCACTTGGAGTAGTATACCATTTTAAGCCATACGTGAAGTCTGGGATTGTTCAGTTAAGAAGAAGCTGAATTGCATGTCTTAAAGGGAGTCTCTTTTTTTCTTTTCTTCCCATGCTCCCCTTGGCCTGGATCTGTGCCATACTGTAGTGCTAAGACTGTTCCTGTTCTTGAAGATGATGGGGAAGCAGCTCAGGTGGAAAATGACCAGGGTATCCTCTAGCATTAGAAAATTTTACTTTACAACAGAACCACTAAGTCTTTGTTCTACAGATCAAATCCCACAGCGATTGATCTTCCTTTTTATTTAATTATAAAGCACTTATATTAGACAAATGTGTTGAAGTGCTGAAAAACTAGGCGTAAATAAAATCAGCTTCTTTGCAATAATCGTGACTTCATACTGTTCTGTAAAAAGAAGAAAAAAATAAAAATACTTATTTTAGAGCCAAAATGGGCAAAAATAATGTCACATGACTCTGTAGGTCATCTGACTGTAAGAGAGGGATGTTCTAACGTATGTAGAGTCTGGTTATCTCACTCAGATCTTGCCAAATAAAAGCATCTACTTAGGGCCAAGGTGAGCAACATATTTAGTCAGAGAGGTGAAGTCTGTCTACTTCACTTTTATGGAAGCAAAATGAATTAAAGGTTGTATCCAGAACAGAAGATGTAGGTGCCATTGGCAACCTGATTAATCCAAGGATTCGCTACCTAGTCATTTGAAAAAAAGAAAGGAGATTTTGCCAGTAAAGTTTCTCAGCTACATAAAATTGTGCTATAGAGGCCACTCAGTTGGCTAAGCCGAGTGTGTTTCAAGACAGGTAAGGTCATGCAGGATTTCAAAACCATCAGGAGGGGTCAGAGCTTGTAGGTGTGCTCTGAGAGAGCTCTGAGCAGCAGCACTTTGGTTGCAGAGCATGTACCACAACAGTCCTCCTTCCCTCCACATTGTTTCTTCAGTCTGGAGAAAGCCTGATTTTCTCTTCTGGCCTTGTTCTGGATGGGTGCAGTGCTCTGTCCCTTGGATGATTTCACAGAGGAAGCTCATGATGACATGCGGAGTGATCTGTGGAAGGGGAAGACCTGGAAGCCAAACCTGCTGACTGTTCTCATGACTCTGATCTACAGTGCATAAACATTCATTCAGGCAAGGTTGCGCTAAGCAGTTATATTACTTTTTGGCTGCAAGTCCTTGTGTCTCCCAGAAAACTGGAGTTTTGTAGAACCTGCTTCTGATTAGCCCTGATAGCAGCATAAAAATCTGTTAGTTATTCCATGCTCTCAAAAAAATTTGACGTTTTCCTCAGAAAGTTCGAAACTGTGTGGGTTTTCTCACGCGTGCTTTCCCTTCTATGAGCAAGTTGATTCTTCCTTACCTTGCTCCTTTTCCCACTGTCAGTTACCAATTATTCTTTCCATCTCAGGTAGTACATGAGGTGTCTGAGTAAACAGTTTGTTGAAACCATGGCATTAAAAATATTTAGCAGAGAGAACTATTTTGTTTTCATGTGGTGCTGCCATTTTCAGAAATAAACTGAGAAAAAAAAAGCCTTGCAAATGATTCCTATGGCTTAGTGCAATAAAAGACACCTTGCTGTCATTAACAGAGAAAGTTCACATTAGTCTTATTTCAGACAGGGATGATGCAGTTTTGTAAGACCAAATCAAATGTAAAAAGTTAAAGGATTCAGAGGAGACGAAAAAAGGATATCAGTAAAGAATTAAAAACAAGATCCAGATTTCATTGTATTTATTTCTTTACGAGGTTCTAAACATCAGGGAATCCCTTTTGTTTTCTTGATAGATGTTTGAAAGGTGAATGAAAATTGCCATATCATTTAAAAAGTAATCCTATTTGAAACAAATTAATATTTTTCATAAAGCAAGAAAACCTATTACCATAAAGTACTTAGAAACTTGTTTTACAAGCAGTATGAAATACTTAGTATAGCTTCTCAGATTACTTCAATTCATCATGACCCCAAATTAGTTTTTTGAGGAATAATAACAACATCAAAGTAGCTTATTTTAATTATAATTTTTTTTAAAGTCTTTGGAACCCAGGAGTATATTGCAGCTCAGTGACTAGTGTTCCATCTTCTTTTGTGCTTTGAGGAAGACATTACATATACTCCTGATGTACGATATAGCAGTTACAGGTTGTTACAAAAAAATAATGAGGTCCCTTTTTAAACTTCTTTTTTTTAACTAGCTATAGAACATTTATAGTTTATTTGACTTTATACATTTATTTATTGCAAGCTAAGAGAAAGTAATGGATTAAAAGATGTGATGAATACAAAAGTTAATCCCTGATTGTTTTCATCCAGCCTGCAGCTGTCTGTGAGTAAATGAGCACAGCAGATTTAGGAAGCATTTGCTGTACAGAATTTACTATGTCTTCTATAGGATGGAGGTACAAAACCCAATCATATATATCTAAGAATATTGAAGCTTTCATTAGATACAGATATGCAGATATTAAATATGTTGCAAGCTGGTAATCCTTTGACTCGGATAACCTATTTTTAAATCTCTCTTTTGCCTTGGTTCTTTGTGATGAGATGAATTTTCAGATGGATTAAATGACATGGGTTGTTCTTCTTCAAGTGAACAAGGTTTGTTTTATATTGTACATCTTGTCCTTCAGCAGCTCTGGAGCTAGAAGAGATAGGATTCTTTTGTTTTATTTTTGTTTGCTTTTTGCTTTAGAAAATTAAACACATTGAGCTGGTGTGCGAGTTTTTGGTAGTTGATTAGCAGACTAACTAATACTTGGATACTGTTGCTAGGCTTCAAGTCAGAGTTCCTGTATTCCTCTATAATTATGCAGAGATATGTGTATGTGATGGTTTGTCTGTGCTTTCGCATGGAGATTTTTTTGGTTGTTTTTTTTTTTTTTTTAAATTACTATCCTTTGCAGCTTGTTCTCGAGGGTCCCAGGCCGCCCCCCTAAGGCTGCGGTGCTGACCCCTTTTTCCCACAGCTGATGGGAAACCCACTTGGACACAGTGACATTGCTATGGCGCAGTGCAGTTCCCCAGCTATCGCCCTGTGTGTGATGTTCACGCCATCCGAGTGCCGCTGTAATAGTGGGCTGCGTCGAGGAGACGCTTAGTACGATGGGCCTTGGCGTGTCGGTGAGCACCTTCCCCGTCCGCGCCGGCTGGGCTGCAGTGCCCCGGCCCGGGGTGCAGCCGGTGGAAACGCCGGGCCGGTGGCTGTACGACACCCACCCGCCAGGCAGTGTCCCAGGCAGTGTCCCAGGCAGTGTCCCAGGCAGTGTCGGTAGCAGATGTCCCACCTCACCGCCCCATAACCCATGTCCCCAAATCAGGGTTCTTCACCCGGTGTGCGACAGCCGATCGACGCGGAGTCGGAGATGCTGGTTTGTTTCGTGTCTGCGCAGAGGTGGGTGTTAGGTGGTAAATCCACACAGCTAGCACACCGTTCCCTGACTTGAGGAGGTTTCTATATGGTTCAACATACAGAGAAGTTAGTCATACAACACGATTGGCTGTAACTCTTTACATGATACTATATAGAATATGCACGCTCCAGAGGTGCGTGTGGGGGGCCACCTTTTCAAAGTTTCTGCTTCTAGGGGAGTTACTGTTCCTATTATAATTATCTTATAATGAGGATAGGTTACTTTCAGGTAGTCTCAGCACTTAGTGGGTGTGCAAATGTTGTTCTTACCCTAGTTTCACAACACTGACGCTTCAGGGTCACTGTGTCTGTGCGCTCTTAGACTCCTCAGGATCAGTTATGTCTGTGTTCTGTCTGTATTCTGTTGGCCTTATCAGTTCCTCGGATTATCTCACATTGCTCCTTCAGCTGTTTGTCATCATAACCTGGTGGGTCTCTCCAATACCTGGTCCAGACCTGTGTTCCCCCTGCTCCTGTAACTCGGCTGGCAAATCTGGAGTCTCTGCGGTACCTGAGGCCCCGACCCCAGCTCTCCCCAGTAGCTGGGTCGCAGACCACTTACCCCGTTCACTAGCCACCCTGGCTTGAAGCTTGCTAGCAGCACACACAGACGGAACAGACAGCTTATGCCAGAATGTAGATAGGACTTGGACTGGCAAGTGTGCTGCCCAGCAGCTTGTTTTCGCACAGCTGCTGCCCGCTGCCCCACTGCCCCTCTGTTTTCCTGTGCTTGTTTGTCCTCAATGTACCTTCATCCCACCCTTTCCCCATCTTTGGCCTTTCCCCTAAAAATCCCATAACGCATTTTTGCACAATCATACAAATGCCCTAAAATATCCCAGGAGTTTGTTCTTTCCTGAGCGACGGGTGAAAATCCTCCCCCTAACCAGCTGGAAAATTCCAGTTGAACCTCCTCAAGGATTTGAGTGGTTCCTTTAATGGCCCATCAGTGGCCTGAGATTTCTGGTCTTTGGTATTGTCTCTGTTATCTCCTGGGTCTGTGATAAGCCTGCGGATGGGGCTTAATTCTGCCTGTTGTCCAAGTCTTGCATGTTAAACAGCTGTCAGTCAGATATCCTCGGAAAAAAATTATTATTCCGCATATCCTTACAGTGTCTACTTCTGAAAAAGAAGAAGGGTGTCTCTGGATGTGAAATAGGGCAAAAGGTAGAGACAGACAATCATAGGTAATTATTGGTTTTCTTACAAAAAAAAAAAGAAGTTATTTTTAACAAATTACATTGGTTTTCCTAAATGTGCCTCAGTATGGTGGGTGTCACATTTTATCTGATAACTGAGCATCTACCTGCTATATGAAAAATCCAGAATAGATTCCATCCTCCTACATGGATTTGGATCCACATTTTCAAGAAGTGTAGACTATCATTCTTGTCTGTACACTCTCTGGCTTGCTGATTAATATTTAAAAGTGTCACACTGCCAATAGGAGTGATGAGCTTTAATGTTGTCTTTTAAGAGTCAGGGGCTAAACCCCAGGCTGTCACATTCTGGATAAATGTCCCAAGTAATTGTCTACTGAGTAAAGAAATGATGTTTTTGTTATTATACTACCTCCACCTTTTGTAGCATATGCCATTATATCTTTTGCTGTATGCTGATAATTTCCAAATACATAATATTCCATTTCAGATCAGCTGATATGCTCCATTAGGGTTTTTTTTTAATTATTATTAAAAGTCAGAAAAAGCCTGAACATTTTTGTTTTCTTTCAGTGTTTATCAGTCATTCAGGTAGTCCTACCCAGAAGGGAGAAAAGCTCTAAAGGAAAAATTAACATTTGAATGTGTCTGTGTGTTCTGCTGGTTTTTATGGATTTTTTTTAACAGTAGATGGCCTCAAACATTTCCTTGTACTTATGTAAAACACCGACAAGCAATAGCATCCTCCTCGAAACCTCTGGAGTATGGTAGTAGGCTGTCTAGAACTCCAAATCACATATGGAATTGCTCAGTCATGGCATAGCTTGTTAAGTTTTTAGGACCTAACCATGATGGCAGCATTTTATACTCAATTTGCTTAGTTATGTATTAATAAAATTAAAGGAATAACTAATCAGGGCCTTATTCTTTGATTTAATTTTTTTTAGGAGAAAGGTGACCATCTTACTTTAAAAAAAAAATAAATTAATCATGGACTTTTTTGGTTCCTTTGTTTTCACATAACACTTTGAAAAGTACTAGCTCACTATTTACCAAAAAAACACAAGTTTTTTTTCCCCTAGTTGTCCACTATTATCTTTTCTGGTCCTTGTTTGAATATTTTTATCTGAAATCACTTCTGACTGTTCTCGGTGTCTTTTGAACTCAAACATCCCACCTCTTGGCAGCAGGAATTTCCTCGCAAAACAGCAATTTCGAGTCTCCTGTACCGGGTTGCTTAGATAATAAGCAGGTATGTGAGCAGCAGTGGTTGGGGATGATACTGCTCCAGCTGTGAGAGCTCATCTGCTGCCTGCATTGCTGCGTTCATTCCGGGTCAGGAGCTTAATGTGGCTATATAAATGCAATACCACTCTGTTCCACTCCTTGGCCTTTCAGACAGGACATAAGCTAAATCGCTTAAAATTTTTCCTTCCCAAGCTGAAAGTTTAAATGCTGCTTCTCTTTTGATGTGTCTGAACACTGGGATCCACCATGGGCACTCTGCCCGGTGCAGCGCAATTGCATTGTGTGGGTGAACCCGGGGCGGGGGAGCAACCTCGGTATCGAGGTGAAAGTGATTACACACATTACATCAGTTACCCTTCCTGAAGCTGAAAAAACACTTAAAATTACCTTTCTACATGTGATGACCAGTTGTAGTTTATATATCCATGGTTTTTTTACTTGCTTGTTTATGGAGATTTTTAGGTTTATTAAAAAAGTTTTTCCTTTTTCATCCTGTAAGTAAGAGGCAGGAAAACTTCCAATTTTAATTTCCCAATCCAATTGAACAAACTCTAGCCTGTAGCTGTAAATGTACTATTTTGCTTGAATAGTTTATGGTTTGTTTTATGTTTGAAAGTTATATTTAAATGTCGGTTAGTACTTGCCTTGCAGAAAGCATGTTGTAGAGTCATTAGTTGCAGATTGTGGTTGATGCTGATGATAGTGAAGTACTTGATTAAGATGCAAACAGCCAGCCACAATATCTTTTCAAAGAGTAAGACACATCCTGTTTTTTAAAGGACAGGAGAACACTCTTAAAGAGATGTGGTCTTATATAGCTTCTTCAGCACTCTTAATTCATTTCTGGAAAGAAATACTTCTGGTTCAGAGACTTAAAAAATATGCCAGAAGAAAACTGTATCTTTTTGTGTACAATAAATAGCTTTAAGGGAAATAGGTAGTTGGGAAAATGTTTTGATATTCTACTGCCACTTAGTTCTTTGAAAGTTGAAGTCTTTCAGCATTTCTTAAGTCTTTAAAACAGGTTAAGGTTTCTTGAGATGTTCATTTGAGCATACAAATATTTTGCATAGTTTGTTAGATAGGTAGCCTTGCTTATGAAATTCCTAACCCACCTCAGGCAAGTATCTTATCTATAAAGATTATGTAAAATATAAAACATTTTCTTTGAGCATTTAAATAAAATACTCATTTTAAAGATGGGCAGGGGTTGTTCCTTTAAGGGCTGTTTTTTTCTGTTTGGTTTACTATGGAAATCTTAGTTTTTATAGATAAGCAGAAGTAAGCAAACTTAGCTGAAATCTTTTGAACCAAAGTATTTTAGTCAGTATTTCAGCTTATTTATCGACTCATGACTAAGCAAGTCTGTGTCAGTGCAGAGTGAAACAGGTTACCTTAAGCCATCCAAGAACACTCAGATGAAGAAGCAGTTAGTGGATGCAGAAACAAATTTCTCAAGCATCTAGACAAACCATCAAGATACAAATTTTGGTTTCCCAGACAATGGTAGATCATCCTTCAGTGCACCTTGCAAACATTTTGTTTTCATCAGGCCCAGACAAGACAAAACCACAGATCCTTCCCATATGAAACCAGCGTGGTGTACCCTGAGGGAGTATGTAATCCTCCTGTGCTGCACAAATGCCTTTGAATTACATATGAATGTCAACCCCAGCTCCAAGATCCAGACTGCCTGTTGCAGTTTTGTTGGTTTGTAACACTTCATTCCTTTTCAAAAGATTTAGATGCTAATGTAGGGATTTCACCACGAACAATTAGTTCTGCAGTCCGACAAAAGCAGAAGAAAAATGGTGATGGCCTGAGTGAGCTCTCTGCTGATGTACTTCATTTAAGTAAAAAGCCGGGAGATATTGGAGGGGGATGGGGGGGGGGACGGGACGGGGGTGGTGGTGGGGTGGTGGTGGTGGTATTATGGTATCTACATTTTATTTGCCGCAATAAAGAGTCTGCGAGGGAAGGGCCTAAGCAATGGAGTTTGTGAATAGATGTAAGGAAAATACCAGATGAGCTAACACCAGCCAAGGAAATATCATTCCCCGGTGACAAATGAGCATGAGTCTTGATTTTTGCATTTGTTACCAATGATTTCTTCTGTATTTACAGCGAAAGGAAATTTGACCTTAAAACTCTTCAGTCTTTCTTCTCAAGCACTGAGATGAGGTTAAATTCTCAGCTCTGAAATGGCTAGAGAACCTGAAATCTTGATTGTTTTAATGAATAGCGTATATTCTACACCTGAATTCAGCTGTGGTACCCTCACATAAAATCTGTGTTTAATTTACTGTCCTCCTATTCTACCGAGGCAGACCTTCTCTGGAGAACACTCAACCAAATTTATTTCTGTTATTGCAGAAATTTAGAGCTGAAACTCACTATCACAATCCATGATTATCCATATTTCTCACATTCTGCAAATTGCCCAAGATCTGAAAATTGTCTAGACAAAAGATTAAAAATAGCAGGAGCTTATTTGAATACATTCTTCTATTGGATCACTATCAAGGGAGTACAGCCTTTACTCTTTTCAAATATGCAAATAGTTACAAATAAATAATTTTATTATAAAATTAATAGTTTTTAAACTGGAAGCATGGAAATTTACTCCTATTGAAAAGTCTGTTCCTCTATTTAGGCATTTGTCCTTTCTCTAAGGTGTGAGTGTCGTGTTTTAACCCCAGCTGGCAACTAAGTGCCATGCAGCCACTTGCTCACACCACCCTGCTGCCTCCGCCCCGGTGGGATGGGAAGGAGAATCGGAAAAGGGGGAAACACAGGGGCTGAGATAAGAACAGTTTAACAGTTTAATAATCGAAATAAAGTAATAATAATAATAATAACAACAACAATAATAACGGTAATGGAGAGGGAGGAGTAAAACCCAAGGGAAAAATAGCAAGTGATGCACAATACAATTGCTCACCACCTGCTGACTGATGCCCATCCAGTCCCTGAGCAGTGCTCGGCCCCTCCTGGCCAACTCCCCCCAGTTTATATACTGAGCATGATATTCTATGGTATGGAATATCCCTTTGGCTAGTTCGGGTCAGCTGTCCTGGTTCTGCTCCCTCCTGGCTTCTTGTGCACCTGCTCACTGGCAGGGCATGGGAAACTGAAGAGTCCTTGACTTACAGTAAGCACCATTTAGCAACAAGTAAAACATCAGTGTGTTATCTACATTATTCTCACACTAAGAAAAACTCTCTCCCATGCAAAACCAGGACAGTGTAGTAGGAGAAGATGGTTCTAATATACAGCTATGAGACCAGAGTATTAGAGCTGTGCACTGGGGACCAGCTCTGTGGTATAATTAAAAAGACAGATAGAAAAGTGCTGTACCTAGCACCATTTTTTAAAAATACATTAATAAAGCTGTGTTTCTTACAACTCTGTTGCATCACTTACCATGAGAAATGTAGTACTGCTTTTGTTTCAAGTTCTGCATTTATTGTGTTGATCTACATCTTGTTTGTGAAGAGTCAGAAGGGAAGTGGACCCTTACTCATATCAAACTACTCATACCAAATTATTGGTTAGATGCTGTAGAGGGTGTAAGATATCCTAAATGACTGACCTCTTGCTAGGCTGCTGTTGGCTCATATATGAAGACCTGAAGTCACCTTGTACTTCCATCGCTTGAAAATTGGAAAAGAACTTTTCCTCTGATTTTTGTTTTGATAATTATGTCTGAGAGATGTGTCCTATGAAATTCCAGCATTTTTTAATTGTTTAGCTACCAAGTCACTCTCAGTTGTCTAGCCAATTATTTAAAGATGATCTGTTCATCCACAGGTGTTGACAAGGACAGCATGTAGAATACTACTTTGTCTTGGAAGCAGTGTGCTGAATACATGTAATGACTTGGGAGAATGAGTGCTGGTAGCTAGGAATTCTTTCAATCCAGTGAATTTTCATTAGTACTCTTGTTAAAGGAAGATAGGTTTGAGTGGGAGAGGGCTTAGGTGTACAAATTCTGTGAATCAACTGCGGTTAATTAAAACCAGCAGAGGGTAAGTGAGCTTCTTTATTAACATATACTGTTTATACTGCTTTTAGGAGAGCACTCTGTTTGCCAGTTTACTCACTCAAAATAATCTTTGGATAATTTCACCAGTGAATGCTTTCAACTTTCAAATTCTACCTCTGAAAACACAGTTCACTCTAGTGCTAATCCTTCACTCAGTGTCCTAGGTATTATGGCTGTGCAGGCTGTGATGGGCAAGGTGGTGATAGATCCAACTAAAGTTGAACTCCAATCATCCTGCTTATGGAATGATGTTTGTTTATATCAGTAATTGATATTTTTCTCATAGCTGTGGACCAGTTCACAATTTATTGATAGCTTTCCAAGTTACTAATTGGGAAGTGTTATCTATTTGACTTTACGGAGAATAGAACAGTATTTGGGACATTTTTGTTGCCTTGTCATAGGAACTCTGGAGGTGAATACTGGGCCTCCTTCCTGAGGTCCACCATGTTACCTGAACAGTATTGTTGTAAAAATAGAAATGTAAATTAACCTTGTTTGATGTCCACACTCCCCCAAAGCACCAAACCTTCACAATATTAAAATCACTTTTGTCTCTAGTTCCTTTGATTCTGATCACTATGGTCTTAATTTTCCTTTCAATGACCTGAATAAATGCATGGCAGCCTGGTGCATACTGCTTTCCAAGTCTCTCAAACTTCACAAGCAGACTTATATATTAGCTGTTACATAAACAAGAATATCCAAAGTTACTTCATCTGTATTAAATGCTTTTGAAAAATGAAAGTTATTGCCCTGGGGACTTGACCTGTTTTTTTTTCTATGGAATAAGGTAGATCACTGGGGAGTGGCAGCGTAAATTTCTTCATGCCATGCTGCCACTTTGGTTCAAATCTACGCTTGTGGGCACTGAGTAAGCAGATCACATTCTGAAGTCTGAGTCTTTATATTGTCTCAGCAGGCTGCAAATGTGGTTACTTGTAATGGCTAATGTGGTGGCTGCAGTGATATGGCTCCCTCCTCTTAAGTTATGAAAGGAAAAAATACCATTTCATTTCATATGTCATTCCAGAGTACCAGTCATCACTAGTCTGGTGTTGATCTGAGCCAAAGACATCCAGGGAGAAGCTGCCTCCTTCGTCCTGGTCCTCTGTGGGACACCCCGGGCCAAGCAACCGGGGGGGGCTGGGGCTTCTTTCCGCATTCTGGCAGTGACCAAATTTGTCTCATTCTCCCCTGTCTCAGCTTCCCAAGCTGTGGTGTATGAAAAATGGTGCTGACTTTCTCTGCATGATATTTTGAGCACCATTCTTGGAAGAGATGTGGACATAACTACCAATTGATTTTCCCAAGATTAAAATTTCTATGCTTAAGCATTGGTTTGGAAACTGATTTACTTCAATATTATAAAAAGTCTAAAAGTGTTTCATATATCAGTCAAGCTGATTGTTGTTGTTATCTGTTGTTGTTTCTGGAAGTGTAACAATTTAAAATCAAAGCTTGGAACAGAGTTCCCTACTGAAGCAGAGTTGCAAGTGAAATTTAGAGGAAAATCACCACTAGATGGAGTCAATGATTTTCTAAATTGTTTTTCATAGCTCGATAGAATAGAGTTGCAAAATGATTATGATCACTGAGTTGTTAAGTGGAATATGATAATTTAAGTAGCTCACCTGTTTCTTGTTATAATTGCATTATCTATTCTTTAAGCTTTACAATTTTATGATTTTTCACCTCATCTAAAAATATTTTTTACAATTTGATGCTGAATAACAATATTTTAACAGAATTCTTTATCAGACTTAAAACATCCTGTATCAACGCTCACATTCCCTATTCAGGTCTCGAAGTTGTTCTTACGATTCTCTTCAGTCCTGTCATTTCAAGGGGTAAGTTCAATTCTAGTGGTTTCATCCTTTTTAGTAATTATAAATTGATAAATAGGGTGAATTGCCACGCTCATAATTTTTAGTTCATGTTTAAATAAAAATGCTGTTATGCACTGTTCTGGAAAGCAGTGGGAAATTATCAGCAATCATGAAATCCCAGTTGTTAGAAGTAAGCTGTGCTAAATTTACAAGCACAAAGATTCTTCTGTCAGGATCTGCAAACTTCACCTTAAACCCGGATTATTTTCATTTCAGGTGTCACCCAAATGAAATTGTAGTAATTTTTTCATGTTGCATTACTTAGTATCGTCTAGCTTCCTTATCTGAAGGTAGCTAGCCAGCCAAAAATTTGATTCATTTCTATTCCATAAAATATAATTTGTTTTCACCAAAGCGTTGTTCCGATATGCCAGCTTTCTCCCCATGGGCCATGACTAACATGTCACTTCTGAAGTTGTGCAGAATAGACAACTATTCTCAGCTTCATTTTCTGAGATTTTTGCCCTGCAGGCAGACCCATTGTGGCTGTCTTTTGTACAAAACAAAACCAGGAGAAAAGATTTCCCTTCAACAACACTGCTCTTCTTGGACTACAAGTACCAGGCAGATTTTTAGTAATTTGTTGAAGAAACCCACTTCATTTCTGGAAAAACAAGCACGTGGCAGTACTTAAAAGGAACTCTTTCACTATTTAGTGAATATAATCACCATTTCAGAACTCTTTTACCAGTGCTGGATCTCTTCTAACACAGCTCTTCCCTTATTTTGTAACAAAGAAAAAAAGTAATTAAAAGAAAAATCTCATCTTACGCTTAATGTTTCTGTTACTAGACAAATTAGTTAATGCTTTCAGGGTACTACTTTTATTCAGCACCTTAGAATATTCATTTGTACTAATAAAGGAATTATTAATGATACTGAAAACAGAAGATAACAATTTTGGATATATATACTACATAGTGAAAAAAACCCACACAAACAGAAGGGTTATATTTTTTAAATACTATAGGAAAAAGAATGAGGAAAGTATAACTTTAGAATCTATTGGCTGTAACTATACAAAATTATAACTGTTTAAAGAAAGCAGATGACTTCCATCTTATTTTTAATTATCCTCATCAAAAAGTGATACTGAAAAGAATGAAGAGATTTATGTAAATCTCTTGCTTGTTTTTTGTCATCTTGTGTTTAGTGAAAAACATAAACAAAACTGATGAGGAAAAAAAGAAACCAGGCTTTTTTTGAGCCAAAAGCCTGTGCTTCGTTGTATGTCTGAAATCTGAGCCTGATTATTCCTGTATAATATTACTGTAGAACTCAGTCATATTCGAGCGTATCTATAGGTAGCTTTTTCTATTCAGGCTGCCAAAAGCCAGACCAAGAATTTGTCTAAATTCTGCTAATGATTTTTGGCCAAGTATTGTCCAAAGCACAATTATTTTGCAGACTAAACTCAAGTTCGTTTAATCAAGTACTGCTGCAGGGCCATAGGTTTAACAATACACAGTACTATTTCGTACATAATGATGTAGCTAAGACTTTAATGGTTTGTGGTGTCTTTTCACATCTAAACAAGTAAATGGGTTTATGCAACAATTGTGTTGAATAAAGGTCACACAGTAACAAATGAAATGGAACATGTTAGAATAAGCTATTTATGTATAAGCCTAATTTTGTAAAGTTTACAAAGATTACTTTTAAACCATGTTAGTCTCAGAGTCAGCTATACTGTGTATCTGATGGTATAGTCATCTCTTGGAATAGTTTGTTTCATTATCCAATTAATTTCAGAATTATACCGTATGGATTTGACGTGTTTGCTTTATGCATTCGTAGCTGTTATCAAGAACTTTAATGGCTTACTAACCCCCACCTATGAATAAAGCTTTTTCCTTTGTAAAACTGGATGGATGTGGCATAATAGAAGCAAGAAGAGTTTTTACACCTCCTCTTGTCAGTCTGAATGATTCACTAGTCATGGTAGGCTGTATGCTCTATATCAATACAATTAAATAATCAGTACCTGTAAGTTAAATCACTTCTCACACCCACTAGTAAAAATATGACAATAAAGCTATTCCCATTATAGTGTTCTTTTTTCATTGAAAGTAATTACATATAGTTTAGAGACTACAGCTACAAGACATAAAAAGATACCTAAAACTTCTTCTCTGTAGGTAATAAACTAAACAGAAGAAAAGATACATTTCTGTAGAAGTACAGTATGTAATTTTTACAGGGACAAGACTGAGAGATGGTAAAGTATCTTTTGTTTATTTAATTGTAGGCCCTGTAAATGTCATTAGGATCCTAGACAAACAACATTTTTGACTTGAGAATTAACTGCATGATGCAGTAGTTATAAAATGAAGATATGACATATTTTTTAAAAAAGTGAAGCATTAGCTTAACACTTAAACTCATTCAGTAGGAAGAAGGTGCTTATTCTTACTGTGAGTTGCATGGCCAGATCTTCTAATAACCGGCATGGGGCCTCGACATCTCAAAAGCTCTGCTGATTCCATGTAAAACCTGTGGTCCCTATATTGGATTTCCATTGGAAACACAGGAGGCAACAAAAGTTTTTTGCTACCTGTTCACAGGGTTCTTTATCTAAAATGAAGTGGTTACCAATGTGGTAGCTGTAGTGTAAAAAAAAATCTATTGTGATTAATACAAATTAGTATCTCTCAACTTGTGACTTTCTTAATCTACTCTGAACTATATCTGGGCACCATGAAAAGTCCAACTCACTGTCTATTTAATTTGATTTTAACAGTGTCTTAAAGAAACAGTGAGAAAACAATAAGGTTAATCTCTACAGGTTTATGTTCTGCAATCATTTGTGCTCTAGAGTTGGACAGGCCAACCTCAGGCTTTCTGCATTTTAGAAATGCAGAGAAAAGGTAACTCCTACCTTTTGTTGTATTCGAGTAATGAATACCTAAATAGCGTAGCTGAGCACTTTTTGGCACCATCAATACCAGCTTACAAAACAAAGCATTTCAGGGAAGCTTTAGATATGAAATTTAAATGTTCAGCCTAGACAGATGGTACAATCAAGCATTAATATTTTGAGGCTGTGTGTGGTGTTCAATATGCATGAAAGGAGATTATATCTATTATACATTGACTTCTAGTAACTGAAGTGGTCATTTTAATGAAGGGAGGATAATGAAAACTTAGAAGTGATGCGACTGGTCATCAATGGAGAAAGGACAGAAGAGGAAGCATCTCAAGGCGTTTTTTTGCAGGAAAGTTTCATTTTCCCTTGTAAACTCTTGCATATAACTATCACCCTGGAACTCTACCTTTTTACTATGACAGACTCATTTTGTTGCTTGTAGACTTCATGTACTGAAGTTTGCAAAAAAACTTGATTTGACATTTATCCATGAAACTTAAGCTAGTTACCTTTAATTTATATTATAATGCGATGCCATTTTAGAATGCACAATATGTCTTCACTATTGATAGAATCATAGGAAGCGGGGTGGCCACACTGGAGGCTTTTGGGACAGGCAGGGTTATTGTATTGACACATTTTGGGAGAGTTACTTGGACTGCAGGAAGCTTGTTTTTTTGGCTGGACACCTAAGGCAACAGCAAAAGTTAGTGCTGGTATTAAAACTGGCACTTCTATTCCACACTTCACAGCTAATGTTAGATAAATAGGCAGAGTTAAGATACCTGATCAACTACTGCTCGAGCATGCCTGCAGACTAGCCAGAGCGTAGCACTGGTTACTCCAACACTGCCAAATGCCCTCCTTGCCCTGCCCTGTCATGTTTCCTGAAACACAGTTCTCTTACTCATTTTTTAGCAAAGTATATGAGCCAACTAGCCTGCATCCATAATGCCTTCTGAGCCTCTTCCAAGGGCCAAGCCATTCGTATGCACACTGAAGGTCTTCAAATGCCCTGGAGCCCTTCCTAAGCCCTTAAGGTCCTGGGACACACCATGCAAATACAGATAGGCTGAAGCGGCCTTAGTTCCTCTATAAACCTGTGTGTAGCGGTGTTCTGTAGCAGAGGTCAGTGCAGGGATGGCAGAAAGGAACAGACAAGAAGAATGCTGAGAATTTCTGTTCCTGTCTGTCACAAAAGGTACCTGGTGGTATTTCTGAGTTCTCTCTGCTGAGTTTTTCACCTGTGCTTCCAGGCCGGCAGGGAGATTCACAGGAGTTTTGTGTCATCTGCTGTGCACTGACCGTACTAATTGGGATAAAAGGTCTGGTGACGAGCGGACTGATGGGAAAGTGAGGGATGGCCTGGGGTGCCGCAGAGAAGGCTATTCCCACAGCTGAAAGCTGCTTCTGACTTTTTCTTCTCTTTTTGCCTGTGTGTGGAGAAAAGTGCTTTTCCCAAAACTGATACTGATGGCTATGCTACCCTGTGACACACCCTGGGAGGAGGCAAGAAAAGATCTGCTCAGCTCCTCAGCCATTACCTTGCAGAGTAGCCTAACATGTACAAATTGTACTTGAAAGATGTGCAGTTACCCTGACTAATAAAGTCTGTGTGATTGGGTAGGTGTGTCAGATATGAGAGGTTGTTAAAATACATTGTGTAGAAATGCTGGAGCGGTTTGCTGGAGCAGCAGCTCCAAGGGTTGGGGGCAGGGGCCATGCTGCCTTTTGAAGCCACGGGCTGGAGGAGGGTATGGGTTGCCACTACAGTGATCCATGCAGGTCATGCATGTGGGAGCTTAGCAGACCCACTCCCCGGCCTGAGCAGACATTTTTCTTCCATTTGTGACAAAACTGCATTCTGCACTGATGCCGTGCAGCCCCCAGCAGGTAAGTTACAGCTGTGGCAGCACCCCTAGTCCAAGGAACCAGTTCTAACACCACCAAACAGGTGAGGTCATGGACTGTTAGTGAATTTTGTGAGTGCAAAATCACAAGCTGGGCCAATGGCAGCAGGTACCTGTGTCCCTTATGTGGGCAAGATCTCTGTAACGTCCCATTTCCTGGAGTGGCTTAAATTGGACTTTGGTCCTGGGACAGTTTCTTAAACATTTGTTGTGATTTTCCCAGTATTAGGTGTGAGCCACATTTACATCAGTATGTGACTCATATCAATAATTACATCCTTACTCACACAGCTTAGTGAGTGCTCTGCTTAGAATATTTAAGTCAACTATTTCCTTTCTGAGACAGAAAAAGTAGTGTGAATAATTCTGCTGTGCAATTTGTGATTCTGTTGTGTAGGTCTTTGAAGTAATTCTTCCCATTTATTTATATATCAGGTATTTCTCCTGAGGCTTGCCAAAACTGCAGGTATGTCCTTAAATGTTTGAGTCATATTTTGTGCGTATCTCTCTGCCTTTTGTTTATTCGACAATTAGTATAAGCAGAAGGATACAAATTAAGTTTTTAGCTGGAGTGCTGACGGATTAGTTTTCCAAGAGAAAGACATCAATGGTATTATATATAGTTTTAAGATGCACAGCGCTGGTGGTATTTATGAACACATGGTAGGTGTGCATAAATGAGTATGTTTGTGTGCATGTAAAGTGGCATTTTATTGAAGAATCTGAGGTGGGTTGTCATGGAGATTAAAAGCTTTGAAATGCTATTCATTGGTATTAGTTGTGTTTGCTGGGCATAAGGATATTCGTTCTGTTTCGTAGTATGAAACTTTCATTGCAAAACCAGTTACACTTTTACCTGTATTGCAAAGGCTATTCTACCAGGCTAAGTAAATGAAGGCCTGATGAGCGCATTCAACTTCAGGAAAATAAACTGTGATCTATTTTTTATCAACATTACAATTTGAGTTTCTAAGCCTCTAAGATGCTTGTCTTTCAGCTGTGTAGTGTTTCAGGCTATTTATAAGGTGGCAGAAAATTGTCAACTCCCCCAAACCTTCCTGCCCCCTACCAAGAAAAAAATAAAGCTCTGGTCAGTGGTAAATGCAAATATTTTCTTTAGATGGAAATGATACAGAAATGAAAAGCATCAAATATGTTTTGCTAGCATTTGCTTTTACAGTATTATATACATTTTCAGCTTTCTCTGTATAAAAAGCTAGGAACTTTCTGGTGCTGTTTCGTTAAGTAATTAGAATAAAAGCTTATAGACAAGTTTACCTTTGAAGAGCAGTGTTTTCTGCATGAGATCATTGATGTGTTGCAGTTAGTATGGCTGTTTTTTTAACCAATAAATCAATGAAAATGCTGCAACAAATGCTGTATATGTACAAAACATCACACACACTCAGAATGAGTAATACAGTTTTCATAACAGACTTGAAGTGATGATTATTAACTAGAATTATATATATTTATATTTAAACTGACACTACAGAATTCTTTTGAGTCTTGACAGATATGTGGAATATTTAAATGGAGTAATTGTAGTTACCAGACCTCCTGGGATTAACCTGCTGGAAAGAAAGTGACATTTTGCAAAGCGAAAAATGAATTTATAATGTGGAAAAAAGCTAAAAATGAGGTTATGGTGTGCCTGTTTATAACTATTCAGGAGGAAAATATGTTTACATGGAGTCTTTAATACGCGGTAGTGATATACTTCGCTTACACTTAATTATAGAGGGGCTTTGACTATAACTCATTGGGTTCTATGTTTCCTGAAATAGAATAAGCCATACTGAAAGGAAACTTATCAGTTATTTTATTTTTGGTGCATTTGTATTTGGGAGTTGATTCTGTGCTATTTATATTTCCATCAGGGATAACTCTACTAAATTCAACATGCTCTATGCCAATATAGAAACAATACAATGCTCTATGCCAATATAGAAAAAATACATACAGAAGAGAACGATACCAACCTCTCCCTCTGTGGCACGAACTACTTTTGGAGAAATCACACCCTTTCACTTACAAGAGGGACCTATTCTGTCAGGCATACTCAGATTTTCAATTAGCATAGTTTCTTCAATGGCAAACACTGTCTGCTGAGCTCTCCTGATCTGGAGTTGAATAGATTCACAGAAGCACCACATAATTTAAGTTGGAAGAGACCTTTTGAGGTCACCTGGCCCCACTCAAAGCAAGGCCAACTTAAACAGGTTACTCAGTACCTTGAGTTTTGTGTGGTGGTGATGGCACAACTTCTCTGGGAAACCTGTTCCACTGTTTGGCTATGGTGAAAATATTTTTCCTAACACCTAACTGGAATTTCCTATGTTGCAATTTGTGTCCAGTACCTCTCATCCCATCTGTGCACCCTATAAGGAGTTTGGCTCTGTTCTTCCATACCCTCCTAGCAGGTAGCTGAAGACAGCAATAAGATCAGTAAGATCTCCCCTTTGCTTATTCTCTTTAAGACTGAATGAACCCACTTCTTTCAGCCCCTTCTTGCACACCGTGTGGCCTGGTGTACCAGCCAGCCAGTGTCCATGGAGATTGTGGTTGATTGCTAAGAGCAGAACTAGAAAGACTCAGAATTAAGTGGAAAGAGGTTGTTTTAGAAGAAGGAAGTGACTAAGTAGGAGAGAGATCAACTGTTCCGTTAGGGACTTGCGAAGACCCTAATGTCAAGTGTACGTCTAATGCAATGAATAATGCCACCCATGAGCTGGCAAGGAAAACTAAGCCATAAGAACCTATGAAAGAGGTTTAAGAGAAACACTACCTTCATGGATATTGAAATTAACTTAACTTATGATCCACCTGTGTACTAGGATATTATCTATAGCATAAATAGAAGTGAGGCATGGTGTATGACAACTATAACTTCCTACATTATAGAATTTTCATTTCATCACGTCTACATTATATACAATAAATATAATGTATTTTTTATTAATTTAACATATTTATCATGCTTTCTCACCATCTTTCAATCAGTCAGGACACCATAAGTAATTTTCTTCTGCTAAATGCTCTGGGCTAATAAACTGATCGTGCATGACTGAGATGAGGTGAAACTTAGACATGACTCTCCTCTTGCTGTTATATGCCATTTAGCGGCTAAAATCTGAAATTACTACCATTCCTTTTCCTATAACTATGGTCATTAGTTAATCTCAATTGCTATTACTAGGAAAAATCCTGTCAGTAGTCCCTTCTTAGCAGCAAAAATTTCTTATGTTTTCCCCACAGCACAGTCATTCAGCCTTTACTGAAAGCTACACTTGTCCAGCAATAGTACCTGCTGCTGTGCTCTTTGGGCTCTTTCTCCCCTTGCCCAGGCAGCAAAGGAGGATTTAAAAAATGTATGTCTACACTATAAATTGCTGCAATGAACCATGCAACTTGCTAAATATAAGCACTTTGAAAAACTTTTGGCCAAGTATTTCTTAAAGGTAATCACATGCAATTCCAATTACGGAACGATTACCCCTTCCCTGGGAAGCAACCATGGTAAACGGAGAGTAAATAAAGGGGAGAAAAACCCAGGCATGCAAAGCCCTGTTTAAAATGTTTTATTCTGTTCTTATACTATCTTCTATATTCATCGGGGTAGTGTCAGCACCTCGTAGCTGTGCATTAAGCTAAGTGTATAATGAGTTCTTCATTCTCTTTCTTAGCTTCTCCTCAGGGGGAGAATTAAATATGCACTCACACATCCTGTTTTGGTGAAGTTTTATTTTTTAATTTTTAGAAGATCTATGCAGAAGACGCCTTAACTGCAGAAAGTTGTCAGAATGAAGACTCAGGGGACAGAGAATTACAGAGCAGAACGTTATTACGTATCCTAATAACTATTCTTTTAATCCTGTCTCAGCCTATGCAACCACAGAAGGGCAGAAGGAGGAATAAAGGCCTATTGCCCTTATCTCCCGAATCTGCATGTTATTCTACAAAGCAAGGCAAGCACTGAAATGCTGAACCCTTGTGAGCTCTGCTGGACAGTGAGATCTCAGATGTGTGGAGGAAGGTAGGTAGTGTCGTCCCACTCACAAGCTGTCCTAGGGGATTTCTTTTCAGGAACTACACGCAGTAGAGTCAAGCCATTTTGGAAGAGCGTCTGCAACATAGGTCCGCTATTCAAGGAGAATGTACTACCTACCAAACAAGAGGTGACAGAGGTGTTTCTGAGTTCCTCCTGTTTGAGGTCATTTTGCACAGATATTAATTCTTCACTGGAGATGAGAAGGTGGGCGAGTATGGGAGCCAGAGGGTTGAAGGCTACGTGTAGTTCTGCAGAATGTCTGACTGTCCAGCACCTATATATTAAGGAGGTTTTAATAAAATTTCTGTCTTTTGCTGTACTCTGTCTTTTTCTGTATTTTTGTCTTTTGGATTGTCACTGTGAAGGAAAGGTAACTGCAGCAAAACTAAGTAAAATCTTTAGATAAAACTTAATAGATGTCTCCTTTTCCCCACTTTATTCTTTCATGATTTGCTGAATCTTGGGTGAATAAAAAGACAAGGAGGAGAGGGAAATATTTGCCTAATATGAAAGAGGGAGTTACAAAATGAGCATTCATCTTGAAGAGAATGTCAGGGAACAACAGTACCTTATACTGCACTCTGAAAAATTGTAAAAAGTACAAAGGTTCGTAACATATTGTAAAGAAAATTCTTTAGAAATTGCTCTGTTATCTTGGAGGTAACAGACACACCATATGCTGTGTCTGGCAGTTGCTATGGCAACTACTTTTAAAATTTAAGCATGGGGAAACTATTGCCTAAAATCTCCATGACTTGGGGCCAAATCTTGCGTGATGCTGAGCACCAAGGGAGAGTAAAAAAAGGCATAAAGGAAATCTTAAAATATCTTTCTCGTTAGCTTTTGAAATTTTATCTTGAAATACTTCTTATTTGTTTCAGAGATTACAAGCCCTCCTGGACTGCTGAGAACATTGAAAAAGGGATGAATGGGATGCTTGCAATATCTTAAATTTAATACCATGCAAACTATTTGCAACAAAAAATAACAAAACCCTATTTGTTCATAGAAGCATTTTACACAGAAATTGTTATATTTATCTGAATGTCATCTTTTTGTCACATTTTATGACTTGGGAGTTCTTGCCTAGAAGTCAAAGAATAGTAAAATTCTTGAACAAAATAGATGGGAAGGTTAGCACATGCAGGTTTGTTTCTGTGGGAAAGTAGTTTCAAGCTTTGAAAAATGTTTGCACTATCCCACCAGCAGCCTGCACTTCTGAGGCAAAAGAGGCTTAAAATATCAAATGAGGATGCTTCTAAGGAAAAATCAGTGGAAATAAAATTAAGAAGATTTTGTTCATTTTCACCTAAAATGATCTATTAAACTATGGTACAATCAATGCTGTTATAAACAAGTTCAGCACCTCAGTAACTGGATTTCTGTCATCAAGCTGCATCATACGTTCTATCTCGCCCACATGCATTCTACAGTGCCTCCTGAAGGAGTCTGCAAAGGTGGGACATAATTTAGAATATGATAGTCATGTAAAGCAGATCTTAACAAAACTGCCCATACAAATTGCACAATATGACCTGGAGTAGTTCAGTAACTGTCTGATCCAAGGTCACGGAAATCGGTGGTATTGCCTCTATAGGTGGCCCCAGGCTTTGCTGGAGGCACTGCCCAGGTTGCTAACTGTATATTAATAAATATCAGATTAATCATTACCAAAAATGTCTCATGTTTTGAGTACAAATCATGTACCACTGGCTTTTTAAAAGTTTGGGTTTCTTTTTTTTTTAAATTGTATTTTAAAAATCTTAGATTTTATGAGATCCTTGAAAGAAAGTTTAATTGGTGTCAAGGATATTTATCTCATGCTGTTAGTTCACACTGGGGTGAGAACTTTCTGTAAGTTCCCCCTCCAAAATAATGTATCCTGAGAGCTATTATCTTATGATTCTGGCTTTCATTAGTTGCCACAAAATTGCCAGTGCTGTTATTCACCAGAGAGAGTTTCAACTTCAAACCTAGTGTAGGCACCAGTCCACTCAGGGCTCTTGGAATGAATTAAATAATTTATATTATGAAGAAAAAAATATATTTTTAATGCACTCTGTTCAACTACACAGATCATTATTCTGCCTTCCTCACTTTGTCTGCTACTCATTAACGAAGGCACCTTAATTTAAATTCTTGAAAAATTCTTTGATGGACAGCAGCAATAGAAAACATTAAACTGACTTGCAAGTACTGTGCCATTGACTAGATCATGAAAATGCCAAATACATTCCTTAGCTGAGAAATTATTTATAAGTAGGGGTCTGAAATGAGTAGCAGAGGTTGGAAGAAAGTGAGGAAAAGGCTTTCTTTTTCAGCTACCAGTCCTGTTTCAGTTTTGGGTAGGGGATTGTGAAAGGGTCAGGACTGTACCGAAGGAGATTGGATTTAGTCTGACAGAACTAGCTGTTAAAATCACAGCTGGTTTCTGGACCTACTATTTAAAAGGGTTTTAATGATGTCTGCTGTTACCTCCTCTCTGGGGAAATGGTGACCAGCTCCTTCTCCCCTGTTCCCTGTCCATCCAGATCTGGACCTGAAAGTCACTGCCACGTCTGTGAGAGACGCAGTCCTTGCTGACAGCTCGTTCCTCTCCCTGTGCTCTGGCTCTATCCCTGTGCTGTCTGGCCTTCTAGAAATGTGTAGTATTCAGTTGGCAACCCATTTCTGAAGGAGATATACATGATTTTGCCACAGATCTGACAATTCTGGATGCCACATTAAGGTATTTGCTTGCAAAAGCCGACCTGCTGCTGAGTAGACATTAAGGCACTGATGTTCACAGTATAGCTGATAGCTGGTGGAAATGAAATAATCTGTATTGACACATTTGGAAGTTTCACATCTTTTTCCACTTAACATGCTAACGTGATAATTGCTAGACTGATGATTTTTCCAGTGACACGTCTCCTTTTGTCAATATTTAGACCTGTGTATAGAAAGCTTATCTATCACACCTGGCTAATTTTCACTTAATTTAAAAATAAATGGAACATGTTTAGTTTGCAGGGTTAGCAGAACAAAAAGAGGTTTTTATAAACATTTTTCTTGAAACATTCTTTGAAGGATAGGAAAAGATAATGACAAAAAGGATACAAAACCTGGCTCAGATGAGACTAGATTTCATGAAACAGTTAATTATTTTAATGCTTAAATACTATAAATAAATATAAAACTTAAATACTATTAAATAAAAACTAATAGAACATTGAAGTTGGGACTTCATTTTACTTGCTATTTAATGCAAATGAAAACAAAACATAATGCCAAATAAAAATAGCAACAAATGCCTGATAAAATCACTTAATAGCGTGCTCCAGGAGACAGAAATTTTTTAGCCAGCGTGATTCTATGTCTCACTGGACATTTGCTTATAGGGTTTAAATATTGAATCCCAGGGCTTTATTATCCAAACAATTCATTCAGCCAGGCTTCTGTCGTAGTGTTTGTTTGCTGTGTGTGCAATGACTTCCACTGTTCGTGAGTAGGTAAGAATTTGTCAGTGAAGGAGCCTTGGCAGTAGTATTTTGAGTATCCTGAAAGAACTGAATAGCTGCATTAGCTTTTATCTTCGGTGCTTTTTGTAGGACTGATCCTCAGGAATGAGCGTGACCAGACTGATCTGAAAGAATAGCTGTCATGACCATGGAATGAATCACTTAACCATTACTCTGAAAGGTTGAAGTCACAACATCTCGTCTACATGCAATTGTCATTCTTGCTGTAGTTCTGTTTTCACACCAGTGTCTTACACTTCTGCTGCCTGTTGGGGTGGAAGGCTTGTTCTCTTATCTTTAATAGCAGCGCTTCTTTTGAGAGGAATTGTGTTCACCTACTTAAAGCTCTTATTCTTTAACACTTCTTAAATAGTTTTGTTTTATTGCGGTAAACACTGGTATTCCAGTCACATGATGGAGAATTCAGTCACAGTCAACTTTTACTTAGTCTGCATGGTTATGAGATCTTACATGTAATACAGGCATTTCACAGGGTTTTCAGTGTTATGCCTATGATATGTCATGACTTTTGGAAGTCATTAAGTTAGTTAAGTTGGTTTTTTCCCCACCTTTTTCTTCAGATAATGAGAGCTCACCTTTGGGTTTTGCTATGGAAACTTTTGTCTCACAGTCTGAAGGATGTTCCAGAAGTATGCCACTGTGAATTTGTAACTTGCATCAACACATAAGAGAGGCATAATTCATGCTTTTTTCCACCAGGTCATCATCATTCCTAATCCTCCTTTAATCTTAATTTGTTTCCAATATCACAACTATGTCATCTGAGAATAACTTTTGTCTTGTACATTTACATGAGATCCAAGAATGAATCTTTTTTTGTATGACTGTGGTCGTTACAACAGCTTTGTTGTCTAGTTATGTGCTTATTAACACACTTCTGCATTTCTTTGCATTGTGTGGTGCAACTTGTGCTGAAGCATGGAAACCGATTGCTTTCACTGCATGTCTGACACATTGCTTTGCTGAAAATCTCTGAAATTGTTTCCATGTGTCTTAGGAACAAATCTGGTCTTTGCCATTTGCCTATATTCATATCCTGTTTTAATGCCCATTTAGTGTTTTTTATTTAACAGACATTATTTCACATGCTATCTCTCAGCAGATGGTTTTAATTTATCCTTCAGTTAGTTGTGGTTGCTTATGAAATTTCTCAAATAGCTTGTCTTTGATCACATATCAGGGATTCTGCATGCAGCTTTTACTGTTTTTTCAGCTCCATATACTTCAACATTATTGTGCAGGGTTTTAAAATCAGAAATGTGGGTAAGTGGAAAGAAAATGTGCTTTTGCAATCAATAGTCTTGTTAGGAATTTTCTGAATTATTCTGTCTTGCAGGCCTTGCAAAGGACTCTGCAAGTCTCTCTCATTCTGTCAAAAGATTATGTTGTAGCATTCTATAACTTGCAGGCACAGCTGAATATCTGATTTCCTGGTGGTAGTCCTTTTTTGCACAAAAATCTGGAAACATTTCCTTCATTTCTTTCAATTCTCAGGTTCCTATCCAGACTAAGAGATTCAAATGGCTTATTTTTTCCAGAAGAAAAGAAAATTCACTCCATCCCATAAATCAGAAGTGTCAGAACATTTACAGAATGCCGGTTACTTGAAAGGGTCAGGATTACAATAGGTCTGTACCCTTTCACATGACAGTACCCATAGACTTCTGAGGCAATAAAACAAAACCGCAGCCTGTGGATCCAACATTGTCATCGTTCAGATTTTATGACAGCCTTGTGGTACGTGGTGCATTTCTGTATGTTTCAGCTGCTAAAATTATTTGGATAGATGGGAATCTGTGGATTTACTTTAATAAACATATAAATTCCTAGACTTCATGTTTCTCAAAACCAAATATGTTAACATATGATTTAGATTTTCACAAGAGTTTTAAAAATGAAAAGTGAATACAATTCTAAAATGTATTATTAAGTTCATATTTTTAAATTATTATAGTTTTGGTCCGAAAGCAAAGGACAGGGAGTGTTTCATGATGCTTGAATGCTTGTGGGTTGATAATGTTGTGAACCAGGGCACGATTTTGCCAAATCCATGCCATTTTTGGAACTACCAAATTTCTGTATGGGTTTGTTCTTCTGTAGGTATATTTGCACAGAAGGGGAACATTAGGACTCTGGTAGGGAAATGCATAAAACCAGCAGTGACTAACTTTGCCTTAAGACTAGACAGTGTTGTAATCACTCTCCACAGCTTTGGGAAACAAGAGTCTTGGTTTTGCATTTAAATCTGTTTGGCAATATGCACTATGTCTCCCAGCCACTTGGCTATTTCCAGAATTTGCTGTATTCAGGGGGTTTGAAAAACTTTAAAACAAATTGAGCTGAATGGGGATCTTAAACCATTTCCTGATTGGTGTGTCTTCTAGCCCCTAATGTGTCTTTCTAGGTCTTAGTTATTTCCTTTTCATAAAAAAATAATTGCTCTTAAAAATGTCTGGTTGGATTTCTTTTGTGAAAAGAGCTGAACTGAGGAGCTCTAGGCAGATTAACTGGACTGCTTCGTTTAGTAGGCTCTCTGAGCTTTGAAGAATGCTTCAAAAGTATGGAATAAAGCTCTTTTTCTTCCTATTTTTACACGGGCTAACAACTTCCCAGTCTTTTAATTTGCTGTCCTGTTGCATTAGAGTTCATTATCTTTGTGTTACAGTTTAGTAATTCTGTCTGAGTTTCTATCCTTTCTCTCTTCTGAGTCCCTGCTGAAAATGGCAATACAAGTAACACAGCAGAAGCTTGTATACAGACAGAAGATATAATGAGAATAGCACTTCTCGTGGGAATTAAATGCTGCATCACAGGGTTTCATTTGCAAATATCTGCAATGGAAAAGCATGTTTAAAAGTGCATTCAGATTCACTGTTTGGAGTCTCTTGTCTTCTGTACTATGCCTGCACTGTTCACATTATAAAACAAGGGATGCACTTTGAGGTTGTTTGAGGGTTAAATATGTAAATTTGGAGGAAACAAAGTCAGAACATGGTTTTAAGGTGCAGTAAAGACAAAAATGACTTTAAACCTACAACAGAAGCACAAAGTGATTTGCAAATACTGGTTGATAATATCTTTACAAATGAGAAATTCAAAGAACAGAGACTTCAAGTGACTTATGCAATGTTGTTTGGCCAGCTGGTGGCAAAATAGAAGTCTTCAAATGGCAGTCCCCGTGTGGTGACTTCTCAGGGAGATTGTCACGTTGCTGTTGAGCACACAGGTTATGTTCAGAGTGGAAAACCTGACCAGTCTTATACCAGTCCAGAAGAAGTCTTTTAGAACACATTAAAAGGTGGGGAGAATGGATATGGATAGTTCACACATGAAACTGCTAATTCAGTGAAATGACAAACTATTGTCATCACTATATCTAGATACTAACTGGGGAAAAAAAAGAAGCATATACTGTGTGGAAAAAACTATAGTGTCTCTTTTAGGAGATTTGTTCCCTGTGGCCTTCAAAGGATCTTCCATCAACTCCTTTGCTTTTTTAATGTGAAACTTGGGGGAAACTTAAAATGTCAATGTAGGTATTTTTTCTTTTAATGACAAAGAATACAGAACTTCCAGAAAGGCAATCTTGACTTTCAAAGAGATCTTGTCAGTTCTGTTGATGTCAGTATCAAAAGAAGTTAATAATTATCTGAAGAAAACATATTTCTCTTAGTTAGTTTCTTTCTCCTACAGAATTTCTCAGGTTAATCACAGCAGCAGATCTGCAGGGGTATGTACCATGTACCTTCACCTTTACAGCACATTGTCTAAATGCTACCAAGATTCATACAGGCAATTATAGCGTTACACCTTCTCTGGCATGACTAAACTTATGTTTGATAGGCTGCAAAGAGAAAAACCTAGTAGCTATCTTAAACATATATTTCTTCTACAGTATAATTATACCAAAGGAGCGGTATCTATAGGTCACATGTTTGGCCATGTTGTATATCATTTAAAGGGGACTATAGCAGATGTTGAAGGTGAACAGATAACTTACGGAAAATTGTGAATTTCCCTTCCGTATCATTAGTGTTTTCTTGAGACAAATAAACCCCAGTATTATTATTAAATGTCATGCGTTCCTCAGCCAGAATGGGCTCTATTCTGTGGAGTATTGTCCTGATTTTGATCTGTACACCACTTCTAAGAGTGTTAACTCGTGAAGCCACTGGAGGGCTTCCCGATGAGAGTTTAATTTCAAACTGAATTGCCATCAAGATCAGTTCTGAAAATCATCTAGATGATGAAAGAAATAAAAATGCCTTACTGCAAATGAAGCAGTGATGATTCTTTCTTTTCTATAAGGAATAAAAGAAATTCTAATACAGCAGTGCTTTTTGGATTCGCTTTAAAATTTCCTTCAGAATGCAATAGGATAATCCCGTCTACAACTTCCTTTGGTTGGGATTGTGCAGGATGATTCAGACAATGACATCTTCAATTCTGCTCAACAGGAATTATCAGCAGAATAGTGCGCAGCAACATTTATTCATTTATTTATTATGTTCCATTTTACAGATTTTTTTAAAGTTCTTATAGCTTAAAAGGGCATGTGTTTTGCCCATTATGTTTCTTTCAAAGCTGCATCCATGAAAAGTAAAAGGAGCTTGGAAATGCTAGAAATTCAAAATTTCTCACAGACTAATTTGCTCTCCTTTGGATTTTTCATAAAGACAAATCAGGCAGCACATTTCTGTACCTTAGTTTCCTCAGCTGGAGAATGAAGGGGAAAAAAAAGAAGCTGTGCTAACTCCCACATATATTGGGAGGATAAATGCATTTGATAGGCTTGAATGGAAAGCTTTACATGAAGATATTTACAATATCCAATGCTTTATTTTGTCTGGCATCTCATCAAAAGAAACACAGGGTTAATTCTAGAAGCTAATTCTTGGAGCTACGCTGTTGTATAAATCTAACCTTAGTATTATTCAGTGCTATGTTCTGAAAAACACCACACTTTTTTTCCTTCCCCCCCCCCCCGATAGTACTGCACCATAATTACAATTGCCATAGAGGCAGGAGCTAAGCAATTAAATTCCCCATAGGTGCCGCATGTAATTGTTCCTAGCGACTTAGAAGATTAAACATGGCAACAATGCACAGCACAAGATATCCTAAACTCAGTTTTTCCTGCAGAACTGCAAATAGTAGCAAATCAAAAGACTGTTCTCCTTAATTACCACTGTATGAGGCAACAGGCTAAAAGCAGGCTCACTCTGTAATGTTTTCTATACAACTACAGTATGTACATACAATGCAATCCTTTATGCACCACCTAATAGACAATATTATACACACAATTATTGCTAGCTTTCATTTTACAGAGAGAAATCACTGGTGAGCCTAGGACATTGGCCTCTCAGCTTCCCCAGCAAGCAATGTGTTGCCTAAACTAAGGGAACAGTTTTACTTCCTGAAGCCAGTAGAGACTATTTATACTTAAACACATTTCTTCACAACTTACAGCATGTTGTATTAGGTGAGAGTTTGCGAGCTGGATGGGCTGCAATGTCTGTGAGGTTTGCAAGCTGGAGCTTGTGGAGCACTTCACCAAGTTTACACATTTTCCCTCTCTATTCTGAAATCAGCTACCCTGCTGATCAGAGGTCCGTTTGGGACTTGAGCTCAAGTCATCAAGAGTCAAAGAGCTGAAATGATCAAAACAATGTGGGGTTTTGGGAGAGAAATTGTCATTCTTGTGCATTAACCTAACATGTAGCGGTCTGATCAGTATTTTTTGTTGCTGTTCTGAGCCAAAATAAGTATCGGTGCAAGCTGAAATATCTGTCATTATCCTTCCTACTGCTTCTGCCAGGATTTTATATGGTTTTGCGTCATTATTTCTTTAATCAGCTTTTCAAGTGCTGTAAGGCAGCAAGCTATCCCAGTAATGAGTTTCTTCCTATTGTAGGTTAACTGCTTGTTGAGATTTCCATTCAGTTGGAGAAACCATCTTGCTCTCTGACATGTTTTTACTGATCATCGGGGTTACTGGATACACTGTGCACTGAATTTTAATTGGCATCAAGCTATATATTTTTAGTGAGAAAAATGGGAAGTGCTTTTCATGAAATCCTTGGGAATTCAAGTGCTGTCTTTGAGGAGAAACTGATTCATAAGATTTACTGATTCACACATCAGAAGCAGATTATAAATCAACCTTCCCATTTATGAAATGTTTACCTGACATACAAACAAAAGAAAGGAAATTGTGAAAATCCTCATTTAAACATACAATTATTCATGTTGTTATAGCAAGTATTA
>JAVJGI010000002.1:19920633-19999600 GCA_035590275.1 Ibycter americanus
GGTAGGCTTATCTTTAAAATATACATATTCCACATGGGACAATTGCTTTTAAATAAAACATTTTTCAACTATGAGTAAAAGTATTTATTTTTATTGGAATTGTGACTGTAAACATCTTAAGAGACATGCATTTTATTGCAAAATAAGCAGAACAGGTCTTTCAAAACACAAGGATATTAGTTGCTTTGTGGTAAAATTGCTTTTCTAACCCTTTTTTTTTTTTTAATTAGATCAGAGTGATTGAGGTCAGCAATCTTGGTTTTTCAGCTGCAAAAAAACCCCAAAACTATTAAATGCTAGCCAGCCCAATGAATATTCTGTTTGTTTACGTATTTATTTTGGTTTGGGGAACCGTTTAGTAATTTTGATTTTCATAAATCAAATGCCTGCAGAATACTTCTCAAGTTAGGGGAAATCATTTAGAAAGATAAAAGCAGAAACAAGAAAAGGCAGTAAATCAAAAGACTTAAAAATCTACAAAATTGTCAGCAGCATGCAATGACTTGTTCTATTTTTATCGCATGTTACTTAATAGAAGCAAAAGGGACACAAGCACATATTATAGCCCTGTCTATTTGTCATTTGAATGTGAATAACATTAACCTGTTTCATACATATGCTAGCGGTCATTTTAACGTGGAAAAAGGATGAAATTAGTGTCATCAGGATGGCAAAGGCACTGAGATCTTCATTGCCCACATTTTAAATGCATATTGCTTGGTAGATTGTTATAATCCTATGTTCCCTTTTGCACTTTCTTTCAAATACCTCTACTAAATTAATGATTATTTCTCCTGTCCGTAGAAAAAAACCCACCTTTACATTAAGGACATTTAAGCTGAGTTACAAGCAAACTAATGTTGATTGGTATGAAATAAATTTGTTGCTACTATTTATCTGTTTTTCTCCGAAGGATTGCAAGGAATAGAACGCCATAAGCTCAGTATTGCTGTGTTGTAGCAAACAAATTGGAAAACTGGGAATTGTGATCTGTTAATGTAATTACATACTGAAATGTAGGACAGAGCTTGAAAAACTTACAGTAGTTTTCTTTTTCCCTTTGATCACAAGTGTTTTTTTTTTTCCTCTGTGTGTATTCGTACAAAACTGTGCAGTAACTAGTTTTATTTCAAAGTTTAAACTTGATTTTTTTTTTTTTTTTGCCTTTGAACTTTGGTGTATTCTGTGCGTATAAGGTGAAGCTGCATACAAAGTACTGCAAATTATGTAGTGCATGGTCATTGCCTGTGTTTTCTTAGGCTTTAAATTTTGAGCAGGAAAGTAAGGAGAGAACTGGTGACATCTGTAACTGCTGATATAACTACAGTCGATTTCAGAATGATTTGGCCTGGTTTTGTAAACCAGTCTGTAGTGTGTCCTTGCCACCTGCCAGGTAGGCAATGATGCCACAGCTACTCCTGTTAGAATTTATTTTACAGACTGAACAAGAAGAACCTTGTAACTGAGCTGAAAACAAACTACCAGAGGAATCTCAGTCTATCTTCAGTGCCCTTGAGCTAGTTTCAATCTTGGGCAAGAACTCTGTGGTCTGAGCAGTGGGTGCAGGTCACACAGGGCTTGCTGGCTTATCCCCTAGAGATGTTCAAGATGGTGGCAGAGGAAGGGGGAGAATTGGTATGTGGTTGGGTCTTGCCTCAATCTTTATGCTCAGACCCAAATGGTTGGAAATGTTTCCGGGTCCCCCAGCTCCTGCTTCCCCCAAATCTGGCTTCTAGCTGGCTCCTAGACCGCTAACTCCCCATCAGGAGAAATGCTTCTCACCTTCTCTGCTCCTTCTAGGTTGGAGCCATTGTATCCAGCAGTTGGCAACTGTGGGGCTTTTTTGTAGTGTTCCTATCATCAGTGTGCTTTTCCGTCACGGAGTCAGGTCAGTTACCTTTCCCAGGTCCTTTAAGGATACTCCTGCTATAAGACATGATCCTTTCTACTGGGAGTGGCTTTTTATTGTTTTGCTTTTTTAAAATAGCTTTCACTGGCTTGACACCACTGAGGTAGTGTATGGGGGAATAAAATCAGAGGCCATGCACAGAACTAGTGCAAGTCACTGAATTAAAAAAAGAAATAAAACCATAAAGCATAATCAGTAGAAAAAATTACTCAAATAGACCAGGGATAGTTGCTCTGCTTGGAGAAAAAAATGGAACGTATTTTTGTATAGCAAACAGGTTATCGAATTAGTAAGATTGATTTCTTGCTTTACAAAAAATAAAGCAGTTGAGTGGATTGTACTGTCCTCAAAAATTCTGGTGGCATACATAAAAAGATAATGCCATTGAGCTAAATAAGCAGATCAAGGGTCATGTTATAAGCAGACAGCAAAACAAGTACCCCAGAACTCTCAAACGCTGCAATTTTGAACTAGTATTTCAGCCAAACAGGAACTTACGATAATGACTTTTGGTTACTCCCTGTGAATGAAATTCCCAGTGTCATTTACACTGATGGCTGGATCCTTCTAAACCCTGTAGCTGCCCTTGGTGTCGCTGGAAATGGTCAGCAGATGACCCATCCCTTGGGAATCCACTTTCTGATTCAGTGTTCCAGACAAGGTGCCTGACCCTGCACCAGGGTGTCTCTGGTGGACAAGGGCAGGTACTAGAATAATTTAAGGAGTTGTATTAGGCTGAGGGAACGTAAAAAGAAAGTAGTACTTTTGAGTTTATATGGGACCTGAAATTTGTTCAGTCATGTCTGGTCCAATGTTATAGGTAATAGATCATAAAACTGGAAGAGGTTTATGTGATCGTGCTGTCTGACCTTCTCCATAGTGGAGATTACAGAATTTATATTAACTAATTCCTTCTTGAACTGGGTTATAACTAGAAAAAACATTTTGTTATGTTAAAAACCTGCAATGATGTAAATGGGATTGGGAAAATTGTATCCTAGTCTCGTGATCTGATGTTTTTGGATCCATTTGGTGTAGTTCTAGAGTTGATTACCCCTTCATTAACAGACATACCATATTTTTAATATCAGTTTGTCTAGCTGTAGCAACTGGACTCTGAGTATAGCTGAGTCTTCTCAACTGTACCCTGTCTGTGCCCACATTTCTCTTCTAACAGCACTCATTCCTTAGTGATAAGGAGCTGATCTGAACTGTTACAGAGGAAAAACTCAGGAGGAGGTGTAACAATTGAATGGAGATTGAAATTGAATATAAGAAACTACTGTAGACTTTGTGGGTTTTATTGCTATTGCCATTTGATCAGTACTATCCTAAGCACCTTTCTGCTAGCTTTTATCAGGGTCCACTAAAATCTGTATCCCTGGAATTTCTGTAATTGTGTTTTTTTTAAGAGAGTATGCCCTTTGCCAGTATGTGATCAGTGCATTTCAGTGATGATATATATAGGTCATGTAACAAACCAGGCTGGTTTGGATGGCAATACCTGTATTGGGATATTAGAGGGCCCATACCTCGTAAGATAAGGCAGGGAGCCTTCAATGTAGCTTTAAGATATGAGGCAGCCCAACAAGGGATACTACAGAAGAAAAATTGTTTGAAGTGTCTCACAGAGAATTGTAGTATTCCTGAAAAGTTAATGTATTTTCTTTAAATCATTTTTCAACATGAGCCTCAAGAGCTCTCTAAGATTGTGTCAAACACCATGTGGGATTTCAAACTGTGAAACAGTGAAGCCAGGTCAAAAATAGAGGTAGGACAAATGGAAAAATAATGTGTGCAGAATCCCATGGCTTTCTATTTTTCCCATTTACAATGGTGAGAACACAGGAAAAAGAGATGAAAAAACATGAAATAGATGCTAGAGTTTAAAAAAAAAAAAAAAGCGGCAAAATAGATACGAATAGTCAGGAATTCTTCCTGAAGAAAGTTCCTGTGTTTCCCAAAGTAAATACAGATATGGACTAAAAAAAACAAGAAAAAAAAAAAAAAGAAAAGAAAAAAAAACCCCAACCCAGAACTCTCAATGCAATGTAGATCCTTATGCTGAGCACTTCATCACAAGCCTTTTTATGCACCCAGTAATTTCCTTTATATGAGGAACTAACTTCTGAATATGTGGATTTTTTTTGTGCCAGTCTATATCTTAATCATTGTGTTGTTGAAAATAATTAGGTTCTGTATAACTCCCATTTGGGGAAAGGAACAACTTCCATGGACTAATTGGATTTGGATGAGGATAGCCTTCCAAATACAGAAGCAACACGGTTACATTACCAATCATATAAACCAAGTATTTGTATGAAAAAACCCCTTTGTATGAATGTAAGACTTAGGTGTTTCTGTGAGCTTAGTGATTGCAAGGATAGTATTTTTCTTTTAGATCGGTTCAAATAACCTTTGTAAGTTAGGCTCTTCAGTAATTGCTAATATCCTCCATTCTGAACAGTTTATTACACTTCATTGACTCCCTTACTTGGAATTCTTCTTTCTATTATGCTAAATTTATATTTATATCATTTTTAACAGCTAAACATACTGGTTTTCTTCCAAACTAGTTCATTTATCAAAATCAAGTTAATGTTATGTTTTCAATATACAGTGGTTTGGCAATTTACATTAAGAAATGAGGCTTCACAGAAGAAATTTGGTTTAATATCTTATGAATAATCTGGTTTTCATAACAAGGTATTAATGTCGATTTTCGTGAAAACTGATCTGGTAATATGTAGTCTCTTTAAAAGGAAATGGTATCCTCATAGAAGACCATTTGTTGTCAAATTATAGATGAGGCTTGATAAAGGGATAGGCTTTGAAGCATACTGCTTTGTAATGAGTGTAATATTTCACACTGTATTTCACACTGTTCGCAATATTTCACGCTGTTGCTGTGACTCCATTTATATCTCGATCTCCTGGGCTGTGTCTGAGTTGATGGTCTTTCCCTTGGAGTTCAGGATAAGCTCTATCTTTTGCAGTCGGAGTTTTGTCACATTGTGGAGTACGTCTTCAGAGTAAACACCTTCTGAGTCTTTAAATCAGATCTCCTTAGGATCTTGGACAGAGTTCCCAGGGAGTCCAAGGCAATTGAAACCACTTGAACCTCTTCTGTTATTCGCTCTTTATTTTAATGAGCTGGTGTTTAGAGAGTTTTATTTTTTACTTTTCCTCTTTTGTTTCATTGCAAGATGTCCACTTCATTGACAAAAAAATGTTATAGACGATTTTTCTGTATTTTGCAGTTCAAAGGGCAGCTGAATCAGAAGGATGTCTTGTTTACTGGTTTCCATGGTTCTCTCCATTGCAAGTGACAGTCCTAAAGGATGTATATGTTGTTTGTTACAGTAACTGTTTTTTAAGGGTATCAGAGAAATAATTACTTTGGAGTTACCTGACTTTGTGTCTTTTCAGGAATAATTGAAAATGTAAATTATTTCTAAACATAACAGAAACAGAATTTATGGATGGCACACGTTTTTAAGGCATAACTATTTTAATTTCCTCAGTTTCCAAGTTAACCAATCAGACAAAGTTTTATTTACTAGCCTACCTAAACCTGTATTTGTAATTGGCTCTAACTATAGCTATGGATCGAAATAAGCTGGTTATGGAATGAGCTTTCTCTGGAACATCTCTCTTTGCTCATTCCCTCATACGTGGACAGGCAACTTCCACCTGAACAGTTGCCTTATCAAACCAGACAGGGCTGTGTGATCCAGGCTCCTACAGGCTGCCCAGGGCAGTGTAGCTTACGTGCCCTGTATAGCCTAGGAATCCTACTGGTGTGCAACAAGGTTGTGTTGTCAGTGAGTCTTTACTCTTTTGGGTTGTTTTTTCCCCCCCCTTACCTTTTCTATATGTGTCTTGATGGTTTTATATGTAGGTTTTGAAGTCAAAAGACTGATTTCTGCTCCATTTTCTGTGTAATGTTGCTGAAATAATTGTTTAGAATTTTTCATAGGAGACAAAATTATGATACCATCTTTATTGAGAAGAGGTTGCAGAGTAAATATTATCCAGCAGAGTGGCTGTAATTGGGTGAAATCCATGCTGAATGAAAACAACAAAGGTTTTATTGAATTTAAAAAGAAGGAATATTTACAGCATTAAGATTGTATTATTTGTGTGTGTGTAGGAGTATCTCTGGTTTTCTGTTAATTATACATTTCTACTAACTCCAGTAGACTAGGACTTCAGTACCCTAGTAAAGATACCATCTTAAAGCTATCATCCTAGCTGTTTGGCTTTCAGAAATAAGGAAACTATGAAAATAAAATGCCCAGATTTTATTCCTCCTCCTAAAGTATCCTCTTATGAAAAAAAAATCACCTGATAAATTTCTGTTCTCTCTATATAATTTTTTTGTATTATAGCATTTCCTACTTGGGAAACTGCCTCTTAGATCTCTTTGGAACATCTGAAGTAGCAAAATTTAACATAAGTTCTCTGATGTGTTTTCAGTTTTAAATGTGCCTTATCAAATCTATAATTTAACATGAATCATTTATTTATCCTGAAAAAATTATCTGTGGCTCCTGAAAAAAGCCTTCCAAGTGCAGACCGTTAGATTGCTGGTTTGCCCTTTTGAGTCTCTCTTTCCTTTATTTTGAATGAAACACCCAGCCACTAGTACTTCTAGCCTTTCCGAAATTGCAGGCGTCTAACTACCAAGTGTATTTTGACTTCAGGGATTTTAACAGAGCAAAATTAATATTTTCGTGTGTGTTACTTGTCCTCTTCCTGCATGTTCCACCTATGTGAGTGGTTGTGCAGGGATGAGAGTCCCCATAGCCCCCATGCCACAGAGACGTGCTGTATCTTGTGCTGTACAGCCTGATCCCAGCTGACTGTCTTTGCCTTCAAAAGGAAACCCAATCCCTCCTGCTTGACCACGTAGCAGTTGTCCAAATGTCTGGGATCATACCTTGCAAGAAATCAAAAGAGGTCATGAGTCCATGGTAATTTTTGTGTTAGTGCAAATTTACCTTTACCCTTCTTTTGAGGGCTAAGCTTTTTATTTTGGGTCAAAGCATGGCTTGTCTTGCCAGCTTCATTAACACTCTTGAAAATGCCAGGTGCTAAAGAGCTCTATTTTTGCTGCACAGATCAAGTGTGTCTAGTTTCTTGTGGCCTATTTTTACATATTTCTTCATTCTATGACTAGGAAAAGCTGTGAAGGTAACAAAGAGATTGCGAATAGCCGGAGAAAACTGCTATGATATTATTACAGGAAAATAAAGGGGAGGATATATCTGTGAGATTCCATTTCTGAGACGGCATCGAATTAAAATTAAAGGCGGGAAATGATGCATATAAAACCAAATAAAATAAAAAGTGGAATAGTACATTTTCTTAGCTATATTTCATCAGTCAATTGTCTATTTCCAGATAATTCTATGAAAAATGCTTTTAGGTCCTTGAATAAAAGATCCTGAAGTACCAGTGGCTCAGGAATTTTCTCCTTTATCCACAGGTATTCCAGGGCATCCTTATTTAGCATTCAGTATTAAGCAGTTATCTGCAGAAAGTGAGGAGATGTTGGGGGACCTGATGGCTCTTTCTCCCCGGAGGAGAAGGCATATGGTCCACTGGGGGTCTGTGCTGAAACCCAGTGGTCCCCTGTCTTAAAAACGGACGACTGACTGGGCTGTAGGGAACTTGGAAGGAGAAAAGGAGATGCTCTGTTCCTTTGTGCAGAAGCCACCAGCCAACACAGGGACTCTGACACTGATTTGGCTGCAAGGCACAAGGACTGGGATCTGGCTGTGTGGTAGCTGATATACAGTTGATATTCATGGGATGGAAACCCAGAAAAATAGCAGAGAACCATTTACAATGACTTGCATTGTAACATAAAGTCAAGAAAAAGTTCGTAAGACTAAGCTAACCAAACCATTTCAGTCCTCCTCATAGACCCTTTGGACTTTTGGACACTCTTCTTGTCCCCTAAACTCTTTCTGGTTGATCCATATGCAGTACTGTGGTTGAGTACCAGGAGCTGAGTGCCTGGGACAGTGCTGTCTATGCATCTTAGTGTTGTGTTTCCTTTTCTCTACACCACTGTGACTCCAGGTATGTCTTTTGAAGACAATCCCAGAATTTTTCTGCATGTGCTCAGAGGCAGCAACTGGGACACCACAAACTGAGCTGAGTATTATTTTGAACCATGTTTAACATCAGAAAGCCTCCGAGCAAGGAGGTTGCTAGTGTAGCTTGGTGCTGTACCGACATACTGATATGGCAGTATGTCAGTCTGGCTTGAGGAGTGGTTGGAATGCGCTCATTTGTCTGCCCCAGCAGCACATGATGGGTTTGTGTTCTGCTGTAACATCCAGAGCCTTTTCTTCAGCACCGCTGCCAAGTACTCATGTCCCATATTGGATTTGTCTGCTAATTCCATCCCAAATAAAGATTGCATAATTTTTTCAGCTAATTGCATCTTGCCTGTTTCAGATACTTTTCCATTTAATCACAATTGCTTTCCTGTTCCTTACCTTTGCTGTCACCTTTCCTTGTTTTTCTTTTGCTTTTGTCAGTGCCAGCTTTTCTGTTCTGTATTGTAACTGTGCTTTCCCAGTTCTTTGCCGTGGTTATTCAGCTTCCATTCCCTTGTAAGATACAGCCCTCTCCTGTGGCTGGGGAAGTTGCTAAGATTTCTGCATGCTGACTCTTCCTTTCGCTCCGCAATTTTGTATGAAACTGTAAGATCATTGGGATAAGGAAAATACTTTTTGTCCCTCATCCTGAAAGAAAGCAAGGCTGAATTTCAGCCCTATGCAGAGTAGTCTTCTGCACCTTTTCAGAGCCTGGCTGATACAAAGCTAAAACTCTCTTTGTTTACCGTGCTGCTGCGTGTGCAGCAGTTTCACTGAATGGCAGTAAATTCTGGTAGTATGTGAAGATACTTGAGCTTCAAGTATAGTGAGTACTGTGGTATCTTATCTGCTGTGTTGTGACTACTGGCAGACCTCGCCTTGGTTTATGATAGCATTGGGCTGCTAGCAGTGGATAAATATTTAACCTGCCTCCAAGAAAAATTATGTTAGGACAAATAAGAAGTTGCAAGCGCTTGTAAATTAAGTTGTTGGTCTTAGAGTAGATCCACTCAACTTCCATGTTTTACAAGTTCTGTGACATTTGGTTTGGAGTTTAGGAATTAAAAATACCTAAAAGCCAACCCAAGAGTCTTCTGACATTCTTCCTTTCCAATCCGTACTTAGGACAGAGTATTTTTTTTCTTTTGACCCGTTAGCATAACAATGTTTATTGAGACAACTTCCTAAGCCCCAGATACTTTCTTACATGTGAAGTTAACCAAGAGAGATAAAAAAATTAAGAAATAATTGACTTTTTTTTTATTTCAACTACCTGAAAGCAAACTTACATTAGTTAGATTCCTAATACAGAAAATGCTTTGGATTTTTAACACAGGACTGTGTTTTCCTCCTTGTGACAAATAATGTGGTCGTTTTTTGGTTTTTTTTTCATTGCTAGCTTGGCTGTGCATAGTGCGAGAACATACGTTTTCTGATGATGATTGGATGGAGAAGAGTTTCCCTTTCATCGTCTTTACTGACAGAGGCTAAAGTTTAGAGGCAGTCTACCTCCAAAGCTGGTGGAGAATTCTCTCCACATACTTGCACTGAAGGATTTTTCTGTTTGTTTGGGGTTTTTTGGTTTTTTTGTTGTTGTTGTTGTGTTTTGGGGTTTTTTTTGTTTGTTTGTTTGGGGTTTGTTTGTTTGTTTGTTTTGGTTTGGGTTTTTTAGGTAAGAGAAGTTTAAGTTGAGTCAAAATCCCTGTGGGTTAACAGTGCTTCTCATCATTCTCTGGAGTACATGTTATTATCTTAGAAAGTACATTTCAGAAGTTATTTACTGGAAGAAATTTTATGCAATTAAGGATAACTTTTGGCATGTCCAGAGATTTGGAGGGAGTAATATTTACTAAGAGCTTTTTGATCATATAGTGGACTTAACTATAGACATTCCCAAACAGATTTTGAGATTTCTTCATTGATTTACTTTCATTTTCTTATTTCTAAAAAGACAATTCTGGAATTATCCAAAAGGTTGTTTAGGGTTTCCCTTTTTTGAAGGACCTGCCTCTTTTTCTGGAAATAATTGGAAATTAAAAGAATGGAACACTTGTTATTAGGTCTGGGATGTTGCCAGTGGTTCAGAGGACAGGGCCCCTGTGCAGAGTGATGCTCTGGTCACTATGGTGACGGTGCTTTCTTTTGAAGACTGGCACAGCATCCTGCGGTCTGGAAGTGACCACCACCTGCTGTAGGGACCCATGAATTACCGTGCCCTGCATACTTTCCTTTTTGTAAAACCATTAGTGTTTCTGTTTTCCACCTGTGTCTACATCTAAATAATCTGCTGCAGTTTATTCCATGCCAGCTGATGAGGGAAATAGTTCAATTGACGGGGGAAGTTTTTCTGGTGTCTAAACTCTGTTATGCAAGTGACAAATTGTGTTTTGCATTAAAGAAGTGTAAATCTGGATAAAATCCACATAAATTATTATGGATTTAGGCTAGTGCCTTATCTTAGGGTGTGTTTGGGTTTCCTCGTGGAGAGGAAAAAGACACAATCTATTAAGTCTTTTTCTGGCAGTTGGTGGACTGTCCCCTATGCAGTCTGAAAAATATCTATGCAGATTTAAAAAATTTTCTTCTCTTATGATTTGCATCTTCTAAGTAAAAAATGGAATAAGTTGGGGGTAAAGAGTTGTTTAAAACCAAAGATTCCCCATTTAGGTATATTTTGGTTTTGGTAATGGCATGTCCTTGACATATGAAGATAAAACTGTAATGTACTTCTGATATCCAAATGTTTGTACTGATCCAGCGCTATATGCAAATTAAAATCTAAAATTATTTGATTAATACTGGGTTCACGTACAATAGCAGTTATGCTGGTTTCTGAAACAGTAAGTTACAATGACATAAGCTTTGTATCTAGCTTTTATAGATTACACCAGCATATGGCTTAGACACTTTGTTACCATCCCTAACACAACAAGCTCTAATTTTAGAATGTCCTTTACTGGCTGCAGCTAAATGGTTTTTGTCATATACTTCTTTTTTTTTTTTGAGAAAAGTAAAGGGTTTTTTTGTTTGCAGTGTTTTAATAATCATGCTCAAGTCCATTAAGCTTTGTGGAAACTAGAAAGAAATAGGAAAACAATGAGTCATTAAAATATATGTTGTGGAGGATTAAATTCTCTATTCTGGTTGAGTTGCTTCCAGGCAATAAGGAAAAGTCAGCCAAGTATCATATCATGTTAAAGAAGTCTCAGAATTTTTGGCAACGTTTTCTGGGTTTTTTTCTCTTGGTAAATGCTCCTAAAATTTGACTTTGGGAATGCCAAAGTCATCTCTACTACATGAGAGGTGCCTGTAAGGGAGTGGGTAAGCAGGGCATGATGGTATTGAGTGGCACTGGTGTGGTATCGAGTCATTTGACCATCAGTGAACATCAGTGGTAAAATAAGGTATTTTTCTAAACTCATATGTGAGTCCTTGTCACCCAAGATCAGCATTTTCCTAAGTTGTTACAGTGAGCAGAGCTATTTAAAGAGGCAAAACATTCAAGTCTAGAATTTGTTTCATGGGATGTCAGGCTAGTATCTAGATAGACTGATTAGAGATCATTATCAAATAAATAGCAGTCTATGCCTTACCTTCTTGGTACGTATCTGTAGATGTAGAATTACAAGAAATGCATTTTTGTCATGACAATTCACATATATACTGTGACCATTTGTGTTCCATGATAGAGTCATTGCATTTATATTAATCACATAAAAGCTACAGGGTGTCCTTTTCAAATAGCTTTCCTATTTCTGTGTTAAAAAACATTTTATAGATTGCTTACTTCTGGTGTGGCAAGATGTGAATAGATGTGTTTAAAAAAATAAAAATCGGATCAGTAGTTAAACTTCTTTTATCATTAGATAAAGAATATTTTCTGCAAAGCTGAATATTTAGAAAAACATGTAGAAACATTGGTGCAATTAGCACTGACCCAAAGAAAGTTTGAAATCATAATCGGATCTCTATATTTAACGATACTCAGGATTTTTGCTTTTAACACATGGATTTGGGATAAGGTCAGTACAATTTATATGTGAATAGAGATGCTTGTTCTGAAGTATTTGGCAAAATATTTGGATACATATTTAATCTCCTTTTTCTAGAATGCTACTGCTTTGTATCTTGGATCAGTACTGGAGATGCATATGATCCATAGGATGCATAGGATTCATAGGAACCTTAATGAATGATCAGTTTAATTAAGGATCTTGAGTATGTGTGTACAGTGTCCTAGTGACATAAAATAAGTTATTGCAAAGGTTTTTAAAAATTTCAGTTGATCTTAAATTCAGGGGTTATTTTTGGCAAAGAAATGCCTTGAAACAGTCAGTGGAAAATTTAATATAGCTTTATAGTGAAAGCATCACGTTTGAAGTACTTAAGGTCCTGAGAATCAGGGGTTAACATTCTCAAAGAATGTGTTTGTACTTGGCTTTCGTAGGGAAAAGTATAGTTCTCTCTGTGGAAATCTTCAAGAAGGCACCATGATAGTGGAGTTGCGTTCTGGATTATATGAACGTTAAAAATGTCTTGGTAATTTCCATAAAGTGAGAGCCTAACCCTATTCTCTTTGACTTGGGGTCCTGTTTCCCTTGACTAAGTGGTGTGTTGTCCCGACACGATCAGTACAATGCAGTGTAGTTGTCACGCTCCAGATGTTACTCCAGCAGATATAAAAGAGCAAATTTAATTGAAAAATTAAATATAATTGAACTAGGGGAAAATGAGCTGTGAGTATAGTTTTATGTCAGTAGTGTTTCCAACCATTTAAAAAGTGTGTGAATATCCTAAGATATTAGCCAAATTCTTACTGCAACAGTATTTCGTCTTGGATTCTAGATGGAGATGGTTCTTGGTCTGATTTTTCTTCTTTGTCAGCAGCATAGTTTTCTCATTGTACCTGGAAATCTGACATGTAGGATATTTTTTTTTCCTTAGGCTTTTTGACAGTCAAATAGATATCTGAAAGGACTGCAAAAATACATGACCTTACTGGATTTTTTTTTTCCACCTAGCGTGAAACATATTTGATCTTTTTATTCATTATTTTACACTTTCTAATTTTATGGTTATGACAAGAATGTTTTCAGTTGTAGTTTGTTGTTCTGTAATTTCGTGAAATCTGGTCTAGGGTTGTTAATGGAATTTTTGGGTTCAACCAATTGTTGAAATAACTAGTTGATGAAATCTAGCTTTTTTTTACTTGGAAATGTCTTGTCTGAAAAATAAACACCAGTTTCCATTGAAATGAAAACTATTTTGCTGTGTACAATCTCTGGGGAAAAACTGTGCTGCCTAAACACAAACAGTATAATGATTGTCCTTAAAACCCAAAGGGTTAAAGCTATTAAATTCTGATACTGAACATTAATGCATGGAGTTTACAATCACCTGAGTATGCATTGATGATAATAAATTCAAACACATGGAAATACTTCATAATATAAGGTTTATGTAGATTTCATGAAAAATTTGTCCAGGGTAATTTGTATAAACGTGCAAAAATTATGCATGCCTCCATTGTTCACATTAGCTTGTAAGTAGTGATGTATGGCTTCTTAACAGCTAACTGGGCTTTCAGTTTCTCACCGTGATATAAAAATTAATTTATTGTTTCTGATCTTAATGTTTACTGTTGTATAGTCCTAAAGATAATGAAATAATTGTTATAAGTCATGGTCTAAGGTAATTCCCATTGAATCTTACTATTGAAAATGAAGGTGATGACAGCAATAACGTCTTCCCTTATTGGAAATTTTTCTTACGTAGCTTTAAATTTATTTTTATTCTTGTATGTCCAAAGTTTCATAGTCAGGTAAAGAATGAGTATAATTGTAGCCAGTGCTACAGTAAACACAGGCTTTTCATGATAAAAAAAAATCAGACTTTCTCAGTGTGCCAAGGAAAAGGGAGTGAGGATCTACATGAATACAAATAAAGCAAGTTCCTTTTCAAAGCATGAGCACAGGTCAGTGATTTCGCCATCACCACAGACACAGGCCAATTTCAGGCTAAGCTGCATCAAAACGCCTGCAGCCACCGGGACTGGGGTTGTAAAGATTTGTGTGACTCCTGCAGGAGTCTCCAGGCTTGCAGTGTGGAGGAGTGTCAGGAGTTGTGAATGATCCTCGTTCTTAACTGCTTTCCCTTGATTTGCATTTGATTCTGAGCTGCTTAACCACTGGTAAATTATTTCAATTTTCCTGGTGAATAATGCATGAGGGTATATAAGTGGATGTTCCTTGGCTGAGTGGGCTGCAGATGAAAAGTGTCAGCTCCTTTGCAGCATTAATGTGCATTTTTTTTCTCAGGTTAAAGCTGTAGAGAACCTAGATATGCTTTTTTTGGAAAACTCCTACAAATGCCAAAATATTGGCAATGTTTGCTTTTTCTCTTCTTTTCGTTTGAATACCTGTTATTACAATGAAAAAGTCAGTTGCCAATTTTCCATTACAAGCTGATTTACCTTGGGACTCCCCTTCAAAATTTCAGTATTACATTGTTGTACCTGCTGCTGCTTAAGCTTCCTGAAAACTATCAGGAATAGGGTTTTTTTTTGTGCTTTTTCTGCCACCAAGTTTAATTTAATTTACTGACTCAGAACACTGATTCCTGCTTGCACTTCCTTTCTCTTTAGTATGTCCCAAAGGAATAATTGGAGTGTCTTTTCCTGCACAAGCAACCTGGAGGCACAGATACATGCAATTCTTGTGTATAATATGTGCAATGTTTCCTATAAGTAGATCTAAACACATTGAATGCTGTAATAATTGAAGCATCACTTAAACCCACCCATGATCCACTTAGGAGGAAAACTTATTCAAATTATTCCCTTATTAATTCACTGAGGGGCATTTGACACTTGTTTCAGTCCCTGGGGTAGGCAGATCTTTTCTCCTTTTTCAACTTATTAGGAAAATATCGTTTTATATTCTAGAATGCTGTAAAATTAAAGCACAGCCATTGTTATTGTTTGCTTGTGGTGAGGCTTATCATTATGGGGCATCTATTCGAGCTAATTTGATCCCTAATATATCAAAACTCTGAAACATATGACATGGACCATTCTAAACAAAATATTTAATTGAAATGGTGAAATATGAAAACTTCCAGGGATGTATCTGACATACCAAATACCTTGGAAAATGGTGTTTGATATGAGTCTTGTGGCAGTGTGGTTAGAAAGAACTTCCTAAAATACGGAATCATGCTGCTGAACAAAAGTCTTGCAAAATACAACTCTTGCAGCCTCCCCAACTGTAACACTATCCCTTGAATTTACAGACATCCAGACATGAACTATAGATAAGTATAGTGTTAAATAATGCTTTTAAATTAAACTTAGTCTGACATTTTGTAAGATAAAAGATTGAAAGTGTGTGAAATTGCAGAGGTTGTATAGTAAACAAGGCACTGAGTTGTGCAAATGTTTAAAAAGCAGATATGGATTAATAGCTATGATAACAGAATTCCATGAATATTCAAAACCAGTCCTATGAGTATTTTGTGGACATTCTCTAGTATTTGATGTAGAGATGCTGGAAATTGCAGAGAAAATATTTGGCAGAAACGCACGTTCTTGTAAGGGCTAGTTTCAGGCTGTACAATAGGAATTCTCAAAATATAACCAAAGAATAATAGAAAGGAAAGAGAGGAAAATTATTTTGAGAAGATGTGATTTGAAGTTTGAAATAATTACAAAACATGCTCTACAAGGCTTTTTCCAGATAAGTGATCCAGATAAAATAAAAAGATAAGTGATCTTTCTGTGGTGGTGATTCTGTGATTCCAGTGCTACTGAGGCAGAGAGGGGGGTGTTGGTGTCTTGTCCACCACTACAGAAGGTGGTCCCTGACTTTCATGTGTGTCATTCAAGACGCTGCAGTTAAAGCAGTCTTTCTCATTGTTCCCGTTGTATCGTTAGGATATTCCAGTCTTCCAAACTGTGTGTCACCTTCCTCTGCCATCCTCAATCACATTTAACATTCTTCATTACCTTCTATTACCTCATTTTCATTTCCCCATTTCATGTACAAAGTAGCAAGGACAGCAGAGTAGGAGAAACCATGAGAAACTAGAATTAGCTTCCTCATCTCCTCCAAATGTTTGTTTTGCCCAGTTTTCCATTTTTAAGTCATGCCATCAGAAGAGCTTTGCTTACATAAACTTCTGCTTTCAAATTTTCCCCTTAAAATAAAATTCTGACACCTAACTTCTTTTTGATGTTGCCTTCGTTCCTTGCCCTTCTTAAAGGATCCTGCTTCCCATATCCAAGTAGAAGTCCCTGGAATCTGTTGCTGGCAGGTAAGGGTTAACCAATGGTAATTTTTCTGTTTGGGGGCAATAGTAGAAAGGTCTGGTTTTGGTGCTCTTATTCCTGGTGAAGGAGAATTAACAAAACACAGAGGCATTTTGGGAGCATAGCTTTCCTATAAGGGAAGGCTTCACATACCCATATTCTGTTGTCTTGAGCTTAAGTTGGCGGTACATAAAGAGGGTCTCTATTAAAGATTCTGGGCCTTGAATGACTCTGAACTCTGCATTTGGGCCTCAGAACATTGAAAAGATGGATGGAATAGAGGAAGGGTTTTGAGTGTAAGGTGCTGTTCATTGTGACTAATAGAATAATCTCTTCTTAATGTGTCTTATACTATGTCCATGTAGCTGAAATCATGTATCTAAAGTAATGATTAAATCCTGTATTATCTCATCCAGTATGTCACACTGAATGAATGAATGGGCGCTATATTTTCTTGAGATGTTTGAGAGTAGCAATCTCTTATTTTAAGAGTGGTGTTACTGTAAGGACTACTGGATATTTATATTGATAAGGAAAAATAATCCAGTTCTGCACCTCATCTCGCAGTTTTTTTGTGGATGACATTTCAGTAAGGATTCTGTACACAGGTAGCCTGCTCTATATGGACGTACCTACCATTTTCCTGGGAAACCCAGTAAATGTGTAGCAGAAAAAAAGACAGCTTTGGTTAGAAAACTTCTGGATGAAAAATGTTTTATGACATGAACCAAATTAGCAATTTAAAAATGTAAGCTGTCAGAACAGTAGATCGAAAGAGAGACTAACATGCACGAAGATTTTTTTAAACTATGTAACTACAGATTAAGATGTACATTGCAATAAATGGGGTAGTCCCCCATGAATAGTTTTCAGTGTACCTGTCTTCCATCCACTATAGTGTCATCCATTTAGTTCTGATGCACTGTGTTTTTTGTGAAAACCTTAAAACACGTTGATTTTAATATTTTTCATGTGTAATAAATAGGATGCTAATTATGTATAAATATGTCTATGAGTACTGATAGGGTTCTTCTTCTTTTACAGGCTCTTTTAAGAGAATGGTTGTTGCTCACTGTATACTGATATATTACTTTGTGTTAGTACATTGGTATTTTAATGTGGTTTACTATTCAGTTAATAGGAAGACTCCAAATTTCATTGAACAATGTAGGGTGGATTTTTTTTTAAGTATTAAAAAACCAGTTGCTTAATTTTTATTCAAGGCCACCAGAATTTGGGTACAGAGATCCTTCTGAACGTCCTGACTTTGGAATTTAATTGAGACAATGGCCTCAGTGCTGCCCTGAGATTTGCAAGGTGTCTGCATGAGCCATGCAGGATTCTAGGGACTCTGCAAAGTAGAAGAATGGTTGTAGAATATATGAGCTCAAATTTACTATACTTATTCATATAAAATATTTATCAAGAACAGTTTAAACAAGGAAAGCTCACATAAGGAGTTCTTGTAGTATGTCTACAGCTAGCCCACTTGCCTGTGGATGTGTGTACGTACATCTGGATATATGCACATCCATTTTTTATGGTGCAGTGAGTAACAGAAGCTATGTTAGAGCAATTAAGTTCTCAAAACATGAAATAAAATGCTGCAAATACTTTAACAAAAGAACAACAAATCTAAGATTTTTCAGTCTCCTTAGTATTATCAGCAGTATAAAGGCAATCGTTTAACATACTTTACTGTTATTTCAGGTGTATTTGTTTGTAATCTTCTGTCACTTTTAACTGTACTTTATCTCTTTGTGGATCTGAGTTTCAGAAATGAGTGGGACAAAGAGTTTGGTGCTGGATCAAAGAAAGTATTTTTAGAACATAAATACATGTTGGAACAACAAAAGCCACATTCACAGTTCACTAAAACCCAAATAAGCTTCTATTAAAATCAGTAGGGATGAATTAACCAATACTTTTTCCATCATGATTGTAAGACAATTCAGATCACTTGTTTTCTTAAATGCTTGCACAGTACATTTTGAAGGAATAAATCATATGAGATAGCCTTTGTATTACTGTAGAATTTACCTCTATTGCAGAGAAAGTTTGAAGATAAGCCAGTTAAACTCCTGGTGAGAGACATTCAGTTAGAGTAAATTTCATTATTACCAGTTATGACTGTTATGTCTCAAAGGAGAAATAAAATTACACAGTGTGTAGTTACACGTTACTATAAGAAATTTTCAGGACGTTGATTCTGTTAGACTGGTATTTATGAAGACCGACAGTGCCTGATAACTGCAGTATTGATAGGGTTGACAGCTTTTAAGTTTGCCTACGCAGTGTTGACCCACTTAGAGCTGTTTAGAAATTTCCAATAACACTTTTTTGATTTTGGAGAAGAGTTCAGTATCAGTGAAGTCAACATTTTTATGAAAACGTTTCAGATTGATGAACCTCAGAAATACTGTGCAGTGGCCACTTCGCTCTTTGTCCAATGTAGGAAGTTGTTCTCTGCCTGGAGACTTGACAGTGAGTCTCCAATCTCCCACCATCATTTGCTCGTAGTTCCCCTTAGTACCCTCTTCTCCAGTCAAGTATCTTTTATGTTAGTTCAGCCAAATTGGTGGTGTGCTGTGCTGTAATAGGAATGTTTTAAGACTTTCCCCTGAGCCCTGGCTGAAGTATTGTAAGTTTTCAGTGCAGTTTCACTAGGTTTTGGTTTTCTTGATTTAAACATAATGTAGTGACTTTGAAGATGTTTTAAAAATTTCTATTCAAATTGTGGTGTAACTAGGATTACAGGTTGTCGGACTCAAATCATGCTGCATTTTCTACCCTGGTTACAGCCTTTGTAATGAAATGTATAGATGTACTGTGTTCTGTTATTACTAGAAATTGGAAATTACCTTGAGGACTGCTTAGTTCTGCTTAGTCTTATGACATTTTCTGTTACTTTCAGAATCTGCCATAACAATTGCTTAACAAGGAATTAAGGTCTCATGGTTTCCTAATTCTGCTCCATCTTTACCTGATAAAATGTTCATAAATGCATAGTATAGGTCATCCCCTTATATCTATAAAAAAGGCACTGAGAGCTGATCTGATTTTTAAAACTATGAATGTGCAGGTGAAGAGGAATTTATAGAAAGTATTTTTTGAATTTATAGAAAGTATGGAAAATCAAAATGCCCAAATGGGTTACAAGACCAATAAGCAAAACTACTAGTCTTGCTTCCGCTAATTTTTATCTCTTTAGCAGCTTTGAGCTGATCCAGGCTCAACTTAACTGATGGTTTAGCAGTTCCCCAAGTCCAGCAAGCTCTTATCAGTTCTCCCTATTTCAGGAGGTGCAGCGAGAGCAAAAGCATCACTGACTGATGGAATGAGAAGCCCTGTAGGGGAGCTCTGGTTTGATTAGTACAGCTTTGAGTCAGCCCCCAAATGAAGAAGCACAAAACTTGCCTTAAGTCGATTTTGTAGATTTGTTTTTGGTGCTTGTATGACAAAAATCTTAATAAATGAAAGAAGAAGGATGAGCCTTTCTGAAGCTGATGAAGGCATAGTTTCATAACTAAGCTTGTGAGCACCTTGGACCACTAAGGCTAGGTAGTCACAAATCCTATGCAGTTACTGAAAGCAAGTGACGACTTTCCAGTAACAGCTTCAGAGCTGTTAGCTGCCTTCTGTATTTCCAGAGGCTTCTTGCTGTGTATAAGGGAGGTTACATTGGGACACATCTTTTGATATTATATGACATTATGCAGTGCACCCATCACATTGCATCATCACTGAAACAAACACTGTTCAGCTCATGTCTTTTCCTTACATTAAAGCTTAATGACAAAAAATTGAAACTGTACAATGAGAACAAATGGATTCCTACTAGTCTTCTTTCTGTATTTGGTTTCAAAAGCTAAGGTAAATAGAGATGGAAACATTTCATCTTTGCTGAAATCAGCAATCCTAATGAACAGTTGTGAAAATTTAAAGCTTCACCCTTTGTAACTTCCTCAATGTTTTACTTCTCAAAATTTAACTGGAGGAACTGGGTTTGCTAAAGATCTGGTGTAGCACAACAGCTAGTTGAACCTTATTTTACCAGCTTACTATCTTCATGCAGCATTTTGTGTGGGTGTTTGCATCTTATTTAACCTTCCATATCTCAAACATTTCCAGTTTACCTGGGAGAGTTTTGCACATTCCAGAGCCCCTTGTTCAAAATTTAAATCAGTAACATTTTGATGTCATGAAAAGACATGATAGTATTGCCAAATCGGAAAAAAAAAAAGGAATTCTTTCACGGTGGTCCTTTTATGCTTGAATGGAGACAACATTCAGGTCAGTACCCAAGCTCTCACATGATTACAGTAAGTCACAGTAAGTATGAGGTCTGCTTCTGTGGCTTTTTTTGCCATTATTTTGGTGGCATACTACTATGCTGTGTAATTCTCTCATCACATTTGCTTCTGTGTAATGCCTGTAGGGAATTTCAGCAGTGACTTGCACAGCAAAATAACATCAGTAAATTATTTAAAATAGGTATAGTCACTTTAGTGTGGTTTAATAATTAAAAAAAAACTTTTAAGAAAAAGCCAGCTTCACAGAGACCTTTGGTAAAGAACCAAGAACTCTCATTTGAGAACTGGTGGCTCTGGCCAGCAGCCCTGAAGTTTTTGGATTACCATGAAATTGCCAGCTGTGACAGTTACAGGAAGATCCTCTCAAGCAACTTACAGCCTCTGGTGTCTGTCTTACTTTCTTGACACTTAGTAAATTCAGACCTAAATTATCATTGCATATTCAGATCATCAAAAGATCACCTCTCTCTTCTTTCCATTACTCTCTTTTAGATAAATGCTTAATAATGTAAATTAATCTAATAAGTTGAGTCTGTTACTGTAATGTAAAGTATTTTTTATAATTTATACAAAGCTTTTTATATAAAATGTGAAATGCTCACTCTCACTGTTTACATGCACATGCATATATATGCATATGTAATAGTATATATACAGTTAGAAAAGCCTATGGCTAGCATTTTATTTTCCACATATATAGCTATAAATCTCTGCGAAACCCAGTGTAAATTGTGATTTTAGCTTTATATTACAGCTTCATTCAGGAAGCCACGCAGAGAACAGTGTTTGCCTAAGGATGTAAAAATATTTTATTTCCCTGAGAAAAGAAGGTGGTTGCTATGGGACAGAAAGTTATCTAATGATGACTTTTCACAGATACATGCTACTGGACACAATTACAATATTCAAACCACAGTCGGTGAAAATGTTGATTTTTCTAGGATGTATTTTTGAAAGAATTTTCTTAGTGTAGATCTAGATACTTTCAAGAAAAAGAAGCAAGTATCTTTTCTGTAGGGTAAAATGTAATTGTTTTTTCTTTCCAGTCTTCCTAGAGTACTGTGCAAATGAAATATATTTGTTTAGTCAAACTAGCTTTAAAATACCTATGAAGAAAGGTGCAGTCCTTTTCAACGCTGAATGATGATTTCTTAAGGTGTTGCCTAGTACAAATAATGTTTTTTTGTGTGTAGCAATATAATTAAAGATTGAAGCAATAAGTGAAAATTATTCTGTAAATTTAATAATAACCCTCTGAAGTTGTATTTTTAAATGAGGGAAGCATTTAAATACTGATTTTGAAATGCTACTGTGCAGGTCTAAAAGCACCCTCAGCATCATCCTTTAACTAACCAAACAGAATTATTGACTCAAATGCAGGTGGGCTGTCTGGGGGTTGTTTGGCTGTGTGAAACGCATTATGATCCATTGCAAACCTTCTAATTAACTATCTTACCCCATCCTGCATGTTTAAGAGCTGTGGTTCTGTCTTTTCTCTTTCTCTTTTCCTGTGAGGTTTCCTTTGAGACAGAAGTTTTTACCAGCCCCTGATCTTCCCTGTATGGATGGGATACTGTGCCACTCCAAATGTACCTGAGTGGAGATTGAGAAAACTAATTACTTTAACTACAATTAAACACCATGTGACTAGGGACATTAAAATGCTAGATCTCTACAGATAGTTGATGCCTAATGGTGTAGAAAGGTACTGTTTAGGATGTTTTTTTGAACCCGTTGTGTGTTGGTGCTCCACTGAAGTATATCTTTCAGAATTCAATTGAATGATCTAGAAAACATGCTTAGTGGTCAATGCACCATCCCTTAGCAGCAGTGCATTTGCGGTCACTTTTCACTATCCAGGGTAATGGCAACCTGGCACATCAAGAAATTGTGTAGAGACTTCTCAGGTAGATCTGCATGGAGTACTTTGAGTAAAGGACGTCTTGTTAGCTGTAGCATAATGCTTGCCTTGCCAGACCTTCCTGACTCTTAAAAAATCACGCAGGAACCATGTTCCCTTTTGCTCTTTGGTCTGGGAATATGCTGCAGAAATGCCCAAGTCCAACAGCGCTGGCTGGATTTTGCTCTTCACTTGCTGCACACAGGTGCTTATGTTATTTACATGAGTTACTTAGCACTTGTACTCTTTTTAAAAAATGATTTTAATGTCTTTCCTAGCTTATTATGAACACTAATTTTTAATGCCCATAGATTAGTAATGCTTGTAATCCTAACACCTGAGAAAAATTTGTCTGTTCTTGAATGAAACACAAATTACGGTTGCTTTATATTATTTGTTTTCATTCCTTTCGTAATTTTATTCCCCTAACAAGCTTGAGGACCTTAGAGGCCTTGGTTCTCCAAAGAAATTTCTGCTGTGATCATGCTTGAAATTCCCACTAGCTATGTGTGGCTTGCATGACTGCATGCAAAAATTGCTGCTGTAGATCATCCTGCTTTTGGCACGAATAGCTAAGAATATGATCTTGCAATATGATTAGCATTCTTGTATCCTCCCAGATTCCCTGAGTGTTTCTAGCACTTAATATCAAGCTAGGTAAGTCTTACCTGTGCTATTTAAAAATTTTTTCTGAATGTGCTGTGTTTTGAGAGATTACTAAACTCAACAGACCATTGAGAGAGACCGTTTGCCATTGAGAGCCATCAGGATTTCTGTCCTCAGTGCATGCTTGTACCCCTTTTACTCAGAAATACCTGTCTGTGATTGTTGCATTAATATTAAATTTCTGCTTTGTTTCTATTTCCTATCTCCTTTTCCATAATTTTTCATACTGTTTAAAACTATTCCCTAAATTTTGTCTCATAGTAACCCTTAGATTCCTGTTTAACAACTTCAGCCATCTTTCACAGCCTCCTTACTCCAGTTCATTCATTACAGGCATTTCTGCAGCTGCAATGTTTTCTTCCAGCCAGTTTCTTGAACTGCCCATTCTTATGCTACCTGTGTGTGCTGTTATGTGCTTATGGAGTCTATTTATCACTACTAATCCAGTCTCTAGACTCTGAGGTTTCTTCTCTCCTCTTTTTCCTTTCTGTGTTTGCATGTCTTTTCCTTACAGTGCTCCCTGTTAGTGAGGACATGTTTCTTACCTGGCATTAACAGTTGTGTGCTGGGGGGTTTGTTCTGTCACTGACTCTAGGCATCACCTGCAGTAGGTAGGTATTGAAAACGCAGAATATTCATAGATGTAAAGTAGTAAAGCTGTAAAAACCAAGAAAATTATCATCAGCCACAGAACTTAATTAGGAGATAGCTGCTTCCCCCCCCCCCCGCTCCTTTTTCCTGTAAAGGGGAATGACAGAATGGATAAAGATCAATTGGATTTACAGACAAAGGTTTTCCCAGCCGTGATGGCACATAGCAACAATAGCCCTGACAGTTCAGCCCTTTAAGGAACACAGATAAAGGTTAAAATTGGTCGGTAATGGTTAATTAGTGAGTTTCTAAAATAAAATCCACATTGAGACAGAGTAAGGTGATGATAAGGAGAGAGAATCTGGATTTTGTTTATGATGCTATTTACCGCTACCAATACATATTTGCAGAAAAGGCTATCCATTCCTGTCAGTTAATGATCAGAAATTCTCCTATAGTCTCTTCTAAAAAAGCCTAACAAACTTTAAATGCTAAGCTTCTTAATCACGTAAGCTGAAAAAAGTACTAAGTCAAAGAAAACCCTGCCCCTTCTTTTAGATAATGGACCAGTGAGGCACTAGTTAAAAATGAATTTCCTGGTTACTATTTTGAACTTCATCTATTGTATATATTGAAAGTGTTTAAATAATGAAATGGAAGGCTTACTGGGTTGTTCTTCTGTTGGAGTTGTACTCTGGAGAGTACGATTCACAGCGATTGCTGTCTACAGTTGTGAAATTTTTCCCTTTGCTCCACAGATTCTACTCCCTTGATGGATCAAAGCAGCAAATTGGTTTTCTTCATTTCTTTTGCTAAGTCTAGGTTGCACGAGAATACAGGGCAACAGCAGAGGTAGGGATAAACTGCACTGCTCTGTACAGCTTTCAGAGTGAGATGTGACTCGTGATTGTGACGGGCTGTGGAGAGCTACCTACCCAGCAGCTTATCTGTCTGTTGTGAACCAGGGCTGCACCCTGTTTGCTCTTCCCAGTTACGTGCTCAGAAAAATCCATGAACTGTGCTTGTTCAAAGGAATAGTAGGGGAAGAGGAGAAATACTTCTGAATACCTTTTATACTTTTATACTGTTCTGTTCTTCTAGTTATCCTACATAGGTCCATTTCTGTTGTTCTGTACTACTCCTCTGTGGTGCATCATTCAAATGTTCCTTTATTTCTTGACTGGAATTCCGGTCCCATTAGAGTCCCTAGCAAAAGATGTAGCACCTTTACTGGAACTAGGATTTAAACAGCTGTGTCTTTCTGTTTATTCATTACTTAACCTGTAGAACAAGAGGTGCATCTCTTCCAATGTCAAAACTCAGTGGCTCTGTAAATGGTATAGGAGCTTGCTCAGAGTGTTTTTGTAGTCTTTCCTACAGAAATTTGAATCACTGATTAGTCACTCCTGCATCTTAATTATTTACTGTATTGCTTTTGGCTGCTATATGGTTTGATAAATCTTTATGTTAAACTGGTGTCTGGTATTCAGAAACTGAGTAAGATTTGAGAAGAGGCTCTAGGAATTGCATCTTACTCCCTCGTGACGCATCTGAATGAACGCTGCTTTCTTGTTTGTATACTATATGACATACACTTTCCCAAGTCATTCCTAAGCATCTTAAAGGAGTAATCTATTTGCATTTTCTCAACTGAAAATCTCTTTCAGATTATATCTCCCCTATTCACTGGGAATCACTGGAATTTCACTGTATTATCTTCCAGTCCTTCCACTTCCATTTATACTTTATTTCTTGACCTCAGATGTGTCCTGTGAGTCTCATTTATTTCTCTTCCTTCTTTTCTGCTGATAATTCCTTTGATGTTCCTTGCAGCTTCCCAACATAAAGGAAAGCATGGTCCTAGCCAGGGGGACTTAGGGTGAGTTATTTCTAAATTTCTTGCCAAATTCTTGACCAGAAAAAAATATATTAAGACTTTATGGAAAATTTGCTCTTGCAGTGATTCTATGAAAGTTTTTTCCAACTTCATAAACTTCTGTTTATTCTTGTTCTATTTCACCACCTTCCACCAACCACTGGTCAACTAATGGAGTGATCTTAGTCTTTCCTGACCTCCACTGGGGACACAGCATGGGAGGTGCAAATAATCTTTGTCTGTGTTTGTCCCTTGTTACAACAGGGATGTCCTGGGGACTGTGGTCACCTGTATGTTGTCTAGAAGTAGTGATTCCTCAGAAGTCAAAACTGCTGGGGGCTGCTTGCAGGATTGTTGCACCACAAGTTCCCGGTGAAACTGCCCGGTGTCCACTGGTGAAGCCGAGGGCTGGATCTTTCCTTCATTTTAGGACTCTATTGCAAACGTTAGTGAGCAAAAAAATGTTGCACAGAATTTGAACTCACTTCTCAAATGAAGCTTCCTAATGTAATATCTGAAATCTGTATTTTATGTTATCCTCTTTTATCTATTGTCTTATGTACTTTTTTCTTTTGATACGTAGTGTATTCTTCATGTACTCTTTTTGCTTATAAAGATGTATTATTACTTAAAATTTTCATACCTGAAATTGTGCCCTTGAATATGTGAGTACAATCATCATAACATAGTTTAGATGTGCTTCTGCAGGTGATGACAGACTAGATCCTAGGTGGTTAATGCCAAATGATCCTTCCTCTAATGAGCATACTGGTGGACACATACAGTAGTTAGACGTGTGTGCAGGTAATACCAACATGAGAATGATTTCTCTCCTAAACACACAATCTGCAATTATTCTGAAACATCAAGAATCTGCACCTTAAATGCCATGGCTTAGTAGAGAACAACATATGCAATTTGCTGATTTATACAATTACTCACCTTTCTCTGATCCCATTCTTTTTTAGTGATGTGCATTGCCATTTTCTACTGGCTTTATTTGCATCACTTCTTGTCTGGAAGAAAACAGAGTTATTTTGAAACTTAAACATGGAAGTCAAATTTTATTGTGGTACTCATGATGTCCTGGGGTGTGACTGCCAAGTAATATCCAGAACACTTCTGTTTTCATAGTACTGTCTTGGATGTCAGCCATGCATTTTCCGCTGAATTAATGAATATCATGTAGCTATATCTACCACTGCTGCCAGAAACATAAGAATAAATGATAATATTTCTGAAACAGTATGTACGTAAGATTACTTTTTGATAATGGGTTTTAAGCTTGCACATTCTTTATTCTTTCAATTGATCTTATTTACCTGCTCTGACTTACTAACCTATATAAACAAGAGTGTCCTTTTTTGTATTCTTGTTACCTAAAATCTAAACTCGGCTGGCAGTGTACCATCTCAAAACTTTATCTGCAGGCAACATCCAGAAATAAGCTACACTGGGGGAAAGAAAAAAGGTCGTCCCTCAACATTTTCAAACATTGTGAAATACAAGCGATAATGTCTTGAACCAGAAGTAGGCATAGTATTGCTAATATTACCTTAATTATTAATCCACCTCAAAAACTCTTCAGTGAGCAAGCTTTCCTTTCTCAATGGGATTAACCACTGAGAACATTACAAATGCTCAAACACCTACATATGTGTACGAAGATAACCCCCTGTTACAGCGGATACATTCTTTTTTTATCCTTTTTATTTATACCAGCATGATTCATTAACAGTTATTTTTGAGATGAAGAAATGTGGGCTACTAATATAATTTAAAATGCTGTTATTTTAATGAATAAGTCAGCAATGTTGTAGTTTCTTTTTAATACCAAATGTCTAAATGGATCTAAGGATAGTGAGACAATTATCAGCTTAAATTATTGGGTTTTATCTTTTAAAGATCCTACTTAATAACATGGCTTTAGATAGAGCTTGCTCTCCTCTATTTAGAAGCAAAGATATTTTGAGGGTTGAATGGTTGCATTACGTATCTACTATCTGTAGCATAAAAGACAACTGGAAATTTGCAGTGAGAGACTCTGTACTCAGGGAACCCAAATGTGCATCATCTCAAAAGTGTAAGGATAACTTGATTGGTGCTCACAGTGCTTAGGTCCACTTTGGAATTGACATGATGAGAATAAGAGCAAATGAGGAATTCTTGAAGATTGCTTATACTAGGTAAGAGGGAAAAGTGTGCAGAGGATAACATGGGTGCCATAATGACGGTTCTCACTAACTACACATTTGAGAAGCTACATCTACAATCACGTAAATGCTTTTTGCTTTCTAGATTATTATGCAATACGGATATTGCAATTATGCTCCTGCGGCGTATGGAGGTCTTAGTGGCTTCTTCTACATTCACGACCCCCAACAGTATTATCTCCTTAAATTCTTTCACTACTTGCTGATTCATGGGCTTCAGGGAGGCTGCAGAGTCAACAATTCAGTTCTCCTGGCACTTATGTTATGGTTCTGTTGATAATACCTCTGACAGAATAAAAATGGGCTCCTTTTGCTGTTCAACTGTAAAATGAAAGCAGTAATGCAAGTTTTTGGTCATTAAATACATCATAAAGTAGCATGCACTTGTGGGAAGCCAACCAATAGAATGAAAAGCTTTCACAGTTCTGTAGTTCCTTTGCTGGCAGTTCGAGCCCAACTCTGTCTTCTCAGTAAAATAATCTTTTCTCAATGAAAATATTACCCTCAAAGTGTAATAAGGTATTAAAAAGATACAATAATGTCATATTAACTGCTTGATTGTTCCCTCCTCTCTTCATAATTAAACTTCTGCATATGAAGATTGGGTGGGTTTTTTCCAGTATTGTTAGGCATTTTTGTGTTGCAGCTTCCTATAAATCTTCCTTTTCTCGATGAGCTACCTTGTATACTGTTTTCTTGCCCCCACCCTCCACCTTCTATCCCTATCCATTTGTCTTCATTGCTAATTCTATGTAACTTTGCCATGATGTGGTATCTGCTAGAAATTATCTCTCTTGATGCACTCTTATGTGCCATTTATTTCCCATTAGCTCTAGGTGGCAGGAATATTACCCTTAGAGAACTGGTGGTGGAAGCAGTGAAAGGCAACTGTAGCCATAAGAAGGGAAAACAAGATTGAAAAATGGCAGTGAAGGACACCAAGATTAAAGAGTTTACAAAAAGGGAGGAGCTGGAGCTAAAAGAAGATTCTGTGGATTTGTTTCATTGCTGTTTTCTTATAATTCCTGCCTGGGGCTAACTCACACTCATGCATGAACTTTAACATCATGGCTTGGTTTCTTCTGTCATTTGCTCTGTAGTAGGTCAGGAGTAACTGTATGTTCAAGAGACACTTGACCTGGATATGGGCTATAAAGCTGCCATTTCTGGTAGGTGTACTCCTCCATCCTTACGTACCTTCTGTTATCATTTAGACTTCTGCACAGGTACCTGAAAATGTTGTTGGAGCAGAGTGGATGCATTTCATATCTGATGTGCTGGGGGAATAGTGCTGAAAGATAAGAAGCCTGGAGAATTGGATCCAACTGACTGACACCTAAAATAGTACAAATAGATTACCCAAGCTCCCCCCCTGCCCAGTAACTACAGTTGTCTGTATAAATTGTACTAGTATAATGCATGTGTGTCTGGCATACCATTTGACCAGTTCAGCTAGTTATATATTTTGTAACTTCTACGAGAGTCCAATCTTTTTTTCCTTTTTTTTTTTCCCTCATTGAGAGCAATATACACTTTTCAGTTATGAAAATGGTGTTATTCTAAATAAAACTGACATGATCCACCAACACTTTTGGAAGCACAGATGCTTTGTCCCACTATTTACTAAAGAGGTTCACACTTAGATTAAAGCAGTGAAATCAAATCACTGAATAAAGCCTGGAACAACATAATGATTTAAGGAATTCGTTGAGAGCTTTTGGTAGGAGGAAAGTTACACAAAGGCAAAATTAGATTGTTTTCTGTACAACACCAGAACACAGAAACAGCACGCAATCCAATATTGGCACATTTGTTTTTCTAAGCATCTTGTATAGTTTCATTTGTCTTTGTTCTCCTCTGCAACATCAGACTGCAACCCACAAATTCATATACTGTGTCCAAGGCCCATCAGCGTCAGACATTAAAAGAAGAATCAGGCATCTTTGTTTGCAGGAGCTACCAGCCATGAATTTCTTCTCTCTCTGAATGACACTTTTTTTATTTTTTTTTTTTAGCATAAACTATGTGGGTTGGGATATGCACAGCCCCCTGATGTTAAATGATATTTTTCCCAACTCAGTGTATACATAATGCAAAGACGAAATTATTTTGTGGTGTAATTCAATGCTTCTGAATGGTGTTGCATCAGGACTAGATTTCCCAGTGTATTATTAGTGGAGAAAATTGCACCATACTTTCACCAGTTTGTTTAAGAAGCATAAGAATTTGTAGTGGGATATAATTATATTTGATTTGTATTTTCTATCTTACTGTTGGAGGTAAAAGAATGCAGCTTCAGGGGTTCACACTTGAATGCTTTCAGTTCAAGCTGATGTTCTGAGCTAAACAGATCTTTCTGTCCAGGTACTCTACAAGTTGCTAATCTCTTGCTTCAATGACACTTCTAAGTAGCTGGTTACTAATAGGCTGCTGCTGTATAAAGGTGAACAGTCCTGGATGAGTTCTACTTGCTTACAAAAACAAACCTTGAAATCAGCCCAGTTAATATTTGAAGAAATCAGTTAAAACAAGTAGTTTCATACTTTATCTGCTGCAAATCACCCATTGCCTTTTTTGAAAGGGTTCACAATAACTATTTGCTTTTTAAAAGATTTTCTTTTTCCTTGTCTTCACAACCAGCAGAGAAAACTGTTTGTTATCTGGATGCACAAATGTATAGAAGTTAGATACAGATGTTTATTGTAGTTATTTGTATTATTCAGAGTCAGGTTGGATGCTACTTTCAGCCCAAACATACGTAATGAAAATGAGGGGCTATGGGTGCTCTGGGAGTATAAAACCTTGAGAAACACTTGTCAGAGCTGGCCTTTCCATTCCCCACCTCTGGCTGAGGGAAAATGTGCTGCAGAAAAAAACCTACATAAAATACAGGTTTTTATTTGTATAAGTTGCTTTTTTGTTACAGCAGTATACCTGTTAGAATGAAAGTGAGCCATACATATTTTAGTCAAATAGGCTGCTTTCTTCGACATTGCTGATGGATTTCAATCATGTTTTAAAATTCTTCTTCAGCTATTGTAGCTTTCTCTCATTGCATTTGCTTTCCTCTCTCTTCAAGCTGCTACTTGCAAGACATCTCCCTCATTATTGGCCATTGTTTCCTCCCCGCTTCCAGCCTTTCACATGAAATAGGAGGGTTTCATTTGCCCACCTTTTCACCTTCCATTGTTCTGCTTCTATCCACACCCCTGACCCAGATTCCTCATGCAATTTCAGGCTACAAAGCAGCCTCTCATCCTTGGGGACGGAGGTTTTATTTCAGTTCTCGGATAAATTCTAATCTGTGTATCTGTATCACTGCAGTCAGAGCTTCAGATACATTGCCACATAGAGCCTGGGTAAATTTTTTTAGAAAAAGGGAAACCCCATGATATTCAAGATCTTTTGGATCATAATTTCTTAACCTATTATCTTCTAACCTATCAATGAGATTTCAGACATCTGTTCTGACATGTAACAACTTTTAAGCAAGACAGCAATTTTAAAATGTAATCTAAATAGAAGATTCTCTGATTCTTCTTGTTGTTGTGTAAGCATCTGAAAGTAAAGCATTAAGGTGAACATGTCTCCCTTCTGCAGAAACATGCAGCTCTTTGAATGTTATTCTTGCATTATGGCTATAATCTTAGTGAAGGCTTATCTATAATCATATGTGTATAGCAGGAGAGGGATTGATTTTCATTTCCCATCATTTTAAGCTCATTTACGTGTGGCAACTGTATATTCATCAACTTTTAAGTTCCTTTGAAATGTACCCACAAACACATACACCTCACCTGCTTAGTTCTTAAAATACTTCTGGTAACAGGAGTTAAGTGTTTTCTGCAGAATTGAAGAGCCCAGTAGTGGCCAGTTCACTTCACCACACAAAAAATAGCCTCTTATTAAGCCTCCCACACAGTTGTGGCTTTTGCTGGATATCTGAGAGCTGTTCATCTCCCTGTTGTTGTTTTTTAAGCAAGTTCTGTGAATGTGCTAGGCTCCACGTGAGAGCAGAGACTGGCCCTTGTCACATAGAGCGAAGTTTCGGGAAGGCAATGTAACAGAAATGCCAGGTGACGGAAGGGGTGTCTGGCACATGGCTGTGCAACTTACACTGCTATTTTTTGTTTTTCTTTCTAATTGATAACTCTTGCCATCTGTTCCTGAACCATCCCTCTGCTCTCCTTTCCTACACACAGTCTCCTGCCCCCATTCTAACCTTCAAACTTGGACCAACTGCCCGAAGGCTGCTAACAAGAGCTGACTGATACCACCAGTAGCTGGGTGGTAAGGAGATGCTAATGGTGATGAGTGAGATACTAATGTTAGGTCAGCTAAGGCTGGGCTCTTCGAGCATCATTTGAATGGGCTCAGATGCTTCTCTGTCAGTGCTGCTTTAACTGCAGGTTCCTGAGCAAACTCTCCAGATTTTTTCAGGAAAAAAATACCAACCCACCCTTTGCTTTATAAAGTAGGTTTAGTTGTTCCCCTGAGGTAGATTCCTTCTGGATCTGTCACCACTGCCTCTGTTCCCGACCACCTTCTGGCTTTCTGGAATAAGTAAGTAATCTAGAAGCACTGTACCAAGCTAGGTTGTTGGAGGTTTTTTTTGTTTGGTGGTTGGTTTTTTTTTTTCCTTTCAAGAGTCTCTTTGTACTTTACAGTCTATATTTTAATCTGTCTTTTCTTGTCTAACTCTCTATTTGGTGGCTTAGCATATGGAAGCCTATTTTACATTGGAGAGAAATGCATTTATACATGCTAAGAACTGTATTTTTAACAAAAACCTAGATGTGTATACAAGTTAAAGGGATTTTTCTGGCAAGAACTCCGAAATGGACAAAATCAAAAAAGAATAAAGCGTGGCAATTGTAACTGTGTTCTACCATTATCTGAGAAGCCCTTGCTCTTAGAGGTGGGTTGGTGGGACAATTAAGTAAGAGTGTAGATTTGGTCAGATAATTTTTTGCTTTTTCTAAAGGCATTTAAGTGCCTAAAAATAGATCCTCGACATTATGTAAGTCACTGATTTTCCATAGATTTCTGATGGGGAGCTATGGACTGAAATACCTATAAAATTTGGAAGCCTATTGTGAGAAATATACAAAAAAATACTAATCCAAATTAAGAGCCCATGTTTTGATTTCTGTTTAAGGTGGCCTTTTCTTCTTAGAGCCATCCCCATGCAGAGCTCACATACATTTTCCTGAGCATCTGCCAAAGAAGTAGGAAAAGTAGGGCTTACCTCACCTCTGTTTGTAAGGTTCTTCATGATTTTTAGATTATTGTTGCTAATGGCTTGTGGCTTATGTTATTGTTGTGTGCTGGCATAGTCAAATTACTAGGTTTTTGTCCTGAGCTAATAATACCAAGACTACCACTGTGAGGCAGAAAATCTTTCAGGAAAAGGTGGAAGCTGCTGGAATATTGTCTTTTTTAACTTCCCAATACCACAGATCTTAGGACTTTAGTTAAAATAAACAGATTCTAATAAGCTATTAGTGAAAATTAGAACAAATCAAAACCTGCAGCTGCATATAGTTCACTGACTTCCTTGATTGTTGTATTTTCCGATTGTACAACAGTGTTTATTGCAGTAGGCTCTGCCATGTAGGAAGAAATTGTATTTCCTGCATTGGGGAAAAGACAGACAGTTAAATGGAAGAAAATGATCACTCATCAGGTGATCTGTCTGATGGTGTAGATCAGAGAGATTTCCCACAGTTTCCACGAAACTCAGTACTTTCAAGTGGCTTTAATATTTTTTAATGTTTTTATAACACTGATTAGAAACCTCTAGATGATGAAATGCTACAGCTCTGGCAAGAATCTAATAAAAATACCCCCTGGAATTGATTTTGATTGACTACAGTTGCCTTGTCTGTTTTTATTTTACTGTATATGAACAGACATGAATGGGTAGAATTGAGTTAACCCTTTCCTTGCGTAACTGCTGTGATTAGGTGCTTAGGCTATCATTACTTTGAAATGCTGACACCCACGTAAAGGAAAAGGCAGTTTGAGGATTCGACTCCCAGGTTTCTACACCAGTGTCACCTTCTCAGTAAAATGCTCAGGATGTTCTGCTTAGAGAAACATGAGCAACGCTGAGATCCCATCCCTTTGTAGATAGTTAATGCTTAGAGCCTGTATGTAATTTTCTGTGACTGGTGTTCTGGTTATTAAAGCACAGAACTGAGCATAGGGAGGCAGTGATTTTCTTCTTTTCCTGGGGGCGTGACAGGTAATTCTCCTCTTGAGGTATACAGGGATCAATCTATGCTCTATATTGTCAATAAAGTATATTGCCCTACACTCTGTGAAATTAGGATGAACTCCCTAGGAAGCCCGTGCCTGCGGGCATTATGGCAGCGGCAGTGCTTGAAGCTATGGAGATGCTGTGCAATGGCACAGCCCTTCTGTTATCATGCGGTTGCCAAAAGTAAGGGTCACCAGCAAGCACTTGCCTAACTTTTCCAAAGGACTCTCTCAGCCCCGTCAGAAATCAAAAATTGAGATGTCAGTCTCTTTCCTGAGCATTTCAGGAACTACCACCATAAAACTTACTTCTGTCTGTCTCCATTTGGCTATCAAAGCACAACAACTACCAGATACTGAGGTTTTCACGCAGAATTCACAAGCCTTCTATACTATTGGCTAAGTTTAGTTAGAAAGCTCTATGGAAATGTCAGGAATTATCAATAATTATAGTACCTTTGTCATTTGCAGCTCCAAATATAATTAGAGGGATTGAATGAAGATATTAGAAAGAGTAACACACAGAGCTTATAGCTCAACTTAGTGGCGTGGTTGTTCCAGTGTATCAGTTCTTGTTCTGGAAATTATATTGATTCTTCTGAGGCGCTAATTAATGTACATATTTATAAGTTTGTGAATAACAGTTCAAAGTTATTCTTTAAAAAGCGTTTCATCTTTTCAAAGTTAAGAAGAAAATTCTTCCTGTCAGATAAAGACATTTAATGATACATATCTGCTGTGTCTGACATTTCCTCTGGTGGGGTTTCTACCTGCTAAGAATAGTTGCTTTTAAAAATAAATTGAACTAAAAGGTAAAGTTGTATTAATTTAGAGAAATATTCCCTCCTTTATAAATTAATAACTATGTAAGCACTGGAATGTTAAATTAAGTTTAAACTATTCAATTTATTTATGCTTACTAATTCTTTTTGGTGTTATGTTGAATATGAGATCATTGTGTCATACATACAGAGGTTAAATCCATTGAAGTAATTTATTTTCTGTCTTTCTTGAAGCAGTTTTCTCAGTAAGAAAAAGACCTAATTTTCAAAATAGGTGCATTAGCGATCAGCAGAGATGTCTGAAATGGAGTACATATTTATTAACTGTTATATAGTTTATACTATTTGAAGGCAATTTTTTAATGTAGGTTACTTTTTTTTTTTTTAAACAGTGAATTTTTTATTCTTTGGAAGCTTTATATTTTAAATTTAACTATTTATGCTTAAAATTTTTGTGATTGTTAGCACCTCCCCCTGCTTCCTATCTGCCCATTTCAGTTATTTGCTCGTCCTCTGGGAGCATGGTTGCACTGGCTGGCATAGCTATCTGTATGATTATTTTTCAGAATTAGTACTTTAAAAGCTGCTGTGACGACATCATTTATTTTCTGGCATCTACACTGAATTTAGCACAATGGCCTGGTCAAATTTTCTGATTTTTGCCCTGTGCAAAAAGAAATTCTGCTTTATTCCAGTGCATTGGAAGGGGAGTTAAAAAGCAATTGTGCTTGTATCTTGTCTGTTTCAGACTGGAATATAGGCCATGTTTAGATATTCTCTTTAGTGGCAGTTTTGTCTTCATTCTAACGTAGTTATGTGAAGCTTGGTGTTATTTGTACTTTTCCTCAAATTGGTTTTTTGGAGCATCACAGTAAGCAAGAGAATAAATAGCAAAAAAAAAAAAAAAAAAAAAAACCCAGCAACAAAATAAATATAAAAAATCCAATAAAAAGAAAAAAAAAAAAAAAAAAAAAAAAGCCAGCAAGAAAATAAATAGAAAAAAGCCAATAAATAGAAAAAAGCCTCTGTGCACTGAGAGTCAGCTGTGGAAGTTTAAAAGCCAAATGCGCTTCTAAAGCAGCTCTCATCTCTGTCAAGGTTTTCCTTTCCCCAGTTGAAGGCTGTGGAGTGCCGTTGCAAAGTACCTTTTCACACCTCGCTCCCCCCTGCCCTTCGCAAATATGAATTTTTGGCCCCCTCGGAGCTCTGGCCGCCTGCATCTCCCTCAGCCCAGCGTTCACTGCTGCACAAATGCAGCGCTTGTGGAAGCAAGAGTATCATCTGCAAGGCTGTGGCGGTGGTGTTCACATGACTAATGCTGTGAAAGATAGCAAGATTTTTTTTTTTTTTTTTGAGCAGCTCCAGTCTATGCACAGTTGGCTCCCAGCTGACAGACAGAATGTGGGGTGGGCTTTGTCACCAGAACGCTGGGTACTGCATGCCCAGCTATGCTCGCAATTACACAGTGCCCAGAAACCTGCTGCTTATGTCAGGGTGCAGGCAGCCTGAACACATAGAAATTGGGTAGCTTTATTTTATTTTATTTTTTTTATTATTATTTTTTGCCTTTTTCTTCCCAGCAAAGGTTATATAATGAGGGGATTGCTGCTAAAGTAAAAAGGGAAAATGAAGTCTTTGTTAAATGCCTTCACAAAGAAAGAAGGTAAGCAATGAAAGCAGAACACTTTGATGTTTCAGACTGGTGTTTTCTTGTGTACATTTAATATGATCGGCTTAGTGACTCTATAATTAATTCCTGCAATTTCTTTTTCAAAATTATTTTATGTTAAACAGTCCATTTAGGCAACTGATTATTAAAGCTGGATGTGACTTTATTCATTTTAGGTTTTTCTCTGAAGAATCAAGTAGTTATAAAAATGTTTTTGTTCCCTAAGAACTGCATTTGAAGACACATAAGGAATTTCCTAGGTTAATTTTGTCAGTGAATGGTGCTGAATTGCCCCTTCAGATGTATGAAGTGCCAGGAATAGAATTCTGAGAGCAGGAGGAAGGATTAAATGATACTTTCAGGTATGCTTTTTGGGATGATAATTTTAAACTTTAGGGGCATGAAATCAGTTCAGACATTTTCATGTCATTTTATATCAAGTGTTTTTCCCAAACAAGTTTTGCAACAGTTATACTTAACAGTTCTGATCATGGTGAAATATTAAGGAAAAAATAGTGTCCAGCAGGGGTTAAAGTGTGAACATTTGCATTTCATCATTTTGTGTTGTAGTTGTTTTTTTTTTTTATTATTATTGTAAAAGTAATATAAATAATGCTTATAAGAAGCAGCTAAAAAAATATCCACCCACTTACAGTTTGCAGTTTGCTGGGGAAAAGAAACAGTTGGGTGGAATATTAATCACTTTAGGCACGGAAATGTTTATTTTTAACTCTTTCTATAAAAATTTGTGTTAGACACACGTCAATTGGTGAAATTAGTTGTCCCCTCTCCTGTTTATTTTCTGTAGTAGAGGCTAATTTTGCTTTTAGTTCTCTCCTTAAGAATAGGACATTAATAGCAAAGCAAAAGCTAACTCCTAAACGGTCATGTAAAATCCTTGTAAGGTATGTAAGGGGAAAAGAACTAATTTAATCTGGTACCTGGAGAGTGTGTATATATACACAGTATACCCTGTTTTTCAGTAGGAATGAATGTGCCAGTTTTGTGTTTTCTAAAATCTGTCTGTATAAATGTGTTCAGCAGTTCCCTGTCCATCCTGTCACCGTGCCTGAGCACCGTGCCCCTTGTGCTTCCTCCCCCTGCTGCCAGAAGATATCCCACCAGCCTCTCAGAAGTTACAGTAAACATCCCCAAAATGTTGGCAATATTTACGTTTATCAATCTGTGGCTGGAAGGCTCGGCAGTCTGCTTGGAGTGTTACCTGTTTAAGTTAATGAAAAATTAAAATTGAAAGATCAAATCCAGTTTTTACTCAAGTCCAAGACAAACTTTGGTTACCCTAAGGGAACAGTGTTAGATCTTCAGGTAGCAAACCTGTATATGCAAAACATTCCCTATACCCAGTTTTGTGTGCCTTCTCCTTTTCTGAAATTATTACAGTAGCTCTTCTGCTTCATTTTACCTGGGGAAGATCCCTGTCTTCAATGACATAATTTCTAGAGTTGTATTCTGAATGTCAAAAATACAGGAATGCACAAATGGCATGTCTGTGTCACAGACATCAATCTAGAGGATCTGTATATGTCAATTTTGGAAATAAGTGCTGTGAGTTTTCTTTAAGTTAGTACTAACCGGGGCTTTCACTGTAACATTTGAAGCACCAAGGTGCTTTCAGTTACACACTCTGCTGCTTTGAAACATTAACAACACACGAAATACGAAACACTTCGAATATTCTGAAAATTACACGAAGTTTCTGCCAGTTTCTAGCATGAATATTGGACTTCTATGCTTTATCCCCTTTAATAGCTTTTAAAGAGTACTTCCCTTATTTCAGCCTTGTTTCAAATGAAATATTATGGAAATAAATTTAAAGCCCTTTTTCTCTATGCCCCCTGTTCTCGTTTGGTTGTTCTGATGCTGTTGAGCTATTTACCAGAGAAAGTTTCAGGTCATTAGAAATATGAAGGATGATATTTTAAAATAATTCAGAATTGCAGTTAATCATAACTGATTCTGGTGAAAAATTATACAAACCGTTCTTTTACTTGCAGTTCCATCTTCATTTTATGTTATAAATATGCTTTCAGTTTTGCTCTGAAACCTTAAATTTTGCTGTGTTCTCTGAATTAAAGGCTGTATTTCAAGGCAGGACAGATTGATTCCTATGTATATTCATATTTATGTGAATTTATTTACTTGCACAGTATGACAGACATTCTTATTCTGGTTTTTGTGTGTTTTTGAAGGGTATTGAATGCATAGACATTTCTGGCACTTTATAAATGGCACTTACTGACACTTTAGACATGTAGGATGATATTTTGTGGGGTTTCTTTTCCAATTGAAATACGATTTTTTGAAAATTACAACAGCTCAATAAAGTTCTCAGAATAATGCCTGGCTGCCTTTTGTTAGTTATACTACTGCAACTTCTCAAACGTAAATATGTGTGCTTTGGATCAAATCCTGTGACCCCACAGGTGCCACTGCAATAAATCAATGAGAGTAGTTGCATGAATGGGGACAGAGGCAAGCGTGAGTTTTCAGGGTCAGATCCTTTATTACCTTATAATATGGGTAGGAGATGCTATCGCATCTAGTGATAGCTGGGTGCCTTTTATTAGGAGATTTGCCTTTTAAGTTGCACTTGGATCTGACCCATTACAGTGAGAGAAGGAGATCTGGAAAATGTAGTGTCTGCTTGTACAAATTCTCATATGACTGCAGCACTGTACCAGTAACGCTGATGAAAGAATGGGCCCTGTGGTTTGTATTAGATCTTTATTGCCCTTGCTTTTGTTTTCTGTTATGACTATTTCATTAGCTAGTGTATTGCAGCCTTTGGATGCAGTCATGTTCTCTTTGGGACACAGCGCATGATGGAGTGAGCGTATTACCCTCGGGTAATATGTTCTATATACAATAGTAATAGATGCAATAGAAATGCCTAGATTAGAAAGAGGGGAATACCTAGGGACTACAGCAATGTAATAGAGTTCTGCCAGGAGAAAAATCTATGTCCTCAATTTTTAACCTGGAAGATGGGGATAAGGTGACTATTAACACTACAGATTTCAGGTTAGGCCTGAACCTGCGATGGAACAAAATTCTCCTGGGTTGGGTGCCAATGGGAGAAGGAAGTTAGAAGTTCACACATGAAAACTTCTGCCTATCGGCCCTGTTCTGTGACTTTCTGATTGAATATGACAGCATAGCGCAAATATGAACTTTTTGAGACTCAAACTTGGCAATAATGAGGTGTTTCCCATTTCCTAGGCCATAGTTGAGACTGTTCAGCAGGCTCATGCTGGTGGTGCTGCCTAACTATTTATTAAAGCCAGTAAACAGGTTAAGGTTGCTCAGTTGTTTTCCATTTTAATGATGTTTTTAAAGGTGATGAATTCTATTAGCTATGCAGGCAAGGTAGTGTTTCTGTCTCCACAGAAGAAACAATGCCGTATGTTGCTAAATCTTTTTATGGGGTGGTAAACACATATGGATGGTGAAATCATCTGAGATTACTCTGGATGTCTGTCTTTACACAGTGCCCTTTAGAGAGGCTCCCACCTATTCAAACAGAAGGCGGAGACCCCCAAGCACCTTAGCAGCACCTCGGATCTTGCTTCGTTCCAACAGCGACAACAATCTGAACATCAACAACCTCCCTGAGTGGTCAGCCTCCTCTTCTGCTTCTTCACACCGCAGCCTTTCACCTCATCTACTTCAACAGATGCAGAATAATCCTAATGGAACTGTAAAAACTGTGGGGAGTTACACGCCATCCTCCCGGAGCCGGTCGCCGTCCCTAAACAGGCTGGGAGAGGATGCCAAACGGCAGCAGCACAGGCACATCAGGTGACTTTTTGACTATTTGCACAGCATGAAATATCCCTAATGTCATCATGCTGGACTGCCATGTTCTTTTATGTTATTTATATGCCTGTTTTGCACTCTATAAAATATATAGGTAATACAATCTCAGCACAGTGGAATATGTCCAAGTGTGAATATTTTAACTGGAAGCTCCAGCTGAAGCCAGCTGTTTCCTCACAGAGCTCCAGCAGCCAGGCAGACTTTAAAGTTCAGCAAATCAAAGCAGTGACTTATCACTAAGTTTGCACTTCCAAATCAGGGTGCTAATTCTCAAGATCTTTTAATAGTTGCAATAGTGATTGTATTTAACAGCAAAGTAAAATGTTTCCGAGATGCTTGGTCCCTTCATGAAAATATTGGTCATGTGTGAAACCTGTGTTGGAGCTGCTCATGGGTGATGAATTAGAGACTGTTTAAGTTCTCTCTTCTGTAGATGTGTGCTGAACCAAAGAGTAGAATGGAGGGAATAACTGGGGGGAATAAGTGGGGCTGTGTAGGAGGCTGGCCTAGAGCAAAGGGGGCATCTTGAGATGGTGGTGATAGATGGCATGGGTTTCTTTCATGATGATCTTTGCTGTGGGGTTGTTCTTTCCCTATGACTTTGCTGCTCTTCCTTTCCTCTTGAATTACAAATGTGATTTAGCAGGCACTCTCTGCAAATGTCCTGCAGCTATGTCCCACTGAGGAGCAAATCTTGACTAATTAGAGTGATGTAGTTATTGTAAGTAATACAATAAAACAGAAGATTGTGCCTGCGTTTTGATCACAAATGGGGGCTTCAGCTTTGTGAAGCCACTGCCCTGTGAATAGGCGCTTGCAGCTTCACTTTGAGGAAGACTTGGGAACTGCACACATATCACAAGTGTGCAAGTGATGGGGCTGCGCTAGGACAAGGGGTTAATGTGCAGGGCTGCAAAAATGAAGGGAGGCAGAGCTGAGTACGGATGGAGAGAATTAGAGCTTAATTGTTTTGACCAAAAACATCTAATTTAGTGGTCATTTAAAGTATCAGGCTTTGTCTGTCGTGTTTCCTAATGTCAAAAAACATCCACTCTTCAGAGCAGAAAATGACGTGAGTATTGTTAAGAAATGCAGCTGTTGGTTTCTCTTTGTCATTTGTAAATGGATCTTTACTTGAGTCTTCAAGTCAGTGAAACAAAATGTCATGTAGTTGAAGCTGTCACCTGTTACCTTGCACATTTTCCTCTCCTCGGCTGTAGGTGCCCAAATGACAAGCACTATTTGTGATAGTGACAATTCTGCTGGAGAGTGGGAATACAGTGCATTGTGAAAAAAAGTTGTCTGAAATGTAAGAATCACTGGAAGGAAGAGGATGCAAAATTCTTGTGCCAGTGGTGTCATGCAGTAGAGCAAGCTCATCTTACCTTGTTGTATGTTACAATAATGGCAAAACCTCATTTGGTTTTAAGTTGGGTGACGCTTTCTCACAGAGACCCATATCAGCTTAAAAACAGTCTGTAATGAGGCTTTGCTTAGGTGATGGGGTGGCCGTGAGGTGCTTTTCAGAGAGTGAGCCCTCATATTCCACTGGTGATGCCAGTGTGGTGGGTGTGATGCCACCCAAGTGGGAAGTTTTACCTTAGAGTCAAAGACTATTATAGCTGGAAGGGATAAAAAGCACCTTTTCATCAATATTTCTGGAATACGCACTTCCAAATTCTTGAAGTGGAAACAATCTGGGCATGGGCACAACTGAATAATATTTTTTTTAATAAGCAAACATTTATTTACATTGACTTTATTCAGCCACTTTCTTCTTCCTTTTCTGAAAGGAGAATGATTTTCAAAATGATTTTGAAAACTAGCACAATTGACAGTGGAAACCAATGTAATTCCTGAATTTTTGTGGAACTAAAATTTTGGCCTTTCTCTTAGTGCATCAGTATCACAGCTACTTAAACGCTACCTGGCTGCAGAGGGTCGTATGTATCATCAAGACTTGTTTCAGAGATGTCCAGAGTATGTGCAAGTACTGAGAAGAGAGCTGGAGGCTCTCTACATTTAAAGACAACTAAAAGGATTTTATGTATCATTTTTCCTGCAAGCAATGCCTTTTCTTGCCACAGGCCCATTTTGCCATCATGAATGGCACCTTACATGACACTTTCCTCACAGATTTTGTTTAACTGTGTGACCACCTACTTACTGTCAGCTAAATGTGGGAATTGTTGCTGTCTCTGCTTATTATTTGCAAATAATACATTCACCACGGAGCTGTTGCTCCTCTTAGATGAAAAAGCCCTTTTTGACATAGGAGTAGATTGGGTTCTGGAGCAGAAGCAGCCAGAAGGGGTAGGTTAATGGAGAAGGTTAGAGCGTGACAAAGGGTTAATGAGGTTTGTGAGCTTTGTGTTGTGGAAAGGGGCTGGAATGTGATGCTGGAAGGGGTACATGTGAACTTTACAGCCTGTGCGGCTCAAGTGTTTATCTTCTCGTGAAGCTACTGCTTTTCATACCAAACTGGTTTGGAGGGGGAGGCTGGGGGAGGCAGGGGAACTGGCACCTCGCTGTGGGATTTGTCCTGTGGTGATTAGTGAAAGGAGATGCCAGTACAGCCTCAGTCAGGGCTGAGCCGTCCAGGATGGCCACCTTCTTCTGGGTGAGAGGGAAACATGTCAACACGTCTTCTGCAATCTCCGCATCCTCCTCCTGCTCTGTCATGGCAAGGGATTTGCTGGCTGGGAGCCCAAGCTGGGGACAAGGAGGGAGAGGAAAGTTCTTTTTTTGTCATCTATCCTGTGTTGCAGCCCTGATTTCCATTAGGAAGCCTGTCTCTTGAGAAACGATGCATTCAGTGTGAAGGTTAAATATGCCATTTCCCCCTCCTCTTGCAGTAAGAGAAAAAATGAATGTATTTTCTGTGATAGGAGTCAAAGAGGATGCTGGGACATAACATTGTGAATAGCTTCTACCAGACTAGGCAGAAAATACAGCTTGATCCAAGTGGAAATCGGATGTATAGCAACAGTTTATAGATCTGGGTTTTTTTATGGTGATGACTGTTTCTTTGCTTAAAAGAAAAAGGGAACGGAGCAGAGGAACAGAAACCCAAACGTCATCTTTTCCTGTCTTCCATTAAACAACTGTGAGAGTTGGCTGAGGTTTCTCATACAAACTCCATCACAGACATGCGACCAGAGCTCACTTTTAAACCATTAAGTATGACTTATCTTTATTACCACCTGCTCACAGTAATAGAAGAACAGAACAACAAGGTGAAATGGGATGCTATTCCAAACAGTAAAGAAGTTACTGCAGGAAAATGGAGGTGTTCGTGATATGGAAGATCCACTATGTTTGGTTTTTTACCAGACAACTTCTTTACCTGCATTGAGAGCCTTATTGACTCTTATTTTGGTAGATTGATTAAAAAAAAAACAGGGCAAAGAAACAGTAAACTCCGGCCCTCATATTTCATTTTGCTTATAGCAGTTTGAGATCTTTTCTTTCTTCTTCCAAGAAAGTAAGTGGAGTGTTACAATGCTACTTCACCATTAAATCATTCTTCCTTTGGTACCTGGTACCCTATTTTTTTCTATAAATCTTCATGAATATTCTTCTTTCTCATGATTTTTTACTGTTTCTAGACTTTCTGTGCAAGACCTCAAGTTTTAATGTTATTTGTTTTGGTTTTTGTTGTAGAGTTGAATAGCGGTGTGTTGCAAGTTTGTTATGATATCTTCTCTAGGTTTTCCACCCTCTTTATTTTTTGCCTCTTTCTCTTTTTGTGTATTTTTGACAGTTCACTCATTGTTCTGCAGGCTTAGTAATGATCTTAATGCATTGTTCACTGGCTTTCAATAATTTGTTTCTTTATACACCATAAGTAGATTGAGTGTTGTCTGATGACCTATGGCTTATCTGGGCATACCATTCTGAAGTCATTGGAAGAGCTACTGACTGCCATCAGTAAGAAATGATCTTTTGAAGAATATGTTAGCCATAAGAACCATGCTTTGTGCAGATCTAAAATTTAGCTTCAGGCCTTGGAGTGATGAAGTAACTTGATTATTCAGTCAATATTTCAGTTGTCTTGATTGTTCAGTTAGCGTTACAATATTACAGAGATACCCATTCCCAACAATGATTGTAAATACTGACATCTTGAAGTCTCTGACAAATTGTGATGCTTGTAATATATGATTTGCATATAATTTTAAACTTCATCAGGGTCTGTGAACATGCAAGCTTAATTTGCAGGAAAACTAAAAACTTTAGTGTTATGTGTTTCCTTTTCTAAGCTATCATGGTCATGTGAATATTGATCGTGTTTCATATTGCAAGATTTCAACCATTAAAAGCATGTGTTTAGGCTGAAAAATGTGTATTTCTTCTGCAGAGTTATGTGTTTTACTGGAAGGCAATTATGTTATTCACTGCTTAATTTAATCCTGCTAATGTGATGGTAAATGATTAACTTTGCTCGTTTTAAATAAACCGTTAATGTTTTTTTAATTTCAATTTCCAGTGCCGTTTACAGTCCTAGTGCCAACAAGGATACTCTGTCTGCCTTGGATTATCAGGGTCCAAAACGCAAGCTTTACAGTGCTGTACCTGGAAGACTTTTTATTGTCGTAAAGCCATATCAACCTCAAGGGGAAGGGGAAATTCATCTGCACAAAGGAGATAGAGTCAAAGGTGAGTATGTAATTCATTTTGAATAAACATTTTCTCCTGCTAGATGGAAATCTTACTTTAAAATTCTCTTCTATTTTAAGGGGGGAAAAAAAGTTCAGTAGAAGTGCTTTTATGCATTTGTTTCTTTACAGGGTATTTTGCTTCTAGATCTATTTTGTAACCAATGCGTATTTAGCTACTGTTTTGACTGTAAGCGACTTCAAAGTACTACTACAATGCAGAAATATGTGCAGTAATAGCAGCATTGTCTTTTACACAGAGCACGTAATTTGCTTCTGTAGTCATTATAGAAAGACAACTCCAGGGCTTTGAAAGGTTGTAAACATGTCAGCTATCTAAGCAGCTCAGGAAGGAAACAGGGATAAGGTCAAGTCTGTTTCAAACCCTTTCCTCAAGGAACAATTTATTGGTTAAGTAGGAAAAGCCCGCTCCTGAAAGTTAGTATAAGAAGATAGGTAGAACCTACTGTAAATATTTTGGGGACGAAGTGTGGCGGTGCATGTATAATTTCTGTCCACCATTGCGCTTCTCAACTATGTTAAAATCAAGGCCAAACTTTGTGTTAATATGTTGAAGACAGTAAGTACATCCAGGTACAACTGAGAAAGTGGGCAATGTGGTTTACAGGACTGACCTTCCAGAAGGTGCATTGTTACGCAGTTTCAGCTGTGGTTTTGCCCATCCAGGTAAAACTGGTCATGGAATAAAAAGATCTTCTACTCAATCCATACAAACCAAATACCAGTTATGGAAATCAAATAAAAGGGAATAAATTCACTGTCCTAAATAAAAGTGTTAAGCAGCTGAAAATTTCCTTGCAACTGAAGCTACTTATCTTACAAAGGAAAACTTCAAACATCTCCTCCCTTGAGCCTGCAAAGAGTAGTTGGAAAAAAAGGGGGAGCCATTAGAAGGTATTTTTGTATTTTTATTTTTGGATGTGGCTGATTATGAACCGTTTGTGGGTTTAGTAATTTTTGTTAACTCAAACCTTCAGAAGGTGTAGGACAGAAATCTGAAGAATGCTGCATTGAAAGATAAAACATATGCAAGATTCATTATAAATGCAAGGATGAAGGAGGAAGGTTAAACTTAGGAGAGCTGATGATGTCTGTAGGGCTGAAAAGATAATTTTGCAGCTCTGGGAGATTGTGCCCTTATCAGGTAGGAAGCAATGATTATGATCAAAAGAGAATAGCACACAAGAACTTTTTGAAAAGCCCATATAAACACTTCATAAAACATTATAAAAGTTCCCAATTAATGGAAGTTATCTAGGCTAGAGTAAAATTAATGGAAGGCAAGCAAAGCTCTGAAGCTATAGAATTTCTTGGGAATGCCAAATATCAAATAAAATCCAAGTCATAAAAACCAGAAGTCATCTTCAAATTAAAACAAAATTGACAGAGCTTTGCATGGTTTGGGAACTGGCTTTGCAAGCATCCAGTATATGAGAATAAATGCAAGAGAAGTAATACATAATAGGACTTCATAAAAGCCTTCAGGTGTTGAAAGTCTAGAGAGAGGCAAAGCTACATTATAAGTAACAACCATGCAAAAACGTAAAGCAAATGAAGAGCTAATTGATCTTTTCATACCTTTACAAGAGAATACTGGCTCTTGGGTTAAATTGTGAAGGCCTGGGGTCTTCTGTTTTGAGTATGGAGTTCTCACTGGAAGGGTGGATGAACAAAGCAGTTGAGAAAGATGGCCAATTACAAGAAGATGAAGAAAAATGTTGTGTATAGTGAGGGGGAAAAAAAGGACGTTAAAAAAAGCAAGGCTTAAGCACACCCAGAACTCTTTGCTTATTCGTAATCTCAGATAATTTAACAATACCAGGAAGAATTGCTGGTACCAACAATTTCTTGGGTCGTGAGTGGTACTAAATAACTTTCTGCACGGATTGTGTTTAACAGATATCTAGGAGGTGCCAGCAGATAAAGAATGGGTATGGTTGAGCATCATCATCTATACTTTGAGGGATGTTGGACACAGTTGTGTTCAGTTGACTTGTTGGATTTAAAGATGTCGCAATGTCTTTGTTTATGTAGAGGATCTAACATCAACATAGATTCTTGTCACCAACATAAAACAATACAGACTCCAGGCAGTTCTGGAGAAAGACAAGACAGAAAATGTGTTGCCTGGCAAAAGAGGAAATAGTTCAACAAGTTGCTTGGGATGCTCAATTTTGTAGAGGCATTTGTTATCAGACTGGTTGTTTACATTAGAATTTGAGACTATTACATGCAAAAATACCCTAAGAATAAGATACTTACATTTCAATGAAGAGTTTAATATTTCTAAAAAATTAGTTCAGGAGCCCTTGGTTCTAAATTATTATGACGGTAACTGGAAAACAATGCAAGAAGAAATTAGTCCACTTTTCAAGTCGTCTTGCAGTAGTATGATCTAAACTTGAGACCAATGATTTTTGTGGGGGACACTAACCAATGAATGTCAAAATGCTGAAATAGAAAATGAGATTGTGTCTGGTCTGTGAGTTTTGAATCTATCTTTATGGGGAAAGTGTATGTTTCCTGAAACCGACTATAAATTAATTATTACTGTTAGAAAAAGGGGGATATGCCCATCCAACATCAAATCATCCCTTCAGGGATTCTCTTTTCAGCTTCAAGTATATGATTTGCACATAGAATTAAAGTCTGACAGAGGTCTAGCATTTGCAGGCACACTTATTTTGGAGCATTTTATAGAACTTTGATGCAGTAGTCTAGTAAGATTTCTGTACATGTCAGTTTCCTTTTAGAAAAAGTTTGGAAACAGAAAAAGTGTACATCAGGATTGTCAGTGTTACTACTTAGGATGAAATCTCGTGAAGCGTAGTTTAAGGCTGTTTGCACGGCAAGGCTGGAACACTGTATGACAGACTCCCATTGCTAATCAGAGGAAAAGCTTCCAGGACAAGATCAAATCCTATTTTGTGTTACCGTGTCAATGGTTCCTCAGTTGCCATAAAAAATACATCAGAATGAACACAACAAGATCATATAGAGAACAAAGAGCCCAGGTATAAAGACAGCGATGCTTTAAAAAGGTCTCAGTTGTATGATAGCATTGAGGAAGCCATTCAAATTTAGCATATGTGACAAAAATCCAGGTTCAATTAAAACTGGATTCATGTCCCTGTTCCAGTCAAAATGTAATTATTTATAGAGAATAAAAAAAATTACTCCATTATGGGAGATCGATAGGCTCCCGCTCCATCATCCAAAAGCACAGGCAGTAGAGCTTTTACAATCCGCAGCACTTCTTGCGTGCTGTGTGAGTGTGAGAACCTCTGACTATAAGGAAGTCCTGCTTTTTTTCTCTTTCTGAGCAGAATTTCCACTCAGTATTGGATATATTTTCTGTCTTCTAGAGACTTGCTTAACAAGACCATGATGCAGTCAGCACTGAGGCTTTGATTTTTTGGGGGTACGCATTGTTGTTTGGGGTTTAGTGACTCACCGTGTGGAGGAAGCGAAAGAACATTAAACCCCGTGTAATTCAGTTTTTCCTCACTTTGGAAAAACCTTAGCCTCACAATTAAAACAAAAAAGCTTTGCCTTAGTCCCTCTCCTTTACCAGCTTGGTAGCTGCACTGTTCTGTATAAAACACTGAAGCTGATGTACTGACTTCTTGGATTGTTTTGAGGGATTCAAACGTGGATTGGTGTTTGGCACAGTGTTCTGACCTGTGTCAGTCTGACCCTGGGGAGATGTTCATCACAAGTACATCCCATGAGACTGATCACAGTAAAGATGTAGCAAGGCATTCATTACAGGGATAAAAACCCAGAACAACATATTAGAGAAAGGGATTAGTTGGGAAATGTTTTTATGGATTTTCTTTTTCCACTTGGTAGAATTAGAAGGGTCACGGAGAGGGATGAATTCCTAAACTCTTGATGAAAAGTACTTTCATCAGATGAAGATGAGGCAGATTTTTTTTCTTTTCTAAAACTGCTAGAAGTGCATGAGTGACAATAGTTTACAGTATACAATACAAGGAAACTGCTCAGAGAAAGCTGTGAATGGACAAGGTCCAAAGAAAATGTAAACTATAAACAAAATGGTCTTGTATTAATAGTACATTACATAGCCTGTACCAAAATATCTGCTTTATTTTTAGTTGTTAGTCATACACACTGACATCATTTGTGTGTCTGCCACTCATGAGAGAAGGGCCATGGGTGCTGTAAAAATAAATCTGATATCTTTATTTGTACAAGAACAACCCTAATTTTTTGTTTTCATATAAATGAAGAAGACCTAGCGTCACTCTTCACTGAAACACTTGAACGTATTTTGTTTCTTTCTTCATTCTGTATCTAAAAGTCCATAGCAATAAATCTGCCACAATCCAAACACACGTGTATATAAAGTATCTGTAAAATGTGTTTTAATCAGCGTTTGTGTTGCTAAATTTAGTTCTTACACTGGAAATCAAGTGGCCTCTTTTATGTCAAAACTCAGGTGTATGAAGAGAATGCAGTGCTCCAAAGTTCTTTGTGAGCAAAGAATTAGTAGTTTTCTTTGTTGTGAAGATAAAGCAATACAGAAGTATCTGCATCCTTGAGAAGGTTACCTGTGATTCAGATCTGTACTAGCATACCTTGTTGGAAAGGTAACCAATATGTGTTCTGGGTACCAATCAACATGGTGCAGCCCATCTCCAGTCACTTAGAAACAAAACAATCAAAATTGTTTTCAGAATCTATGTTATATTAAAACATCCCTGAAATACATATGAGTTATCCCTCACTGCCTGGAAAGAAAAAACCCACATGGTTGCCTGATCCGAATACTTTGAGAACTTTTGAAGTCTCACTGTGCTCACACTTCTGTTTTTCTTGTCTTCCTATGTGTTTTTATTACAGCATTTCCATTTGCCATGTGATTTCTAGTTATTTCTTCCATTTTTCAGGTCCCAGGTCATAGCATTGTTTGTCCATGAGTGGCTTCCAACTGTAAATTTTTATTTTCCTCTCTTATTTTTGTTGCCTGCATTGATATTACTACCTCCTCTCTTTCACCTGGAGGGCAAACAGAATACAGGGCTAGTTCTGGAAAATGCTTAGTTTCTTTAACTCTTACTGTGATTAAACACATTTTCTAGTGCTTAGTATCTAGAAAAAAGGGGAGTTATTTCAGTATCTCAGATATGCTCCAACAGACTTTTTCGTGAACCTTCTGAGATGCCTCCTGTGCAGGCACAGTCTGCACATCTGAGAAGAGTTTACCACAAGCAAGGTCTGTTCTCAGCTACATTTTCTGGGGTCAGAGAAACGGTAGTAATTCAGTACTAGCGATTCAAGCATCTGTTCTGGGCAGAAAGTCAGTAGTTCTCAGCATTAGAAAGATTGACCCTTGCAATAGTACTTTTATGTCAGTGTGATCTCAGCCAGTAGGGCAATCCAAATATATCGCTAACATTTTCATTTCTTGTGAAATCTACTTGTAAGTCATTTTGAAAAAGAAAGATTATTAAACCCCTGCTGTGCTTGAAGATATTGCCAACAGACAGTGCTTGTGGGCAGAGGGAAAGTCGGTCTCTTGGGTTTTTGCACTTGTTAGATTAGTAAATAAAATACTGGAAGCGGAAGTCTCAGAAATACTGTTTTGTTTCTTCAAGAGCATTTTGTACTTTGTGTGAATAAGTATGGCAGCAAAATTTAACCTGAGAGGTTGGCATAAGCATTGTTTTGCTACGCTTTTATATGCAGGATGAAATTAATGTGAAATGGAATGTTAATCTTACTCAGAATCATTGGTCTACTTTGCTTCCAAACTTTCTCCTGGCTTGACTGGTTTGATTTAAATTCCTGACATAAATAATTATGACTCATCACAGATAATAACCTAACTCATTTCTTCAAGTTCCTTGTATTTGAAGAGCAGGAGAGAGTTGTGCTACAAACTTATATATCAGAGTGTTGTAACAAAGACACGGCCTTGCTCCCGCTCTGACAGGAGAGCTTCCTTTGCTGCTGAGGCTGTGAGAAAGTGATTAGGATGTAAGAGCATCTGCAAATCCCTTTCGTCTTTGCTCTTGACTACTTAAAGGCAGCCTTCCTTCAGTAGGCAATAACTGGCCCAAAATATTCAGGAGACAGGGAGTACCAGAAGACTGAGAGGAGCTGTGAATGCCATCTGAGCACATGAGCATAGTCTGACACCATAGTACAGGCGCCAGATCTAAGTTGGTTTGGGACCTCTTCTCAAGATTAATGCTCTCTATTCTGCATTCCCTTGACCTGTTGTTTGGACATCACTGTGGAGAAGAGCAAACTTGACTCTGTTCACACCTTCCTCAACAGCAATGGTGATCAACATTACAAATGGATGGATTTTTCCAGTGCTTGATTTGAATTTGTGTCCCAAATCAAACAGCACAGCTTATTCAGTTCTATTTCAATTGAGCCATATTTCCCTCAGAGGTAAAGGTTTATGTGCAGATTATTGTATTTGTAGATTTTGATATAGTGAATTGTTGCTCTGTTAATAGTCACTGTCATCTTCTCATCCCAAGGTCCTTTTTCCTGAACATTGCTTGTTTGCACTGTTTCTTTCTTGAGAAAGTAGATGTGATAAAAGATGAAAAGCTGTTTTAAGTCATGATCTAGCCTGACACTGAATGTAGCCACAGTGGTTTGGGCTGATGGCATGCACCCAAAACCTGAAGCTGAGGCTCCTTTAGTCTTACAATCTGCTTGCAGTGTGGGTGGCCATAGAGACTGATGGGACACAGGGAGATGTGCAGTAAGCTCAGGGTATGGCAGTTAGACAGTTAGGAGAAGTTAAATACTGAATTACACTTAAATCCTGAATTACAGGTAGGTAAGGGAGCTTTTCAGCTAAACCAGCAGAGTCACTTGGATTACAGAAAGGTAGACTCCTGGAAGCCACAGCTGGATCACACTTTTGATTTGGAGGCAAAATTGGAAGTTAAATGTAAGTTTAAAAAGTGAGGAATATTTTCTGTCCATGTTATTTCCCTAATTTGGTTTCTCTGTGAGGTCCCATAGCCCATGATGGGAAAGAACTGCTGAATTTGCTTCACTAGGAAAAGAAATATCTGTGGAGCCGCAGTCAAATGTGACTGCTCAGGTCAATTATACAAAATCATTAACTGCAGATAAATGAGGCTTTCCTTCCAGATTGTATGTGGACTGCACAAGAACATTTTCTGCATGGCAGCTGGGGCACAGTCACTTGTTTGCGTGCTGGAGGCCTTAATGTGGCTGTCATCAGGGCGATAGACAATGACTTCCATTCCAGTCCTGTTGCACTGATCTCAAGTTATGTCAGTCTCTCTTGGTTAAGTCTTTGCAAGCCAGAAATGGTCTGCCCATGAGGCAGAACAGACAGATCCTGTTCATCATTAATCACAGGGAGGAAGGGTGGGATATCTATCAGGAGCAAGAAGGGGTAGATAAAGAAATAGAGTAAAATTTGAATTAAAAGCAGGTTTTAAGAAAAATATCTCTCTTTAAGAGAGAGCAAGATTTAAGTTGTAACTTGTGCTGACCTTCATTTATGTTGTGTGCAAAGTCTGAGACAAGTTGCAGTTCAGATGCAGGGCGAGGTCACTCTGCACAGTACTTGTCTCCTAATACTGTTTTTGATTTACCTGGTTGTATGCAAAAATAGATCAGACACTGGATTTTTCTTTACATTGATATGTGTGCTTAGGAAATAAGTTGTCATTACAACTCAAGTTTAGGGACAAACAGTTTTAAGTTGTAACCATTTTAGGGGCAATTTTGAGAAAAATTGCTTTAGTCATTGAAACAGGTATTCTTACATAGGTTACCTGTCATTTGGAAGCTCTCGTTCCAAACGGCAAATAATTCTGAAAATTTACATTCAGGCAATAGATATTTCTACAAACGAAAAGCCTAAATTATAATATTTAGTATTTCTGAGAGAAAAGAAGTAAGATCTCTACCCACTGGCAATTAAAAATCTATTTTAAAAAAGCAAATCCACAAGATTGTTACCTGAGGACACAAAACCAGAGTTCAGATTTGCACTGAATCTTGCTTAGCTAGAATTTAGATGAAAACCCTTTGCATTTCATTAGGTAAGTGGCATTTGTTACCAATAACAGAACAATGGAATCAAGGTAAATAACATATTCATGCTGCAGTTTGAATGGAAGGGGCACTGTCACCATCCCTTTCAGATTAAGAGTGCAATGCTGAAATTTTCTGCTTTCTTCTGTGTGGTCTGGAGGGTTATCAGCTTATATAATTCCACATCTCACTAAAAGTATTGAGGTCTTCAGCCGCTCTTGATTAACAGATACAACTTTAACTTTTAGCTCTGATACATTCTTACATCAGCATAGGCTAGTTAAGCTACTAGATTTTTCAATGGATTTTCAACTTTGTTGCCGTTCTGTTAATTTTTTCTTTTTTTCTCCTGTGGAAATGTTATTCTTTTCCCAGAAGATGATCTGTCATTCCCAATCCATATAATTATTTCTTTTCCCAAGAAAGAAGAATGCAGTTTATATGAGTACTAAAAATTGATTGTAGATATCACAAAGACATTTTAGGTATATCCTGTAGCAGCAGTAAAGGCAATGGCCTGAATTTGACTGTAAATTTAATTGATTTTTTTGCAAATAAGGATATCTAGAGTAATCCACTCTTGGAAATTTCAGTATCACAAGGAATTTAGAAGTAGTATGCACCATCAGTTCGTGGAAAAATATACTCTTATTTTTTGATTGTGGCATAATGAGGGGAGCTGTAATGTGGAGGAATATAACCTGTGTTGTTTTGGTTAAAGTGATTTTTTGATAGTATATTGAGTAATTAAGCTGAGATGAACATGTTTATTAATATTAATCACAATATATACATTGCCAATAAATTAAAGAAATTGCAAGAGACAAAACATCCTGTGCCAGATTGGCACTATGTATAATTTTCTTGTGTTTTTCTCTGGACTTTGGCAAAGCAGAATCTGGGTAATACTAAGTATAATACCCTAAAGACATTAAAATATGAGATCCTGATTGGCTCCTGCCTATACATGTTTTCCTGTTATTCAATTGTTTGGTATTTGTCCAGTTTTTATTTGCTGTTTTGTTCGTATAATTGAACATAATTCTTGTTTTAAACTATACTTTTGTTGTAAAAAGGCATACCAGGATTCATGATGTCACTAGAACCTTAATTTTACTTTTATAACATCAGATTCTTTTTGCAATTCATGTTGTGTGTAAAGAGACTCTGGCCTGCTCTTGCCATAGCAACCACATCTTTTGTTTTCACCAAAAGCAAAAGAAAAAATACTGGAAATTATAAAGCTTAATTATTAATTTTGGGAAAGTTTTCCTTTGATTTGCCATTGTTACGTCCTTCAGAAGGGGAAATGTTGGTTAGAAAATCTCTTGCTGGTACCAAATTATCTATTACAGCGTGTCTCTTAAGCGGTATTGTGAGAGGGAAAAGACAGAAATTAAGACCTCGTTCTAATAAAAAAACCCCCAAACATTTATGAGTAAAAAAGATAAATTATATTTTTTGATTTACCCTTGGAGTTCCCAGTTACCCACATTGGGATACATGGTGTTGCCAATTTTTATAGGTCTGTAGATTATCATGCTTCGGCTCCTGCTGCAGAATTTCTTATTAATGGCATCACCTGAGATACATTAAAAAGATCATTAAAGTTTTTTGGTCGTGCAGAACCATCTAGATGTGAACTTCCACATTTTGAGTATTAGGCCATATGTTTTCCCTTCACCTCACCAACGATTTGTCTTTCTCTCTGCACATCAGCTGTATCCCTGGCTACCCCATGTTTGCCTCGTGTGTCATCTTCGTGCCTCTTGCAGTTCCATCAGGCTTTTCCTTCTTTTCTTGCCACCCATAATGATGTTTTTCCTTGATAGTAAGTCAAAAGTGAGTATGACAGTAGTCATTTTGTTTGTAGATACAATCTCTAGGCAGGCTTGAACCAGAATTGTGAAGGCTGTCTGCATTCTGGTGACACCTCATTTCCCCTTCTATGTCTTTTCTGTAGACATGTCTTCAGGCAGGACTATGTATATTTTTGCTTCGCTCTTGCTATTAGTGATTGCTAATATTTAATAATTCATGTAATAATGATCTAAAGTGGGACTGGTTTTGCTCTGTAGCAATCACTTCTTGCCTTGCACTCACAGATACACTTACAAAGCAAATTGCTTTTCCCATCTTGATTTGGATGTCTTATCAGCTGCTACTACCGTAAACAGATGAAATTACTGTATGGGTGTGAAATATCCAACTTCCTCCTTACAGTGCAAATGGTTTTTGGAAATATCCATGTAATTTGGAGCGTCAAAATAGCAGATCTGACAGATTAATAAAATACTACATTAGGGTAGTCTTTCTCAATCTCTGAGTAGGTTTTGTTCTCCCTATCTTGCCAGTTTGTGGAGTGAAATCAGGGCTGAGATTCAGTGCTGAAAACTCTCCTCAAAAAGCCTTAATTACTTGCAATAGGAATCTTTCACTGTCTCACATTTGAAAATTCCTTTTGGCTGGAGTCCTACACTGACTTTTATGTTTTGAAATGAAATCAATGTACAGTAGGATCTTACTCTAATTATAATATCTATATGTGTTATTAACTTTTCGTATTTCCTTATCTCATATTTAAGAAATGCACGCTATTCTTATGTGAACAGAGGTTACATTGTTAAAAATATATTGGAATATATATATATATATACACACATATATGGAATATATATTAGGCTTCAGTTTTATGTAACACTGAATGATCAGATTGACTTTCTGTGTTATTGTGCACAGGTTTTAAACATTTTCAAGAACAACTGGAATTTATCAACATAGTTTTTCATTATGCCCCAAATTTATATTTATTAATATTTTAATTTATATTTTATTTATATTATTAATACAATTAAAGCACAGGTCTGGTTTCTTCATTTTTGCTTGCATTTAAATGTAGAAGTGAAATATTTTCTGCTTATGTTAACAACATCAATAGGTGTTAGGTAACTAAAAGAAAAGGTATGCTAAAGATTTTTTTATCCAGCTTAAGTGTCACTGTAGATTTGTTGGTGTCTTCCAAGTGCCCTCCCCCATTATCCCATAACTACCTGAGAAGGTATAGTTTTCTCCATATATGTCAGAAAGATACTTGATAGATTGTGCATTTGGGACCCATCCAGGTGTAGGATTTTGCCTTATTGGATACATTTCCTGGGGCTTAATATGTACTTGTTATTGACAGTGATGTTTAAATGTGCAGTTCATTAAATCTGTATCTCTGAATTTACTACATTAAAAGACTTAAAATTGATACATTTAAAAACATTTTTCTGTCAAGTATCTGTCAAATATGTTAGTAGATATTCATCCATGCTTTGTAAGTAATGTCACAAATAGCTTAAGATTGCATTAATGAAAAACCAGGTGAACATTTCATTTCAAATGCAGTTTTACAGATCCTGGTGTGTCAAACCAGAGTTCTTGTCATCTCTTTAACATTACCAAGATTTTTTTCTTTTTTTTTTTTGTTGGCCTATAGTTGATTTGATTTTCATCTTACTCTATAGTAGGGCAAATCAAGTTCACGTTCAGTGCCATTGAGTCACAGCAGTTCCACTGATACAGAGTTCAATTGCAGTCAGGGTCGGGGACTATGATTTGAAAACCTGATAAGGTATGTTTTAACAGCGCAAAGAGTGCTTGTGTTGGGGATCATCAAAGTAGCTCTGAGCAAGTTAATATCCCTACCATACTGAAATACCCTGCAGAGATATTATCCCAGGTCTTGCAAACCATATGTATACGTTAGCAAAGAGATGTGCTTGGGCTAATCAGCCTTGATTTTCAGGAGGGCCAGTTGGCTTGGCTGGCTTAGCTAGCACACAACTAATGGAGCTGTACTGCCTTGACTTCCAGGGGCTTATTTTTGGTAGCTTGGGGACCTCTCTACCAAACACTGTGCTTCGTACAGGTGTACTCTGGGGACCTGTGTTGTATGACTGAGCTACATTCCCAATCAACCTATTTAGAAGAGCTAACTGTGTTTTTGTTAATAATATCACTTTTGTTCCAATATTAATATATAGTATCTTTTAAACAGTACATTTATGTTCTTTTAATGTACATTAAGCATACAGTGATTTGTAGGAACTTCTATAAAATTAATTTAAACATAATACTTAGCAAATATTTAGGATCCTTTCATTACTGTAATTCATCTCCAATTGCTTAGTGGTAAAAACGTACACTGTTGTTCTGCAGTCTTTTGTCACAATCCTTGTTGAGTCCTAAGACTGATATCAAGACACTTAGAAATACAGGTTAAAGCTTTTGCTTCTATTGGTAAATCATTCCCCTACCTATTGTCACTACCTTCTACGGAGGAAAATCATTGAAACTTTTCAAAAGGCATCCACAGTGTGTATCGCGCCTATGGGATATTCAAGCATTTGCTGTGTACTCAAACCATTAAATCATATTACTTGACCTACATTACAAATCTCTGGAGCTACCCACTAAATAAAATAGCATGTTTCCTTAGGAAGCAGAGAACATGAGATACCCTAATATGTATTATTCAAACCCAATTTCAATGTGGGTTCAGTTTTACAATGGATTCAGCACTTCAGCTTAATTTGAATAGTCAAGACAAATTTTTTTGATCTTAGTATGACCATGCATTTATCCTTGATAAAAGCAGCAACGAGAAAACTGGAAATGGAAAGAATTATATAAGGGCCAAGGAAGCATGTGACAAAAATAAATTTGGGAAGAGGTTCCAAAGACTGATCAGGGAGGGTCACATTTAGATTACTCTCTGCCCATTTTGGGGGTACCAGCATTTGAGTTATTGTACAAAGTTTGCTTTTACCAACGTGATATTCAGCTAGTAGTGAATGTGTTATGTAACTGATTTTGGTATTTACATGAGAAGAGAAAAATGTCTAATGCTTCCTATGTGTCTCTCTATTTAGTTTTAAGCATTGGTGAAGGTGGATTCTGGGAAGGCAGCACCCGGGGACATATTGGATGGTTTCCTGCAGAATGTGTTGAAGAAGTTCAGTGTAAACCAAATGAAAGCAAACCAGGTAATCAGATCAAGTTCCTGTTGAATCCTAACGATGACAAATGTGATGTGTCTGTCCAAGCAGAGAGGCAGCCTAGACGGTAATGTGTTATACAGCAGTGTGTTTGTGCAATACTAGAAGCTAGAGAATTAAATAAAGCTGAGGTGCTGAATTAAAAAATAAAGATGGGTTTATTGATCAGATTTTTCTGGATGCTGGCCAAGCAAACGATCTTTCTCATGAGGGTCTGTGCTGCGAAGTACTGCAAAAGCTTTTAGGCACAACCGTATGCAGACATTTTGTAAAGCATTATGCTACATTTTATTTTCTTACTGTAAGGGAGAATGGCTAATTAGACAATTAAATAATGGAAGAAAAACTGGTCCATCATCTCCCAATCTGTCGTAGTCATACAATGTATTTAGCTCTTGTTCATAGCAACAGAGTTCCCTCTGTTGACCTTTTGCTAAATTTTAGAGGCAGCATCCATTAGTGGGATGTCCCGTATACATCCTTACTGATGACAAAGGAAATAGAATCCTCCTTTATCATACACTTGTATTGCCATAAGTAAGTAAAACACAAGTGACTTTAAGCCAGGAGTCTTTACAGTTCTGGTATAATAAAAGAAAAAGAAATGTTCATTAAAGCACGTTATTTTAAGAATTATCTACCATCTCATAATTTTTCTGCTTTTAAGAATTAAGATGTGAGGACATCCTCTCTAATTAAAAGCTCATTATAAATGAGCTCTGAAAATATAATTAACGTTCTCCAGGAGTGTATGCAGTTTAAAAGTAACTATTGGTGTGCTTTGGATCTCTGATGTATTGATTAATAACTTTTGGCATTGCACAGACGATACACTAAAATTTATGCATCGTATCATTCATTCATGAACATTGTTCTTTTATGTATGTCATTATAAAACTGCGCAGGTATACTTTTTTTTTTTAATATACACCCACTGTATTAACATGATAGAATGGAAAAGAATGCATTGGACAAGGTAATTGTTCCAAAGTAATAAGGATTTGCAAATATTTATAATATTTGATAAGTATTTTAATTTCATCAATTATAATGGAAGTTGTGGTAAGATGAAATAGAGTTTAAGACGTGAGCAGAAGAGGAGGCAAAAATATAGCTTTTTTAATATAAAAAGTTTAAAAGATTGAGGGAATGAGGCATCAGGGACACTGCTCTGGATAACTAAACACTGTGTGAAAAGGTTATACTTCCTTTCCTATTTCCCTTTTGAGAGAGAGAAAGAGAAGGAGGCAGAAACAGATCTAATATTTTGAGAGAATGGATTTAGGCTCTGAGAATAGGGAGAGAATAGTTGTGTAACGCTTAAAAGAGCAAAGAACAAACCAGAATTTAAAAACGGAGGAGTATTAAACAAGAGGAAGATTCAGGTTGGAATTGGCAAATTTGGAAGCAGTACGGTTCTCAAACACTAGATGTAAAAAGAAGGTAACTAGTTGCAATTCTAGTGTGATTTCATTTGGTGGAAAGATTGTGGAAGAGGAATAAATTGAGTCAGTGTGCAACATGAGCTGGTGAAGAGCCATGTGTGAACTGTTCTGAAGACCCTTCAACAAAACTTTCAGAAAGATGTAGTCTATGTAAGTAAGTAATCATAAACGCCTTTCTTGAGTCTATCGTGGCAATTCTGCATTAAATTAGAGCTGTGCATTTGTCTCGAAATCTGAAGAAAATTCTGAGGAGGGGCATTAAATTAAGTTCTAAAATATGAAAGGAGTTTTGCATCTTCTTTAGTGGTTTTGGAGAGAAGGTAACTAAACCTGTTTGTTACAAATCCTCAAAAATCTTTTCAAGAAATACTGTAGGAAGTAAATTCAATATGTGACATGATTGCTTTAATATATGACAAGATTGTTTTCAAGCAAAAATTTTTTTGATCATTCAAAGGAAAATGAAAATTAAGAAAAAAATTGTCACAAGAATAGCAAAAGGATTACCAAAGCTGAAAGTGTTAAAAGAATATAAAGAGAAACATCTTACAAATTTTCTGACATGAAGTTATGAAAACTTATGTCGTGTCTGACAAAACACCAGAGCGTTTACTGTAATTTCTACCTTTTGCATGCTATTGTCTTTCTGATTGTTTTCCTATTTGCTTATAGTATAGTGTGAATAATGATATTAACATAACTATAGACTTTAAATATACCATTCTTCTACTCTGAAAAAGATGCAAATACAATTAAACACACATGAAATGGGCACATTTTCTATACCTTTGAACTTGTGCACTCATATATTTTGCTGGGCTGTCTTGAAAAATGTCCTGTACCCAGAAGGCACAAATGAGGTATAGTGTTTCTCTGTATAATGCGATAGAGGTTGGAGCTGTGTGAAATATATGAAATCCACAGTATGTGCCACATTATTATTGAAATATGGTATGGGCTGAAAGCAGCTGATCACTGAATTGCTCTATGCAGTTAGCTCCATTCCCTTTGCATAGGAAACAATGGAAATGAAAGAGAAGAGCTTTATAAGCAAAAATCAGCCAGTACTCCCTCTGAGTACAAATGCAAAAGTGGTTTAGAAAAATGTGTTAAGCATGGTGAAATGATTAGAAATTAAATTAGGTCTACTGGGATTGCTGAAAGAACATCAGCTGAGAAACATCACAAACTTGTGTGAGTTGCAAGAATTTGCATCATGGACTTTGCAAAGCAGCAGAACTTCTTATAGTAATGATTTAGAAAGTAGATAATTTTAATGTGTAGGAAATGAATCTCAAACTCAGCCTTTTTCAGACCAGCACCACAGTAACAGTTCTTTCCTATAAATGAGATTTAGTAACATTTCTTCAAACAGCTTCCCTTTGCTATTAAGTTTGAATAATTGTGTTTAATAGTAGCTTGTCATTTGCACGCCACTAATGAAAAAAAGAGAAATAGTTCTTGGGAAAAACAAACCACAATTAAACACTACATGCCCAGTAAAACTAGCGGGCAGGTGTTTCATGTCATGCTGATGTATAATCTCATTTCTAAGACAAGTTCAATTTTCAGGGAACTTCATTGCCATCCTGACTGTTCTCTGGAAGTAGGCAGTACAGAACAGCACCAGGTTCCTGTGATCTCTTCAAAGGTATCATGCTAGCTTGGCAAGTTCTGTTTTCAAAAAAAATATCCCGTTGACTGGCATGACTTCTATATCCCTTCTTTAATAGTTCATTAACTGAGACTTGTAGGAATTATTCCATTATTTTGCTAGGACTGATGCCAGGCTTATAGGCTTTTAATTATCCAGGTTGTCTCATTTGCCCTTTAATAGCACTGGCACAGGATCCTTTCTGCCTTTCAGTCTTAAGAAGTTTCCGTGACATTTCGAGATCTAATGAAAAAAGAACAACAAAGAAAATAGTTATGAGTGGTCTGCTAAGTTCTTTTGCCTGCTTTTAAAAAAATTCTTAGACACAAAAACCGTCATACTATCTCATTTTAAAAAGTGTAGCCTTAGTAGCCAGTTTTTAACATTCCTCAGAATTACTCTTAGAGTGAAAATATTTCTTCAGATGAGATTGATACATCTTGCTTTTTCCCTGTACAAACACAGAATACAAAGGTTACGTATTTCTTCTTTCTGTGTTGGCAGTTTTCCTATGTTATTCAGTGATGAACCAATTCCATTCTCAAATTTCTTTGTATCCTAAATATGTGAAAGTTCACCATGGTGGTTTGCTAAAATATTCTGGGCAGGTTGAAGAAAGTTCTGTGCAGGAGAAGCTTGATTTGTATAAAATCCTAGTTAACTGAAATCTATGCAAATGCGAGGCACTAGCTTGTGTTAATAGACTTCTTAACAGGATTTATTAGCCAAGTGCTGTTGGTGCTGCAGATGATCAGAGGTCATCTTGGATCTCAGGCAGCAGTAGTTTGCATCCACTGAGAATACACTGTGTGACGTAGCTTTAATTTTTCTGCCTATAAAAAAAGGCAAAGCTTTTCATTTTACCGGTTTATTTTTTCCTTAACATTCATTATCCTTCTTAAAATAGTAAGAATTCATACCTACTACCTTTCAATGGGAAATGAAGTACAGTAGAATCTGTAGTCCATAAAACCAGCTGTCCCACCAATGGAGGACACATTTTTCCTTCTGCTAAAGTTTAGGTATTTCCATTTGCTTTTCTTCCTTCATAGGGTTTTAGTCTGACTTGAGTGATTTACTACAAAAATGCTTTCCATTAGACTTGTGATTTTATACTCCATGTCCTTCAGAATTCAGAGATATAGATTATCTGATTGCTCATAACTGAGGTGAAGTATTCATTTTCAAGGTAGAAGTTATCTTTAACTGCATTCTGTCTTTACTGTTTATTATTCCTTCCTTCCTAATGTGCCTGAAGAACTCTTAGATTTTACAAATAATACTGACTCAGCATGTCTTTTACTAATTCTTGCTGTCTTTCACCTCTTGGCCTCCTCAGTGCACTTCCCTTGAGCTCCATGCTCATCTTTAATATCATCTTTGGGGTGATTTCTCATTCAGTAGCATCCTCCATGTATTTTTCTACCCTGTGGCCTTGGGGTACACCTTATTAGGAGTTGTAGTTGCTGTATGAGTTCAGCCTAGATCTAATCCAAGCATATGGCTTCAACGACCATTAGCGGTTGTTCAAGAGCTCATTTTTCCACTAAAGAATCCAATTTAAAAACTCTAAGGTCTGCTCAGTCCTGTGGGCTGCAGCAGAGTAGGCAGCACTTACAGAGCACATTCCTGGTCCAGACTAAAATGCTAATGTAGATGCGCCCATGCTGACCTCTAGTGTCACTGGTGCTCTGAGCAGACACTACATAGCATCCCAGAAACTGGGATTTCTCTTTCAAAATGTCTGTACTTAAACGTTTGGTATAGCTTACTCCTGAGTTGCCAGCAACTTGAAAATATAATGAAAGATTTTCCAGTAATAGTATAGTTCCCTTGCCCATTTCTTTTTACGTGTGTAATCATACACAGATGTTATAAGCAGGTTGCAGTATTCCTTACCCAACGTTCCCACTAGATTTCAGAAGCTACCAAACAAGTCAAAGTTATGGTAATGAAATGCATACTTTGCTACACAGATTGCTGTATCTGAAGTACAGAATTTTCTTGATTTCGCCTTCTTAGTTTTTAACACCTTGTGCATTCAATAAAAACAGATTTGCTCCTCATTTCCATGATCCCTTTTTAGAATTAGCACACCACCTTCCTGGACAATCTAGTCAGCCAGACTACTAGAAAACTGATTTGCCTTCTTGCAAAGAAGAAAGTCGCCTTACTGTGAATTGAGGAGCTAATATCTGTACTAATAGCTGCTAGCTGTTCTGTCCTCTGTGGATACATGGATTGGCACGTACTGTATTTGAAAGTGTTCTTCCCCTTGCCTGCCACATCATGGTTGCTTTCTCCGTGCTGCCTTTCGGAACAGTCGGCAACATATTTTGTCCACTGAAATATCTCTGGGTACTGTTTGGAAGAATGATAGCTGACATAAGTGGAAGTTGTGCCAGGGACCCACTAACAGTGAAACAGGTTGGATGGTTGCACGCCAGAGTACAAGTTCCAGCCTTGACTGGGTCCTGTATGGACTTATGTAGGCTGCCTGAAGCTCTAAAAAATGGAATTTCCCCATCTTATGCTCTTACATAGCTTATAGTTAATTTCAGATATGTCCTGTTTAACCTTTCATGGGAAGGATGGGTGCTAGAAAATCAAATTTTCGCCTTTTTTTTTTTTTTTTTTTTTTTTAAAACTTTTTTATCATTTCAGGGTCTGGATGTGGTAGGTATATTTCAAAGCAATGTCGTTGCTGGATGTGCTCTATGAGGGAGATGAACACTAAAGCATACCGTAGAAATTTGATCTCTCTGTGTGTGTGCACCCCATTGCATCCCAGTGTGGAACAGAATCGTAATGTGCTGGAATGTGTGTAATGGAAGTCCCCATCCCCAAATCATCAAGCCCAGAGGACGTGATGGAGCACATGTTCACATCTATGAATTTCTCCTCCAAATAGAAGAGGAGAAAATGTGCATCCATCTCAACCTGACATGCAAGCAGAGCACAGCTTGTATGTGTTCCCTAGGACTCTGATGGGGGACTTGCTGTGGAATAGACCTGACCCTCAGCTAGCTCCACTGGGCTTGGAGCACTTGGATACAGCCATCACCTTTCTCCTTCCTGTAAGTTCAGGGTCACCTGATTTTGCCAGGAAGGGGCTAAATTTACATAGATTGATAGTTTAAGATGTGTTCAAAGTCCCTGATGAGGCTTTGCTCAGTTTGCATCCAGATATTAGTTCTTGAGCTCACGTAAAACTGGAATTTGTGAGCTGTAGTTCTGGTCCTTCTAGAAGAAGCACAGGGGCCTTGGTTTCCCAAATATGCTGTTTGGACATAATAGATAACCAGAACACAGTCAGCTGTAAAAGCCCTCCCTAATCACGTATAATTATGCATGTAAAGGTCAGCAGTGGAAGAAAAAAATAGAAAGCAAAAAATCTTTTCATCCAGCCTCTTGCCTTAATTACTTGCCTTTTGTAAATGATCCAAATTAACAAAATCTTTGTTAAACAATTTTTTCCTGTTTTGTTAGAATCAGTTCTGGATAACTTAACTAGAAAGGCAACTGTAAGAATAGATGGAAACACTGTAGAGATTACTAGAACTCTGAAACATTCTATAAACTAAGTAACTTTGAAAACCACTGGAAGGAAGAGAGTTTCAGCGAGACAGGAGAGACTGCAAATAAGAGATGCTATCTGACCAGATGAGCACCTCGAGGTTTTTAATACTAAGTTTTGCTAAATGCTCCTTCCACGTGATTTCACCTTGAATAGAAGGTACCCGTGTATCTGTGACAAAATTATCATGCAAATTAAAACTGTTTGGCGTGAACAGCAGCAGTTAAGGATAAAACATGCAGCTGGAATGCCTAAATGGAGAAAGTACAAAAGTAATTTATATATATAAGAGGGGAAAGACACATTTTTGTTAGGAAAGTTAATCACAGACATTCTCACGTCTATCAGTGTGATAGCTTGGAAACGTGTTCTGACTCAACAGTGCGGGCAATGGTGCTAGACTTAATATGGCAGAGAGAATATAACCCAAATTTAAAAAAAAAAATAAAGGTGCAAGATTGGCTTACATGTAAGTGGGCTGATCATTGTAAAAAGCAGTATGATGTGGATACAAATTCAGCCATTTGAAAATGGATAGGAAGCTCAAGAGATTAATATTATATCTTTGTAATCCCAAGACAGGGTCCTAAATGTGGGACATGCAGCCAAACAGATGTGTTTATTGAAGTTTATCCATGCCTGTTTGAGGAACATTGTCCAGCTGTCAAACCCTGGTACCCAGAGCTCAAACTGACAGGTCAAACACTGTTCAGTAATCTCCCTGCTTTGAAGGTTACTGTCCAAAGCTCTGACCTCTGAAATGCTCTTCCCTGCCTTGCTTCTATATTTTGCACGACAAACCACATGGCTCACAAGATTCTGAAAAGTTTCAGCTTTTGATAAGTAATTTTCTGCCACAAAATATATTTCCCATGGACAAATTTGTAATTAAAAAAAATATGAATAGATGGTAAAATTTAGTACAGTGATCATCGACAAAGATACCGTGTTCTGTTTTATGGCTTGGAAAGATCAGGAATATGCTACATACCAGATTTTTGTATAAACTGCATTCCCTTCCATCAGTGGGAAGAATATACTGAACAAAAAGGTCAATGCAAAGAACTAGGTCTGAGGTGCTGGCAATCCAGTCCACCAGACCCAGCTGACATAGGAGCTTGATGCAGTAATATTCAACTAATTCTGACAACTCTCTGTAGCTGAGGATGTAAATCAACTCTACATTTTGTCTCAAGTAATGGAAATTTAAAGAATGAACCTCAGCAAGTTTCTGCACTTTAGCTTTGCTGAGCAAAGCATTTGTGTTCTCAGTAATGATAAACAGCAGTTTGGGAAAAGACTTCTAAATGAATCATCACTCAATCATAACGCTCATTTGGAAGCAGAGGTAACTCGAGAGCTGTTTTTTGTCTGCAAACAGCTATAGGATGGAGTCACATGCTTGCCACACAGCCTGGTAATATGTGTTCTCTCTGACCGGGGGTGCCTTGAAAGACCTTGCATTCTTTCAGTCTTGGTCTTCTGACCAAGATGCAATAGAGGTTTCTTACTATACTAGTAGTATTTGTAAGAAATGCTTGGGAAGACTGAGTCTACCAACTCATTTCCCTGGTCAGCTTCCCTCTCTCGAGTTGCAGTGGTTTTCCTTAGCTTATGATATGAGTTTGGTTTCAAGAAAGAGTGAAATAAAGTATTCCATAATAATAATTTCATAATCTATCCAGGTTTTGAGAACAGCGTAAAGTAAAAACATTAAAAAATTATTCAAAAGAAAGAAAATACAAGCCTAGGTCTAGAGCTTGAGACGAATGTAAGCCTGTCTGCATCTTTATCTCTGAAGAAGTAATTTTTAATTCATAATATTTCACTCTTTCGGTTCCGCAGCTGACATGCACTTCATCCCTTTCACTCTGATTTTCATGCTTGCTGAGAACCACTTAGGAATAGCTCCAATCAGCTGGAAAGGAGCAACACAATTCTCTAAAGCATTGAAATAGGCTAAAAATAAGTTGCACAGCAGTATAAAATTAAGCTTACATGTTAGGAAACTCAACATTTCAAATGCATCTGGGATTGCTGATGTGTGCAATCGGACATGCAAGTGTAGAGTTTTTCCTTTTCTCATTCTTTCTGCATTTTTTCCTCAAAAAAATTTCTATCAAACCATATGGGATAAAGCAGTGCAACTCTGAGGAGTGTCTCAGAATGGAGCTACCATTATAGCTTCTTCCTTTTACTTCCAGTGATGCGTTCACATTTTCTGTTCAAAATGACAGTCCATCTAACATTAAGAAGCAACTTTTAAAGCATGAGAGCAGGTATAGATACCAAAAATACCTAATGTTACAAATTACTTTAGAACTGTGAAAAAGATAAAGTGAATGATTTATAAAGTGATACAGCATCCTGAGGAGTTTAAGCTCCATTATTGGTTTAAGATGGAATACTTTAGCCTGTGGCAGGATTTGAGCAGCCCTGTTATGAAGTGTGCTAACAATCTAGAAGTAATACTGAATTTTTGTATTCCTAGTTGTTCTTGTGGAAACTATGCATATAAAACATTTCTTTTCAACCCATCAAATTCTGGTGTCAAGTTAGTTGAGTTTTAACCCAATTTGACATATCTCAGTGATTGCTAGTAGGCAAAAATCCCTAGCTTTCACCTTCTGGAATTTTTGAGCATTTCAGATTTCATGAAGAATAGGTATTTTGATTAGTATCATCTCCTTACTGTACTAATAGTTCTTTTTTGATTAGAGATACTTCTTAATATCTTATGATCCTATAATCAAATATGCTTGATCTTTGCTCTTTCTATAAATATCTTAAATGATAGTAGCAATAGATTTTTGCTTTTATTTTTATTTTACATCCTTTTTTTTTCTGAAATTCTGTTTAGTCAGGGTTATCTGATGCACCTGTGCAAATACTACTTATATCAGAGTACTTATCTTAAAATCATTCTTGGTATCTATCAGAATTAAGTAAAGTGCTGTTTCATTTAACTCATTTCATTTAGCATAACCCAACGCTTTTTAAAACCATTTACTTAAAATGGCTGACATAAAGCAAGGCAAGTCTTAGATCCATGCATATTTTCAAAGTGTTGGTAACTCACATTTTTCTTCTGTATTCTCCTGTAGTAAATGACACATTTGGGTTTTTTCCCCTCTTATTTTTAATGGTTCAGATAAAAGGCTTGACAACAGAGGCTGAAAACTCTTTGAAACACTCCCCAGTTATTTGAGATCAAATTCATATTAATTTAAAGAAGATGATAGAGTATCTACTTAGAGTAATGGCAATGCTGAAGGTGGTCAGGAAAATGATACCTAAATTGCAGCAGCTGTTAGATAATCCATATTCTGTTCTTAAATTATGTCACTGCTTTTTGCTTTCATACCTGCCTGCAACAAAAGAGAATGGAAGTGGGCTTTTTCCAGCTTGCTAAAAGATCCACCGATGCCTGGTGAGGAAATGGCTTGATAATACACTGCTTGATGGCAGTAACTAATCATAGTAGAAGCACCATGAAAACAAGCATGTTATTTTGAGTCATTAAAAAAAGCCAATCAGTTACTACATTTGTCCTGGTTTTGGCTGTGATAGAGTTAATTTTTTTCCTCATAGCTGGTATAGAGCTGTGTTTTGGATTTAGGATGAGAATAATGTTGATAACGCATTGATATTTTAGTTGTTGCTAAGCAGTGTTTACACTAAGTCAAGGACTTCGTGGCTTCTCACCCCACCCCACCAGTGAGCAGGCTGGAGGGGCACAAGAAGCTGGGAGGAGACACAGCCAGGACAGCTGACCCAGACTGGTCAAAGGGATATTCCATACCATATGACACCATGCTCAGTATATAAACTAGGGGGAAAGCTGGCCAGGGGCCACTGCTCGGGAACTGGCTGGGCATCAGTCGGCGGGTGGTGAGCAGTTGCATTGTGTGTCACTTGTATATTCTATTTCTTTTATCATCATCATTATTATTATTATTATTATTATTATTTCCCCCTCCTTTTCTATCCTGTTAAACTGTCTTTATCTCCATCCACAAATGTTACTTTTTTCCCCAGTTCTCTCCCCATCCGACTGCGGGGGGTGTGAGCGAGCGTACTGGGTTAAACCATGATGACAGTACACACCATTTGCTGATTTTATTCTGTAGTGCGAATCATGTAAGTGGAATTTCTCTTGCTAGAAAGCTCTGCTGATTTTGTTACCGGATCGGTATCAAAGGGTAACTCTGGGGTCTCACCATGCCTTGTGAACTGTTAACCCAGACTAGTGACGTAAGGGGTTTAAAGTGTAATTTCTTCAAATGAACATAATTGTCTCTCTGACATTTCATCTTGAGCTCAATCAGCTCTAGGTAGGAAGCCCCAGATCTGACCAGTATCTCAGGTGGCCTTTGCTGTGGTCACAGAGCTTGCAGAGCGATTTTCTGTGAGGGGCCTCACACCCTCTCCTTCCCCCAATTTCTGGTGCCTTTAGTCTCTAGATGTCTTGTTCTTAGGTATCTGTACCCTGTTTTGTGCCTGCGGGGCAGAGGCAGAAGGGACCGGTCGGCATGGTCGCAGCAGATTTCCTGTGGCAGTGGTTTTAAAGGTTATGCCTCCAGTGTTGAGCTTTGAAACTTGCTGTGCCAGGGCTGTGCTTACTCAGACTTTCAATATCCCAGAGTGTGTTTATTTAGCTAAGTGAAAGAACAGCACGTCAATACTGATAGTCTTATTTGTCAAGTCAGGAATAGGTTATTTATCTTCAGGTAAAATAAAGAAACCTGAGTAAATGTTTCTAATTCTGAACTTACAAGATTTACTGAATTTTAAATGATAGTGGGGCTTGGCTACGTTATTTATAAATTGTATTTGGAACTGAGTTTGGAAATTTGGTTCTGCTTTCTGATTTGAAGTGAAGGATGCCCAGTGACTTTCTTAACCCTCAGTTCAGGCTACTATTCGCAACTATAAAACGTGGCTGCAAAAGTCAGGATAATTTTGTGGTTGTTTTACAAGCCAAAAGGACTTCAGTTCATTGTTTGGGGCTTTTTTTGTAACCAAAAGTTCAACTATAATTATACGAAAATCACAGTAAGCTATAGAGTCTTTACTTCATGCTTATAGATATGTTATACGTGTATCAAGCACTAGTTTAATGTTATCCAGAGAGACATTTAAAGTAGTTACATATTTTGGCTGCTCTCCTGGAAATAATAAAAGGAATTATATTGATTTCCCTACAACATATTAGTAGTTCAATAAAATTATGTATAATATATCCTTATCTCATTTATCTAAAAATTCCTTACATTTAAAAAATTACAGTTTGTGCAGTAAAGGTTAACAAGAAACCTCTAGAAGCTATAATGTTACCTTTCGGACGAATAGTTAAAATGTTGGATCACATGAGGGAAGAAAAGTACTTCTACTCTGTTGGATGCATTTGTGTGCAAGAGTGCACTGCAGGACATGGGAAACTGAAGTTAGGTAACAGGAGTAGTAGAAGTCTTTGCAACCATATTATAATGAAAAGTTGAGAGTAATGGTGTTTCAGTATGCGCTGGAAATGTTCATACATGCTCTGAAAGCTATGCATGGTCAAAACAAAAATGGTTTGGCAAAAACAATCCAGTCAGATAGCAGCAACATTGATAACAGACAGGGCTTGAAAAAATCTTGGCAGTGGAAAGGAGGAAGATATGTTGAAAACTGCTCCGTGCCACGAGTCTGTCTTTGCCAAAGTCTATCTGCAGGAGGGAAGGGAAAGGAAGGGGTTTCATGTTTTTAGCACATCTGCTCTTTGGAAATTGTCAGTTGGAAAATACCTAAGCACAAGCATAACCCAACATTTCTGTAAAGTTTTCAATTAAATTAAAATTAGTGCAGACATGCTTACAGATGCTTTTACATGGCTATGTAAAAGGCAAGACATCACTTTATCAGTTGGTAAGTGAACTAATATGTTTATAGTAATACCTCTGTCTTGTACAATGTTGTCTGGGTAACCACATCCCATTTGGGTGCGAATTTTGTACAACAGTGTTTATTTTGTCAATTACAATTTTTTTTTCCCTCTCCCTATTTCTTCTCCACAGTTGTACTGGCACAAATCCTTGTGTGGCTGCACTTTGGACTGAAAGGGAAAAACATAGTGCTTTAAAAAAAAAAAGTCGTTAGTTTTTAAGACTGTTCTATAAGCAGACTCATTTGGAAAAATGATCTATGATTAATGGAAAGGACAGGAGTCCCATCAGTTGATACTGCATAGAACTACAGCCCGAGTCAGCTGTCCGATAACAGCAAATATCAAAGAGCAGAAGCTAGCAGGCACCCTCTACTTTGCAGTAGTAAGCTGGTGGCAGTTATAAGGCACTAAAAAAGAATTAATCCTTTCCATCATGGTTTTGTCATATGAGTGCAGTTTACCTGATTGAACGTAGCCAGCAAAGCTGCAGTGGGGAAAGCCTCATGTCACCTAACTATATAGATTTCGGTGGTATTAACGTTTCCACCTGGGTGCGTCACCTTCAGATACCTTTCTACCTTTTTAGTATGGCTCTGTGCTTCAAACATTTAGCTCAGCCCATGAATTCAGGGATGCAAGCCAATCCTTTGCTATTCAAATTTAACAAATCAAAATGAGGAAGCAGGAGGAAGGATGGAAATCTTCATGATGTTATTTATTTGCTATCAGAACTGAACTCCATGATAAAAGATTTCCAGACAAAAAATTAAGAAAAAAACCTTTTTGAAGTGCAGCTACTATATCTCTTCTAAACTTTTTGTCTCTCAGGTAAGATATAAAACTAATTTTGTTATGTTATATTAGCATTTGTTAGTCAACACTTTAAAAAGAAATGAAACAGTTATATTCCTCACTGTAAATCCCTATAGATTACATATTTCCTTTCACTTGCCAGGGTAAAACCTATGCTTTGGTTTGGTCTCATATAACTCATATAAGACTTTGAAGATTTTGAGGCCTTATTAGGCCACTGGTTCAGAGGAAATGCATGCGCATATATATATATGTGTGTGTGTATATATATATATACACAAACACACATACACAGAGGAATTATGTAAGGGACTTCCACAAAAATCACAAATCTGTCTTCTAAGATTTTATCATCCAAAGATAGGACAGAGTTACATGCAGTAAACAAAAGACTATAAGAAGAAACAATTTATTTTTAAGAACCAGAGGACATTTAAAATGTAATAGAAAGAATGGTGATCTTTGCTAAGTGCTTGCCTCAGAAAACAGAAGGGCAAATTGTAGATAAGTGCACTGATTAGTGCTGCAGTAAGAAAAAGTGAGATAAAATCAGAGGTACAAGGCAAAATTGGAACAGAAATGTAATCCTTCAAATGTTTCTGTTTACTGCTAAGTACTGTATCCTCAGTACTAAGATCCTAGATGTAGGCTGTTGGCTGCTGGTAAAATAATGCTCACAGACAGGAGGAAAATCTGGCTAAGGAGTGAAACAATGAGATTCAAGATAAGGAACTCCTTTGGGTGGAAAAGGGACTTGCAACGTTGCTCTAGTTCTTTGGTGATAACATCTCAATATCTAGTTTAAACGCTTAAAACTCTGTATCTTCAGACATTTCTATTCAGCAGTACAGGGCTGTAAAATTTATTTTATTTTTTAAAATCAAGGGTTCTGTAGCTCTGGGGCAGTTCAGAGCCTTCCTCTCTCTGTTCTTGTGACCACCACACAGCTCAGCTTTCTTCAGTTTCTCCTGGGCTTTTCTCTCTTCTTGTGAAAACACCAGAGAACTGAGAGCCCTTCTTTGCTGCCATCCTCTTTTCCAGCCCACAAGTGGCACTTAACCCCTGACACGACACACCTAAGCTTCATAATTATTCACCTAGTTTGGACTAGTTACCAAACATCCAGACATCATTATTACAGATAAGATGACACAAAATCACATATTCTTTTTTTTCTTTTTTTTTTTTCCCTTCTATTTTTATTTGCTTACTCGAATAAGAAAATCAAGTGAAAAATCTTTTAGAAACATAGCAGTACCCAAAGCTAAGTCACTAGGAGGAGTTTTCACAGGGCATCCCTGTATTTGAAGAGTGTACTGCAAGGCAACTGAAGGAAATTGAAATTCCTAATTGCTAATTAGTTAGGGAAACAGGTAAATTGGGTGAACTTTTGTGTTCTTCTCGCATTCTTGCTTCACTTTTAGAAAACAAGTTTTAAGGATGTGGTTTGTTTTTGGATGGACATTTGAAATCTTTGTATTATTGTTATTCATTTGGTTTAATTCTTTCATCATAAATTAATGCAGTTTTCATGGTGCATGCTGCTGCTGTGGTGAGGGATGACCTTTCTCTGGGCAGCCGATGGACAGATGAAAGAGGAAGATTTTTATTTTCTTGCAAATATTTTGTTTAACGGGGACAATGGTAGAGTCTGTAGAAAAACAGGAAGGTGGAAATGATTGTTGGAAGAATCACATGTTCTTGCTCTGCAATTGAAAAGTAGGTAATCACCACTTTTTGTGTTTTCTAATTCATGCCTATGATGTAGTCTAACAGAGTGGGAAAATGCTATTCCTGCTGAACAGCCTAGTGTTCATTTTCTCTCTGCATATCTCACCTCCTGAGGATGCCTTCTATGCTGCAGTATAAAAGATGCTATTCTAAGGAATGGATGTCCTCAGGTCCCCACTCCCCCAAAACATATTGCAATATTGTTAAGAAGTACAGATGCTTGGTAGTACATGTAGACACAGTCCCAGACCTTGACACAAGGGCTTACTGACTCTTAAGTAGCTCGGGGTGGGAAGTGTTTTTGTAAGACTGATAAGGAGGGGAAAACATTCACCTGGGAAGCAAAATAGCTGACATGGTAGCAAGTGCTGTTAGTTCTATATATTTCGGTGCACCACTACCTCCAGCTTCCCTTTGGGTTTGTGTGTGTATTTAACCGTTTGTTTAGTAGTGGCGCTAACCTGTGAAATATATATTGGGTTTGTGTTCATTTGTGTGTAAAACTCTATCTAAATTGTTACTAAAATAATGAATCGTGTCTAAAGTTTAAGTAATCTTGAAACCGAGTTTGTGCTCAGTCATGCTTTGTATGGGAAGAGAGCTATCTAATGCTACTGAATTTCTTTTCCTCCTTAAACAGGAGTTGAGTTTATTAGCATACATCTTATTAGCTAATAAGTGCAGGTAATACCGATTATTTAATTAGAAGCTTCACCTCCAACAAGATGTTTTTACATATTAATTTTGATAGATGTTCAGTTCTGAAAATACAAAATACTTAACCCTAAAGGTGAACTGTAATGACTTACATGAGCTACACCACAGTTGCTGGACTTGGGGATTCAGTGACATTTCACTATGTAGATAGAGTTGGAAGACTGAAATGTCTTATAAATATTCTTCTTCAGAAGTAAGTCTTCAGAATTTCTTGAAGTCCTTACCTTACTTTAATGTTGCAACTTGTATGTCGCATTTGAAAGTTAATTGGAAGTACTTCAGTTAATGGGTTTTAAAGCATCAGCCGAACATTTAAGGAAGTTCTTGCAAAGCTGTTTTGATCAGTTAAGTAGGAATTTATCATATATGGGATTTTCCAAAAAACACACGGAACTTGAGTGTTTTCTGTAAAATGGAGGCCTAGTGTAGGTATGTCTCATGCATATTTCTAACATATCACAAACTGCTGCTTTGCAGGATGAAGTTAATTTAGTTCCTGGTCACAGTTGGTTGGGAAATGGACGTTGGCAATAGTCTTGAAGTCTAGCATTCCTACATTCTTAAATCATAACAGTACACAGGTTTATGACTGCCATACCTGTTTTATCACATCTAAGTAGCTACTTTTTGGGTATTGCTTGAAAATTAATAGACTTACAAAAAATAATTTAATAAAATCACTTAATAGCTGGTGACTTCAGTGTGGCAATCTTCCAGTGGTTTGGTCTGATTTATTACAGAATCTTTTAAAAGTAAAAAATCAGTAAATAGTTGATAATCCTTCTAGATTGATCAGAATAACAAATAAGGCAGTGTGTAAAAGTTACTATCAGATCCACCTAGAATCAAAAGATATTACGAATTTTCCTTTAAAAACGGTGTCCAATTGCTTAGGTTGTACTATATGAAGATGACATTGAAGAAGTAGTTAGAGCGTCATTGAGCACAAATACTTTTGGGATTTTCCCAGTGTTCTTCAGTACAGCTATAAACATGGATACATTTCAAGTTGTCACGTTATTTATGAGACACAGACTTGAAAAAACATCTGGTAGGTATTCTGACAAATACTATGTAATCGTAAAGGTACACGTAGACATTTTTCATTATATTTTTACTCTTTATGTTTTTTATTCTAAAAAAAACCCACAATGTTTGTGTTCTGGCTTTTCTAGTTGTTTTGTTGAAGCTTTGTGATGACACAAAAGCTGAAAATGGAAAAGTAGTTTCTGTTCATCTGCTGCCAGATGCTCATCAGAGTCTTTTCTGATGCACTGCAGACCTCTGTGGGCCTGCTCTGAGTGACTGTGCCAGAAGTACTTCTCTGGTTTACACATTTACTCCAGCCTTGCTCAATGCACAAGGTACATTAAAAGTGGTGCAAGATTAACCACCAGCTCAGCAAACTGTATTTTTCATACAGTCACAGCGACTGTGCCAATCACTAATTTTTATGGAAAGCCACATACAGATTATTATTTCTTTTACCCTTTTTGTGCTACCACTATTTATTTTCTTTGAGTTAATTCAGGTGGACTATTTAAACTCCAGTTTCAAACTCACTGATGAGTTAGGGTCTCAGACTGCTACGTGCAATAGGCAACTACCATCCGTTCTTTGGCCAAGATGATGCTAGAATAGAAGGTAAATAGTTGCAAGCATTATCACAGGTAGTCTCTTATACACAGGGAGGAGGATCTGGGATTTCTAATAAGTTCACCTCTGACAAGGATTTTCCCTTAATCCTCATGTTTTAGATAGCTCAAAGAGATTACTTGGATATCGAAATGGGTAGGCTTAAAATACCATTTATCTCTGATTGCTGGAATCTTGTTCTGGGAAGCATCTGGGAGGGCAGCAGTTGTTTTGTTTTTTAAACCAGAAGTTTCAGATTAACCCTGGAAAAACCTTTTGTGGTGCAGGCACTGGATGATGCAACCTGTCACTAAGTGGCAGATTTATGGTTTGACTTTCAGCTATTACTTCAAAGCACAGAGAAAGCATACCGACCACAATAGCCTGTTAAACAACTAAAAGTTTTAAATGAAAATAAATAAGATTGAAATGGTTATTGTCTGAATATTACTTAATTTGCAGTCTGGCATGTCCACATCCACAACATGTTACGGCAGCCCTATCATCAGCCCAGATTTGGGTTCATCTTGGGAGGCACAGACTAGGATGGCAGAGAGTCTTTCAGTCACAGAAAGGTTGTGGGTATTATGACAAGTAGTCTGAACCGCAGGTGTGAATTTAAATTGCCATAAATCCCTGTCATTCCAATTTGAAATTGTTCTAATCCATTCTAACTTTATGCCTTTGGATTAAATAGATTTTGCCCAAGTGGTCTCTTATAGTCAAGCTTTAAGGTAAAGGTTGTAAATATGTCCCTTACAGGAGTATGAAAATAAGAAACCCAGTTCATCCCACCCCTGGAAACATGAAAGAGTAGCTTTAATGTTTTCACAAACATGTATGTATAGTTATGTATTAACATTAATACTATTCATAGATACAAGAGACGAATTATTTCCTGGGAACCATATTTTCCAGAGCTAAACAGCATTTTGCTTGAAATACGACTGACGCTAAGCATTAGGACACTTAAAAATTATATCATTGCTTATAAAAGATACTTTTAAAGCTTTCATTTTTAAGGTATACTATTGCTGAAGTATTTTTTTAATTTTATTTTATTTTTAGGAAAGGCTTTAGCTTACAAAGATACATTTTAAATGTTGTTTTCTAAAACCTGCACAGCATTGTGATTTCCCCTCCTACAAAACCTGTGCATGCCATATATCATATATAATTTAATCACTTGTTTTCGATATCCGAAGCCAGGTTTTACCGATGACTTTGCAATACTCATTTTGCTTACATGGTCAAACATACTTCCATGTGCATACGAATGCACCACTGATTTGTATTGGTTTTCCTCTTCCTTGTTACTAATCAAGATTGAATGAGGTGACATTTTTGGAGGCTTTCCCCCTCATTTTCTTGGTGAGCTATTCTAGCATACAAAAAACCCAAACAAAAACAACCCTCTACAGACCGTCCTACAAACATCCTTAACATATGACCTAGTGCTTGTTAATGTACAATGTACCTCCTTTATGGGTTTTTCAACATTGAGTAGCAAGAACATATTCTGAATTGTTATTATATGCATTTGATGAGCATTTAAGTCAAGGCATCTTGAAGTTCAAGTCTTGTATTACACAAATCAGCTAACTTCATTAGTACATTAAAATCTCAGGCATGTGTTTAGGAACTTATTTCTCAATAAATCTGACTGTTCTGGTGTCTTTATCTGGAACATCAATATTCAAAAGCCTTCCTACATTCTTAACTTGCTGATGGCATCTTTTCCTTACAGCAAATCAATTACTCTTACCTACATCAGCAGAATTTTAAGAAGATACAATCAAAGCTCGTATCTCATGCTTCAGTTTAACTTCTGGATGCTGTGTGCATACATCTCTTCTGTGCCCCTTGTTTAAATTCCCTTTAGGCTTCAGATAGAGTCACCAGTGTGCTGCTTTATTCCCGAAAGGTGGGAATGGGAAGGTGCTTCTTTCTCTGAGACCACCTCTCGTATCAACCCTTACCAGCGTTACCCAGGGAGTACTGCAGCTCTTGTTTGTGTTCGGTTTGCTGTATTGATTAGCTTACATAGCAGTAAAACCACAGTATTATGAATTTCTATGAATGAAGAGATATTAGCAAAATGAATGAATGCCGAAGTGGTCCATTTTTTCTGGTGGTTTATAATGCGACTAGGTGGAGGAAGGTAAATCCCTGTGTAGATAGTCATATTTTGCGTAAGGGGTTTATTTTAATCACTGCTTGGTACTGAAAAAGGATAGGAACAATGCTATTCCTTAAATCTGTCTGGTATTGTAGTTTTGTCTGTACACGGTCTGGTGGATCTGTCACACTTTAATGTAGGCTTTTAAAGGTAATTATTAATTAGAAATTGGCGTAGCTTGCAGTTTTCCATCTGATTTTGTGCGAAAGCCTTTTCTTACATTTTTTAACAGGCAATTTCAAGAGTATGAGGGCTTTTAAGGAGTTTGTCTTTGCTGTCAAACTATCCATAGAACATGACCTTACTCAGGTTTTCTAATGAGACATCCCTAGTGAGGTTAGGTTTTCCTGTGATCAATTGAACGTGACTTGATTCTATTGCTTACAAAGTTTGTGATTAGCATCATACTAGTTCAGCCTGCATTCTGAGTGCTACTGAAGGTAATGGCATCCATTGCTCATGCAAAGATTACCTGCCATGCAAAGATTACTTTTTTTCAAGTAAAGGCAAAATTAATCTGAAAAAGAGCATTGTAAGAATTAGTCTGTTAATCACAAGACAAATCTGCTATCCAGTATCAGTAGAACAGCAATGGCAAAATATAGGAATATTTTTGAAACAGGAAACATCTAGTAATATTATTCAGATGAAGCTACTCTGTTTATCTGAGCTTATTTTATTTATCAGCATGCTGCATAATTTTGTATATTACACTTTATGATACTGTTCTGAGCATTAGCCACACAGCAGGGCACACTCCCGATCTTCTAAAGGAGGCAAGTAAAGATTAGCAAGGGAAGTGTAAAACTGCTGAAATATTAGTCTTCAGTATCATGTCACAAAATATGCCCTTATCAGACAATAAATGACTAGGATGCTAATGTGTTTCTTTCAGCTTAGTATGTGAGACTAAGTCCTGTTTTGGGAGAGCAAAACATTTTATAACAGTGTCCTGGTTTCAGCTGAGATAGAGTTAATTTTCTTCTTAGTAGCTAGTACAGTGCTGTGTTTTGGCTATGATGTGAGAACAATGTTGATAGCACACTGATGTTTTTAGTTGTTGCTGG